>CM017915.1:19803852-19868646 GCA_008369825.1 Triplophysa tibetana | reverse complement strand
CACACAGGTGCCTGTCAATCTCAGATATCATCAGTGTTGTCTATCAGACACAAAACAATCACTTGAACAATTCTCAGTACTACAGGTCATGTTTTCTCAAGTCTTTACACACTTCCTTTGACCACCTTTCAGCTTTACACACCAGTTCATTCACATTAAACATGTTATTTAAGTTTCCATCAGAAATCAGTCATCCTACCATAACACTAGCAAGAGTTTCACTCCACAAACACTATTACAGTGTTTTCTTTTGTAAAATGTCTTAACAAAAAGGAATGTCTCTCTCTATGGTTTATAATTCACTAAAGTCTACGTCATACAACCTTGAAATGATTCCCACACGTTCACCTTCTGTACACATGATCATGAAATTGAAAGTGTAACACTTGTGTCATATCTTATTCCTTTTTTAAATCAGAATATTAAAGCAATAAGCTCCAAGAAGCCGTGGGTTACAGTGCATTTTATAACAGCTAAGGGGCGTTGTTAGGCATGACGTGAAGCGGAGTTAAAACCCCCTTAGCTGTTATAAAATGCACTGTAAGCCACGGCTTCGCGGGGCTTATTGCTTTTATAAACAGTTACTCCATATGCTTATCAAGGTTTCATTAAAAAAGTAAATAAAAGATATTTAGGCTATGTGGTGCGGTCAGCCGTTATACATCGGGGTATTTTATAACGGCTTAGATCTCCGCTCAGCCAATCAGAATCAAGGACCAGAAATGACCCGTTTATAAATTTCAATATTACTGTAAGAATGTTGCACATTTCTGTCTCGTTCATTTTTATATTGTGGTCAATTTTGAGTTTAAGTTTAGAGAAGTTCACTTCAAATCATTCACTTTCCACAGGGGGAATAAAAACTACTATGGAGGCAAATATAAAGTGAACTCCTTAATGGGTTTACAGAGTATGTTAGCTTTTGCATATTGGCATGAATAGTATATAACGTTTTGGTAGTGTTTGTGAGAAAAAACAAGATTTTGTGCCAAAGCAATGAAAATAGATGCACACTTTAGCTCACATAGACTTTTTTTGTTATCACTGTGTGAACACCTCTGAAAATGTGACTAGAAATATTATAGAAAGAAACAGTAATGTGCATTTATCCTCCATGAAAGTCTAGTGATGATAAATACATGTACAGCATAAGAAGACTAACAATCTTTAAATTATTTCATTGCGATCAATAAAATACAGTTATGCTAATGATCTTCATCATCTTCCTCATGACGAAACAACTGAACACACCACACACACACACAATAAAGCTTAACCAGTACACACATATACACGGACACACACACGATCATCTTCCTCATCACGAAACAACTGACACACACACACACAGATGAAAATATGAAAGGATGAGTGTTGTGACAACTTAAACTTACTGCGGTACATTTATCAATACTTGAACAATCACGTTTCATTTAAACACTTGAAGTAAACTTATTCTCCCTCACAAATCAATGTTAAACTGATATATTTCTGTAGAAAATGATGAATCACTGATGTAATATAATCATAAAAACTCACCGCTTCACATCAAAACTCTGTTTTCTGGTGCAAACACATGAATTCCGCCTAAAGAAAAGATCTGTGAACTAAATGCAGTGTGAGAGAAAGCTCTCTCTCTCTCTCTCTCTCTATCTCACACAACTCTACTCTCTCTCTCTCTCTCTCACACACTCTCTCTCTCTCTCTCTCTCTCTCTCACACACTCTCTCTCTCTCTCTCTCACTCTCTCTCTCTCTCTCTCTAACACACTCTCTCTCTCTCTAACACACACTCTCTCTCTCTCTCTCTCTCTCTCACACACTCTCTCTCTCTCTCTCTCACACACTCTCTCTCTCTCTCTCTCTCTCTCTCACACACTCTCTCTCTCTCTCTCTCTCTCACACACTCTCTCTCTCTCTCTCTCACACACTCTCTCTCTCTCTCTCTCTCTCCTCTCACACACTCTCTCTCTCTCTCTCTCACACACTCTCTCCTCTCTCTCTCTCTATCAACACTCTCTCTCTCTCTCTCTATCACACACTCTCTCTCTCTCTCTCTCTCTCTCTACACACTCTCTCTCTCTCTCTCTCTCACACACTCACACTCTCTCTCTCTCTCTCTCTCTCTCACACACTCTCTCTCTCTCTCTCTCTCTCACACACTCCTCTCTCTCTCTCTCTCTCTCTCTCTCATCACACACTACTCTCTCTCTCTCTCTCTCTCTCTATCACACACTCTCTCTCTCTCTCTCTCACACACTCTCTCTCTCTCTCTCTAACACACTCTCTCTCTCTCTCTCTCTCTCACACACTCTCTCTCTCTCTCTCTCACACACTCTCTCTCTCTCTCTCTCTCTCTCTATCACACACTCTCTCTCTCTCTCTCTCTCTCTCTCTCTCTCACACACTCTCTCTCTCTCTCTCTATCACACACTCTCTCTCTCTCTCTCTCTCTCTCTCTATCACACACTCTCTCGCTCTCTCTATCACACACTCTCTCTCTCTCTCTCTCTCTCTCTCTCACACACTCTCTCTCTCTCTCTATCACACACTCTCTCTCTCTCTATCACACTCTCTCGCACCTTCAGGCACAGACGCGACGCCACAGAAATGCGTGTGACGTCACCGGGAGGAGGTGAGAGTCTATGGGGGAACTCCTCGAGTTAAAATAATATTTTGTTGATGACAGTTGTTTCATCATAATGGTCATTTGCTGTCATATGGAGAACTCTTAGATCAATTTAAACTTCCTACATCAGGTTGTTAAAAGATTTAAATCAATAATGATACTATTTTTCATCCTTCTTGACACTACGCTATTTGGTCTGACTATAAAATATTTGTATGGATATTTCTGGCATTGTTATTGATTTGGATGCTAAAAATGTTTTGTTTCGGTACGACACACCGATAAACAATATATTTATTATTTTAGACAAGTTCAAATTTCGATATATTTTTTTAATTTAAGCAATTTGAGACATTAGGTGTAAAGAACACATTTATGTGTGTGCCTGCGTGTGTGTGTGTTTGTTAATTTAATGGGCTACCCCTGTGTCGTTTTTAATATTACGTTTTTCTTGATGTTATTTTTGTATTGGTCTCGTGTATCCGTTAATAAAGTATTAAAAAGAACTCCTTGAGTTTTCAAACCTGAAAATAATCATTGAGATTTTAAATAAATGGCATCATTGAGTGGGAGAAACTCGCGCATTTTCTTGAGACTGACCGTCTGTGTGTGCGCGTGCTGGCGCCATCTTGTGCTTCAGTAGAGAATGTTTCTCATCTTGTGTTAAGTTTGTATAAACAAGAGCTTTGTGTACAGTGAACAGTGTTCTCTTGTGTAAAATACACTGTTTCTCGACTGTTTCCGCTTAGGTTGCCATTAAAATGTCGCACTGACATATGGAAAATACACAAACACACGCAGCAGCGGGAAAAAAGTTTTGGGCAACTTTCATAATGAACCGCGGCCGTCAAAATGTGATTTATTTTCTACTGATACATGTCAATGGCGTGGGAAATGTCCTATTGGTCAATTGAACTGTGCTGAAATAGTGGGATTATAACAACTAACCCTTTTGAGCGAATATATTCATACTGAGAATGAATACCTGGCACCTCGAGGACCGGAAGCGTCCTCTCACAAGTGTGGGGAACGCGCATACACTTATAATAAATGACTAGACCGCGCATTGACTGCTTTGGTCAGCTGCTGCGATACGTCACCGGTGCCGCCATATTGGTCGAGGCAAGAGTAGCATGTGAACAAATGCAAGGAAACGGGGGAGCTTCGCTTTTAAAGCACAATAATGTTTACTTTTTTAACACATGTCAAAGATTTACGATTTGTGGAGTACTAAGACACAACGTCTCTAGATACTTAAAATCTCAATGTTTAGACTTAGAAAAATAAATATTTGTCAAAGGAAATTGTGAATAATTTATGTATTGTGTTACATGATGAATATGCATGACAAACATTGGCAAAATAGATCAAGAAAAGACCGCATTTAGGTATTAATCGAGAAATAAAACACAGAAATCTTGAGATATTTTGAAGAAATAGAGTTTTATTTGAATCACCAAACAAAAAATCCAAGATAATATTAAGTAAAACAGTTACGGCAATCATTATGTGTTAAACATCGTACATTATGAGCAGTATGAAAAATACATGAGAATAACCATCTCAACGTTTCCTCATATTTCAAAGTAAGGTTAAACGTACATTTCATCTACCTTAAAGCACATTAGGGGTGTCCGCACAATAATTAGGCAAAAATAAGCAAAATGATTGCTTGATAAGCGTGAGTTTGAACCATTTGTGATAATAAATGTGTTTTTTAATGTCGACCCGTCGATACCTGAATACGAAACGTGTCCGTACTCCGCTCAAGTTTGTACTATGAGATCGGTTGATAAATGTGTATATATCCAGATAAACTGCAGCTCCGCCGTACGGAGCCCGTAACCTGTCACACGAAATTTTTTATATATATCGTGGCCACGAATTAAGAATTCGTTCCCACGAATAATTAATTCGTGCCCACGTTTTATTAATTCGTTCCCTCGATTAACGTAAATCGTGCCCACGTTTTATTAATTCGTTCCCTCGATTAACGTAAATCGTGCCCACGTTTTATTAATTCGTTCCCTCGATTAACGTAAATCGTGCCCACGTTTTATTAATTCGTTCCATCGATTAACGTAAATCGTGCCCACGTTTTATTAATTCGTTCCCTCGATTAACGTAAATCGTGCCCACGTTTTATTAATTCGTTCCCTCGATTAACGTAAATCGCGCGCACGTTTTATTAATTCGTTCCCTCGATTAACGTAAATCGTGCTGACGTTTTATTCATTGTTCCCACAATTTAATGAAACCATCGGTATTATACTAATTTAGACGTTGCTACTGTTATGGACTGAGAAACGTTAATTGATATATATTTGAGCTGGGATTGAGTTAAAAAGACATTCTCCGAAGCCTTGCATTGAAAGGAATCATTTATCAGAGAGCCACCTTCATCGCATATTGAGGGCAAGGGGGCTACCTGTTACCAAATTTTCTGTTACCCGTGATATTTTGTGACCGCAGTAGGCGCTGTTGTCACTGTCAGCAATTCTCTACGCAAAGAGCGTAGATTCGGGCGAGAATGCGCCTTGTCCGCGTCCGCAGCTTTTAATCTTGCGCAATAACGCGCTTTGTTCTCGTGCACGTTACTGTGAGCTGGCTTTTCGGAAAGTCTGTTGAGAGTGCTGACGTGAGTGGCTGAACACGCCGATTGAACTGTACAAAGCAGGTTCATTTAATTATATATTTATATATATATATATATGTACATATATACACACACACACACACACATACCCTAATACCCTTATATATACACACTTTTACCCTAATAATAGTACAGCAATCACGACAATTTTTAACATTGTCCATTTAAGAAACATGAACATAAATGAGCTTTGTGTTATACATACATGCATTATAGGCTATAAAATATACATAAGGACACAATATTATAAAATGATATGTTTATAATGTACAGAGTAACCTGGTAGCCCTTCAGCAGGTCACCATATCTCACGATGCACGTAACATGGACTTTGATTTTAAGTATATTTAAGGGCATTTTGGGGTTTTATTAAACTTAATAAACTTTATTTTCCAAAACAGTAAATAATTATAAAAAAAGTATATTATGGTGCATTTCAGAAGCATCATGCACCTTAAATTAGTTCATAAACCTACACAATCACAATAACCACATCAATGAAGCGCAAGTCTTGCAAATTACTTTATTACTTGTTTTGCATGTTTGCAAAAGAAAATGCAGTCGAATCTTAAACTGGCATGCAGCACAAAGTACTTCCTGGGGTCAACCATTTTAGCACACTGTATGTGGAACCATCGGTTACACACGTCATAGTGGATCTGTAACAACAAAAGTAAAATTAAAACAACAACATTTCTAAGATAAATAACTGAAATGCAGTATAGCATACTATCATGATAGATGTATACTTAATAAAATTTTTACCAAAGCATTATTTTTTTTTTGGCTGTTGTCCTTCCTTGCCCTGCATCCTTCTCCCCACAATAGTGGCAAAGCTCACTGAGGTCATCTTGTCACCAATAAAACAGTACACCTTAGTAATGGGTTTCATCTGTTAATCATTGAAATAATATATGATATTGTGAAAATCACAGAAGTACACCAATAATACCTGTCTCGTTTAGAAGTGTCATCGCCACCTGTCTTCTGTACTCTTCAAACGCAGAGTGTTCATACAACACTCTTCAGCAAGTATTTTAAGAAAGTTTACTATGCTTTATTGTAGTAAAGTGAATAGCGATTGATGCTTTGGCAGATTTATAACAGCTTAAACACAAATACCATGGTTAACAGTTACTGTAGTAAGACTTTATTTATAGTGGGGATAATGAATATTTGAAAAGCCTATAGCCATACCCACCAGTGTACTTTTCTCTCAGGTGCAGCCCCATGATTTAATCACATGTCTCAGCCAATAACGGTATGACTTTAGTGGCGCCTAATTTTGGCCATAGCAAGCACTGAGGTAAGAGAGGTCCAGATAGTTTTTTAATGCTCATAAAAAAATACAAAACATACATTAAACTGTTTTCAAATGTATATACAACATACTGTCATACACTAAATCGACAACATCTTTAACAAAAAATTATTATCAATTACAATGAGGTTAACAACAGCAAACACAGAACGTTCCCCTAATGTTGGTTCCCATTTGGTTATTTTTGGGGGAACAAAAAAGAAAGTTCTAACAACGTTCCAATTAAAAATTGGATACAGGTAAAGCTAAAAAATAGAATATCATGAAAAAGGTCAATATTCTTTGTCACTAATTTCAGACTCTGTACATTATAAACATATCATTTTATAATATTGTGTCCTTATGTATATTTTATAGACTATAATGCATGTATGTATAACACAAAGCTCATTTATGTTCATGTTTCTTAAATGGACAATGTTTAGAAATGTCGTGATTGCTGTTCTATTATTAGGGTAAACGTTTGTATATATAAGGGTATTAGGGTATGTGTGTGTGTGTGTGTGTATATGTACATATATATATATATATATATAATTAAATGAACCTGCTTTGTACAGTTCAATCGGCGTGTTCAGCCACTCACGTCAGCACTCTCAACAGACTTTCCGAAAAGCCAGCTCACAGTAACGTGCATGAGAACAAAGCGGGTTATTGCGCAAGATTAAAACGCTGCGGACGGGCACAAGGCGCATTCTCGCCCGAATCTACGCTCTTTGCGTAGAGAATTGCCGACAGTGACAACAGCGCCTACTGCGGTCACAAAATATCACGAGTAACAGAAAATTTGGTAACAGGTAGCCCCCTTGCCCTCAATATGCTATGAAGGTGCCTCTCTGATAAAACGGGAGAATATCTTTATAACTCAATCCCAGCTCAAAATATATATCAATTAACGTTTCTCTCTCCATAACAGTAGCAACGTCTAAATTAGCAAAATACCGATGGTTTCATTAAATTGTGGGAACAAATGAATAAATCGTGAGCACGATTAACGTAAATCGAGGGAACGAATTAATAAAACGTGGGCACGATTTACGTTAATCGACGGAACGAATTAATAAAACGTGGGCACGATTTACGTTAATCGAGGGAACGAATTAATAAAACGTGGGCACGATTTACGTTAATCGAGGGAACGAATTAATAAAACGTGCGCGCGATTTACCTAAATCGAGGTAACGAATAAGCAAAACGTTCACACGAATAAATAATTCGTGGGAACGAATTCTTAATTCGTGGCCACGATATATATAAAAAATTTCGTGTGACAGGTTACGGGCTCCGTACCGCCGCGCACGTGCACGTGCATGAATGGAAATGTTGCCTCGACCAATATGGCGGCGCTGTTGACGTTCGATCCAGCAGCCAATGAGCGGTCTAGTTGTTCATACGTCCACGCGCCTGACAAGCGGACTACAGCACACAGAGGGACGCGGGGGCTCCGCTCAACCAAACACGGAAGATAAAGCGGTGGTATGATACAATGCAGTCGAATTATGTTTCTACCAATGTTTTGTACTTAAGTGCATGTCACGTCACACAATGAAAGAATTCACGCGTGTGTGTACAAAAATGGATTGTTCTGGCTGCTAAATACCACGCTTGAGCAGCCCAATAGCGTTATGCAGTCTATACCAACTAAAACATTGAGGTGCTTAGACACATTATACATGTGCAATACCTTTAACCATTTCTCAAACAAGTTGGAGTGCTGGTGGAGTGTATGGAGCACAGAAATACTACGTCATACGTCCGACTCAATTTTGAACAAGTTGACCATGTTAAGCATGAGAAGACATTGAACAGTGTAAAGAAGTCAGAATGCAGGACACAACATGATAACTCCTCTTTAAACATTGAAGTGTGTGGCAGCGGGTCAAGAAGCTCTTGAGATTGAATGTTGGTCATGTGTGTTGTGTTTTGACAGACAGACATGTGGCAGCGGGTCCAGAAGCTCTTGAGATTGAATGTTGGTCATGTGTGTTGTGTTTTGACAGACAGACATGTGGCAGCGGGTCCAGAAGCTCTTGAGATTGAATGCTTGTGGTCACGTGTGTGTGAGACATGTGAAGAGCAAAACGCATCTGCCCGTCCTCACGCTCTTCACTAAGGTACATGAAACGTTCAGCTGGTGGTTGAGATGTGACAACAGTGATGTTTGATTGATGGGTCCTCTCTCTTTCTCTTGTTGTCTGTTTTCAGCATCCGTGTCCTCTGTGTGATGAAGCGAAGGAAATACTTGAGCCGTATAAACACAGGGTGAGAGAATCACGTCTGAAGTTTATGTGATGTTTGTTTGTTTCTCATTCTTTGGTGTTTGTTTGTAGTTTGAGCTGCAGGAGGTTGACATCAGTCTGCCAGAGAACAGCGTTTGGATGGACAGATACAGATTTGACATCCCTGTCTTTCATTTGAATGGACAGTTTCTCATGATGCATCGTGTCAACACAACTCTTCTAGACAGAGCTCTGAAGAAAGCAAGTGTGTGAAGATCCGTCTGTGTGTTCATGCGTCACATGCTGTCTGTGTGGAATGTAATTGTTTGATAACGTGAAATAAAGGCCGTTCATACAGTCCAGTCCGTCAGCTTTTATTATGAGAACTGGCTGACTAGTTTTGTGTGTGTCCCAAAAGTCTTAGGACCTCTTCAATTCAAGTTTATTTATAAAGCGCTTTCACAATGTCCATTGTTCCAAAGCAGCTTAACAGAACTTTACAACTTTATCAGGGTTAGGGTTATATAGCGTTTTGGAAAGAAACTGCATCTTGCAGAACATTTTAAACAAGGAAATATAGAGATTTGACATGAAACATTGATAGAGCAGAGAATAGGTTTAGTAGCAAAATGACATGACAAACTCATTTCTTTTAAATTTGGCACTTAATGCGTTTTGGAAAAGAGCTCTTCATATGTCTTTTACCTGGAAGATCTTGCCCCCCGTTGACTCCCAAAGTTAAAAGTGCCCCACAACTGTTTGCTGTCCTACATTCTTCAAAATATCTTCTCTTGTGTTCAACAGAAGAAAACAAATATATTTCTCTGTGTTCGTCAGAACGAAGACATTTATAAACATTTGGAACGGCGAGTAGATGATGACACAATTTTCATTTTTGCGTGAAGCATCCCTTAAATATTTATATATGTTGTTATTTAATATTCCTCTATAATACAGAAACTGTGTTGTTCAGCTTTACAGAGCCCGGAGACAACTAGATATAAATCTACAATAAAACATGGCGTATTACCATAAAGAGATATTTCACTACCAAATCAAAATGTGCCCATGTTTTACTCCTCTCCAGCACTGATGGGTTACTGTCGGGTCAATGTGGCCAGTCGCAGAATAACAAATGTTTAATATATGGGCCCTATAGCCTGTACAAGGCCTCTGTGGATACCCTGTAAACAAAGAAATCATCAACAAATCATAGCAAAATATGTTAAAAAAGTATCTTTAACTGATTAAATTGAACTTATTAATTCAATTACACCACATTTAAATTGTGTTTTCTGAATCTTTTGCTTGTGTCACATGGGCATTTTATGATGTGAAATCATTTTTTATTCATGACATCTGTTGATCTAAGAACTGCTGGACACAGCCCTCCCGACATCTGTGATTGGTCGTTCGCCAGGATTCCTGGGTAAGTAACTTCAGCCGAGTCTCCAAATATGCGAACTACACCGAAGACTGCATAGGCGGCGCTCGCAAGACTTAGCGCTAAAAAGATATATATATATAAATGTACATTGATACACAGTCACACTGTATGAGCTGTGGCGATATAGCAGTTATTTGTTCTTCTGTTCGATATTTCATGAAGCAGATTCATAATCCGTCTCATCTGTGCTAAGACTGATGATGATCTGATAGTGAACACATGCACTGGTCCAACTAAACACCTTTCTATAGTTTCTGCACTGTTCACACGTCTCCTGTCTACTACTGTACACGGTGTTGTTTAATGCATTTGAAAATGTGTAGTTGCAGTAATTCTCAAAGATCTGCTGACACCTCCCAGTAAACATGTCACAATGACATCACTGTTTTCGGACCCATTATAAAATGCGTTTAAGTAATAATGGAACCAAACAAACCAAAAACACATTCAATCTACATTTTATTTGATTCCTTCATATATAAAGCATGCATGTGACAATCCACAACTCTTCACATCAAGTCAAACAGCGTAAGGCTAGAGTGTTTGTGAGATAGTAACAGAAGATGCCGAACAAATACAATTTCAGCAATCTGTAGAAAAACTGAAAATGCAGTACTGAGTCTTGAGGAGATTTATGAGCTTCAATGCATCAGATGTCAGAGATCAATGTGATCCTCTCGGCTACAAAATATCAGAAAAAAATTAAAATGCTTCTCTTCTGCAGAAATGACACTTGCCTGCTGTTTGCACCCAATATAACACAATAAATGTGTTTGTGTGTGTGTGTGTAAACATAATCAACTCAATTGTCTGCTGGAAATGTTCACTTTCTGCTTGACGTCTGACCTTCACTGCTGAAGAGACGTTCAGGTCCGTCCTTGAATGTGTAGTGAATTACTTAAAATAAAATGAATACTTCTTTCCACCGGCCATGCAAACATCTAGAATCTATCATCGGTCATGAGCTTTCACTTAAAACTACAGTTTCTTATAAAACCTGTTTGTCTATAAAGAGACCTAAAACACTGCTTATAAAATGAATATAAACATGATAAAAAAGAGGTTAGTCACAGAATCTGAGGTAAAAGCACTCTCACGCTTAAACTAAAGAAACATTTGCTTCATTCAATTGAAACCGATTCACAACAATTCAAACACAAAAGGTTTCACAAGAATCAAATCAAAGGTAAGAAACAGAAAAGATTCCACTCTGTAAATAGAAATAGGTGGTTCAGGTCAGGTCGGGTTCATCACATGACCAGACAGCCTCTCTTAGCCGTGTGTGGATTTCCCTGTAAAAACACAACACACTTCAGAACCTTCAGCAACACAACACCACAACACAAAAGACTGATTTCTGTTGTCAAACCTTCTGGTGAAAGAGACGCTCCTCAATGACTTCATCCTCTTCATCATCATCCTCGTCCTCCGGCTCGGCTGCAGTTTTGAACACTGTGCTCCTCACTGCTACCTCCTGTACAACAATCCCACATCACAACTGATCCCTAACAAATGACACACACACACGGCACTGAAGAAAGAGTCTCACCTCTCCGTCTGAGCTGATCAGAAGCACTTTAATGTTCTCACCGGTTCCCCAAGATTTCTGATTCTTCCAGATCAGATCAGTAGGAGGATTGGAGCTCACACCTGAATCAGACGCCCAGATCTGATGATGAAAATCAACAACATTTCATCACACAGCAGAGCCACAAATCTTCAGAAGTATGACTCGAGCCTTGTCATCTTCACGAGAGACATGAGATGAATCGAGACGGGAGAACGCACCGTCACTTTCTGTCCTGCTTTCAGGATGTATTTGGCAGTGAACTTGTATGTGGCGGTGACATCAGCGATGAGTCTGCTGAGCTGAAATCCTGCCATGGGCTGATCCTGGGACAGTGACGTTAAAGCAGTTCACAATCAGAAGGAGCTTTATTGCCAAATATGTTTAAACACACACAAGGAATTTATCTGGGCCACAGGAGCTTAGTGCAGGAGAAAGTGTACAAATGGTGCAAACATACATTAAGATCGAAAAAAATAACAATAATGCACTATATATATATACACAAAGTGAAAAAAGACAACATATCATTGTTTAAATGTGTACAGATGTGTTATTTACAGGTTCAACATATTGTTTCTTACAATGTAGAGTTTCCAGATGCTATGTGCAGTGTGAGGGTCAGTGTGTGGTAAGTGACTTTAATCTGCGGGAAAAAGCCTCCTTGTGTCTGGTGGTCAGTGCTCTGTAGCGCCGGCCGGATGGCAGCGGTTGACAATGACAGCTAATGCAATAGAAACAACACATCTGACAGAGAAAGGTTGTGTGTGAATGTGGAGAGAACGACTCACCTGATCAGAGGTGTTGTGTAAACGGATGAATTTGCCGTCCACGTCCAGCTCGTCTATGCAGACGCTTCCGCTGGCTGATGCTGAATGAGCGATGCTGACGCTGCTGCTGGCCTCCGACTCCTCCACGTCCACACGCTTTCTCTTTCCTCGGGTGGTGCGGACGCTGCGACTGGAGGACGCGCGAGACACCGTCACACGAGACGAGGGGCTGGGAGACAGTTTCAGCCTGACAGACGGGCAGAGAGCAGACGGTTATCTTGTGTGGGTTGTAGTGACTGGATCATTGAGAAGAAAGCCATAAACCCTCTCACTCCCTTTTGTCCTGGTTTCTAGATACCATCATCAAAAGACCATAGCAAACCTGGCTCCAGAGTTCTGGTTTTAGGGTTTGAGCTCTCACCGAGAGTGTGATATCCATTTGGTTTCTCTGTAGGATATTTGTGACTCCTAAGCTTCAAAGCATTGGTGATAAGTGTCTGTGTCATCTCTAACTTAACATCTGAGGCTAACAAGAGAAACTTCTCTAACAAATCGGAACTTACATTTACAGAAAAGGAGTTTAAACGTATCTAAATGTCTAGGTTGTGTGTAGGCGCTTGTCACATTTTAAATACTCTGTAGCAGTCAGATATGCAAGTTTTGATTTAGGGTTCATTTAATGCATTCATACGTTGGGATGATTCACAGTTCAATACCTTGCATGTTTCATATGTAACTACAACTCTCCGAATTTCCTATATGATGAGCTACTGATGATAACTTAAGGAATTGGAAGGGAAAAGAACACCCAGCTTGGGGCTTCCCTCTGGGGAGTCAGATCAGGCCATGGAACTTCAGACTCCGAACCTAAACTCAGCGTTTCAACAGGACTGCATTCTGAAACCATTCAAGATTTCCATCCGCGTGCATACAGATATTGGTCCAACAGCCAGATTGCAAGAATCCGATTATATATATAGAATAGTAGTGTTAAGAGCGTGCCTCCTTGCTGAAGATGATTTTATTGGTTTTTAGACACGTTTTACCTGCCTCGCAGCCATGCCCTCTCTCTCTCATTCTCTCCCTCTCATTCTCACTCTTTCTTATTCTCGCTCTCTCTCTCTGCGCTTCCTAGCATGTTTGTGTTTATGTGATCGTCATTATGTTTACCATGTAGAGTAGAGTTTAATAAAAACCCATAAAGGCATTTGTGATTGGTTCTCTGTGTTCATGCTCACAAACAGGTCACTTAAACTTTGTTTCGATCTATGCTACCTCTGCTCTTAATTCTGTTTGATAAAGTCATGTTACTTATGGTCATGAGATAACGTTAGTGTATAAATCATTGATGCATTTGCTGGAAGAATACGTAAAGGACTTTTATCACTATACTGCCAATCAGAAATTGTAAGATATGTAATGACGATTGTCATGAATGTGTAATGACGATTATTATACATATTTTCCCCTTGAGCTAAACTAATTCCTTGACTGAAATTGACGTTTTAAATAACTCATTTGATATATGTGATCTTGATAGATCTGTTGGAGAATCTTATTTGGTGAGTTAAACTCATCCTTATTAACATGCAGCTAAAATCACTACAGTGTGTGTGTGTGTGTGTGTGAAGCGTGCGTCACCTCTCCTCCTCTCCCTCCAGTAGTTTACGGTAAGCGTTGATCTCCATGTCCAGAGCCAGCTTCACATCCAGCAGCTGTTCATACTCGTCCAGCTGCTTCTGCATCTTCGCTCTGACGTCTGCGATCTCTCGCTCCTTCTCTGACAATAACCTCCGACTTAAATCTTTCTCACGATTCAGAGCTTCCTCCAGTTCTATGATGCGATCCTGCCAACCACGAGCCTGAAACACACGACACATCATCATCATCGTCACCATCGTCATGCAGACTTTCAGATCCCCTTTAACTCCGTCTCCAGCTCAACTGTGTTTACAGCACTCACACAGAAGAGATGTGATGACTGAAAGAACTGAACTAACACACCTTACACAGGTCAACCACACACACACACACACTTATTGCTTTTAGAAAAAGTTTTTAAAATTGGCATAGCAAGGTTTCATGAAATAAAACACGACAGCAAATAGGAGTACAGCTATTTTATCTACACACACACACACAAAACTACAACAACAACATTTCAAGGAAATATTTCAGAAAGTGTGAAATTGTTGAGGATATGAAACAACTGCTGACAGAAGAAATGATATGGAAGGTGGTGCTGTTGTTAAGAATATAACACAAAGATGAAGTTAAAATGCTGCTTGAGGATTTTAAAGACAAAGTGCAACCCAAAGGTATCAATAACAGAACTACAGGAGTTGTGGTACAGATGTTGGGAAAACACTTTATTAACATTTGTTTCCACTATGACTGAAATACTTCCAGGACAGCAAACATGAAGCAGCCTTTCTCTTTAATGACCAGACTAAAGTGATCACATGACGTCATCATGACCCAATGAAGATTCATGTTGAGAGGTCCTCAGAAGAAAAACATACCAGCTGATTCAGATCAGACACGAGTCTTATGACACAAGCTCTGATGAAACCACAGAGTTAATCCAGAGGCTTTCACAATTCAACAAGTATGGAATACAGGGATTATAGAAAAAAAGATCCTGAGCCTGAACTTTCTTTTTGAGGGTTGTGAGAGTAGACACATACGCCGGCTTAACAGAAAAGAACATTATTTCCCTTGAAACTAACTAGTAACATGCTGTTTTTGAGCTTCTCAGACAGACTTTTCTGTGTGTATGGATGACAGAATGACTCCAAAGAAGTGGGGACATAATTATAACCCACAAAACCAGAGTTTTATGCAATTATGGTGTATAATACATAACTTAACATAGCAAATTGATCTTAATAAAAATTCTACTTTATAATAAGAAAACAAATGAGACTCCATTTGTGGCCTAATGAGGTTTGCTTTTTAAGAGCAAAATAAAGTGATCAGATCGATGATGAATTTAACATTTACATTTAGCAGATGCTTTTATCCAAAGTGACTTACAAAGAGTTTAGGGAGCAATAAGTGATATGTCATGCAGATTTTGTAAAGTATTTTGTGCTCTTATAGTCAATGAATCATTAGTTTCATAAGTATTAATGATGATGATCTGGCACAAGTCACATCCACAACACATAGTAATGAGATCACAGCTGGTCAAAGCAGGTTAGCATCAATGAACCCTCAAAACAGCAAAAGTGATCAACTTTTTGAGCTCGTTTCTTCTTTATAATGATTACTAGAGGCAGATTTATTTTACATTTTTAACTTCTATTCTGCACTATGAACTGTAAAATGACAACAATATAAATTCCTATTAAAGCTACAAAGCTTATGGAGTCAGCAGTGAGTGCTTCTCTTTTCATTTGTTTGATTCAGATCAACCACACAGAACAGCAGGAATATTAGCTGCTGTCACTAATGTATTGACGTCAAATTTCTGTCTCAACTTCAGATAAAAATGACCATGTTTAGGACTTAACTCTGTGGGATATGTGCAATAAACTGTGAAAAAGTTTGAAGAAAACGATTTAGACGCTTTAGAAATTGATCCTTGATATCTCAAGAGCAGTTAGTGTGTGCGCATGAGTGTGTGTGTGACACGCACAAGGGGAAGCAGAGGTGTGATTAGATGATTTGCAGAAACAACACAAAGTTTTGATCTTTATGTCACAGTCTCCAATTTGTGCACGTCATATTTGTCATAATGGACTTAAAAGCTGCCGTCTGCTTCAGGCTTTATAAACTTACTCTCCATCCTGCCGACTGTTCACTTGCTGCTCTCCAATGTGACGTCTCGCATGCAACCAAGACACGCCCCCTTTCAATTCTTATTGGCTAATAATGTTTGTGTGGTTGAGAGTGATGTGCTCCTCTCATAGCATTGGTAGGCAAACTAATAACAATAAGCTTTTACAATGTGATTTTATTTTTAATGAAATCTTCAGTCAAACGCTTCAAAACAGAAATCAGGCACGGTGCCAGAAAACTTGAATCCCTGGAAACATACACTAGGTCATTATAAAGGTCAGTAAATAAACATCTGGTTGAAAGACTTCATGAAAAACAAAAAATTGTTCTAGAAAAACACCTCAAGAAGCAAATATTGCATTTCTGACCCTAACTCCCTCCCTCACACACACACACACACATGCATGAACACACACGAACACACACTTCCTTCCACAAAACACATTTTCACTGGCTGTTGCAATCTTATGACACCTTGAATGAGCAGAATAATACAGACAGAACACATCTTTAAATCCTCGGTCAACTCAATCCCTCAGACGTCTCAACTGAATTCAGCCTCAGGTGAGATGAGCGTCAGAACAAACAAGACGAGAGAAACTCTTCTCTTCTGACTGGTGAAATCTCACACTAGAGTTCTCTTGAGGGTGTGTTGTGCAGTAGAGACGGTGTGAATGATGACTGTACCTCTTTCAGAAGATTAGCCATCTGAGACGACAGATTCTCGACCCTCAGCGTGGACTCACGGAGCTCCTCACGAGCTACACCGGCTGAAGAAGAGTTCATCTCTGAACACAGACGCACATTCTCCAGCTGAAACACACACAGAGATGTTCGTGTAAAGAGGAAGGAAACGCACCGCTCTCTTCACACACACACACACACAGTGGTGCGAGCGTTACCTTGGCCATGTACGTCTGTTCCATCTCGTCTTTATAGAGTTTGACCTGCTGATCTTGTTGTTGTCTCATGTCAGTGAGAGCCTGAGCCAGTTTAAACTCAAACTCCACCTGACGGCCAGAGTCCACCTCCACCAGACGACTCTCATGTCTGTGTCGAGTCTCCTTCAGCTCCTACACACACACACAACATGACAAGTGTTCCTGTGCTAATCATCACTTCACGTCTAGCATGTGTGTTTCTGACCTCTTCAAACATGTTCTTTCTGAAGTCCAGCTCCTCAGACAGACTCTGACAGCGATTCTCCAGATCCACACGCAGCAAAGTTTCATCTGACAGCTGCTTCTGACTGGAGCTCAAACTCTTCTCCAGCTGAACACACACAACACAAGTGAGTGAAACACATTACATCTGAAACAGATTTATTATAATATACTGAAATATAGATCCAGTTCAATAATCATACTGTGTGTTTTAAGAACTGCTGTCACTAGCACTAATCACTCTTTCTAATCTATCTTTGTATCGACCTTAAGAAGTGAGGACACGTCGTCTTGAACAAAACAAATGGATTAGGAAATACGCCCATAATTGATTATTTGAACAGACTGTTGACCTGAGTGTACATCCCTAACAACACACACACACACACGTGTATATAAAGCACACAGAACATACGTGTGTGTGTGTGTGAGGGGGTTGCGTTGCTTTTGTTGTGTGTTTGTACCTCTTGAATATGAAGTTGCAGATCAGCTAGTGTTTTCTCCAGCGTTTTCCTCTCAGACGCTGCGGTGATCAAAGCCGCTTCTTTAGTGTTTAACAGACCTTCAACTTCCTTCACACGAGCCTGAGAGCTGGACAGATCTGACTCCTTCTTCAGAAAACTGAAACACAACATCATCATCATATCATCACACCCCCATTACAATCATCATCATCACATCATCACACCCCATCACAATCATCATCATATCATCACACCCCCATTACAATCATCATCATCACACCCCCATCACAATCATCATCATCATCATATCATATCATCACACCCCCATCACAATCATCATCATCATCACACCCCATTACAATCATCATCACATCATCACACCCCCATCACAATCATCATCACATCATCACACCCCCATCACAATCATCATCACATCATCACACCCCCATCACAATCATCATCACATCATCACACCCCCATCACAATCATCATCACATCATCACACCCCCATACAATCATCATCACATCATCACACCCCATCACAATCATCATCACATCATCACACCCCCATTACAATCATCATCATCACACCCCCATCACAATCATCATCATCATCATATCATATCATCACACCCCCATCACAATCATCATCATCACACCCCCATCACAATCATCATCATCACATCATCACACCCCCATCACAATCATCATCATCACATCATCACACCCCCATCACAATCATCATCATCATCACATCATCACACCCCCATCACAATCATCATCATCATCATCACATCATCACACCCCCATCACAATCATCATCATCACATCATCACACCCCCATCACAATCATCATCATCACATCATCACACCCCCATCACAATCATCATCATCATCATCACATCATCACACCCCATCACAATCATCATCATCACATCATCACACCCCCATCACAATCATCATCATCACATCATCACACCCCCATCACAATCATCATCATCACATCATCACACCCCCATCACAATCATCATCATCATCACATCATCACACCCCCATCACAATCATCATCATCATCATCACATCATCACACCCCCATCATCATCATCATCATCACATCATCACACCCCCATCACAATCATCATCATCACATCATCACACCCCCATCACAATCATCATCATCATCATCACATCATCACACCCCCATCACAATCATCATCATCACATCATCACACCCCCATCACAATCATCATGATGATATCATATCATCACACCCCCATCACAATCATCATCATCACATCATCACACCCCCATCACAATCATCATGATGATATCATATCATCACACCCCCATCACAATCATCATCATCATATCATCACACCCCCATCACAATCATCATCATCATCACATCATCACACCCCCATCACAATCATCATCATCATCATCACATCATCACACCCCCATCACAATCATCATCATCACATCATCACACCCCATCACAATCATCACATCATCACACCCCCATCACAATCATCATCATCATCATCACATCATCACACCCCCATCACAATCATCATCATCACATCATCACACCCCCATCACAATCATCATCATCATCATCACATCATCACACCCCCATCACAATCATCATCATCACATCATCACACCCCCATCACAATCATCATGATGATATCATATCATCACACCCCCATCACAATCATCATCATCACATCATCACACCCCCATCACAATCATCATGATGATATCATATCATCACACCCCCATCACAATCATCATCATCATATCATCACACCCCCATTACAATCATCATCATCACATCATCACACCCCCATCACAATCATCATCATCATCATATCATATCATCACACCCCCATCACAATCATCATCATCACATCATCACACCCCCATCACAATCATCATCATCATCATATCATATCATCACACCCCCATCACAATCATCATCATCACATCATCACACCCCCATCACAATCATCATCATCACATCATCACACCCCCATCACAATCATCATCATCACACCCCCATCACAATCATCATCATCACATCATCACACCCCCATCACAATCATCATCATCACATCATCACACCCCCATCACAATCATCATGATCATATCATCACACCCCCATCACAATCATCATCATCACATCATCACACCCCCATCACAATCATCATGATCATATCATATCATCACACCCCCATCACAATCATCATCATCATCACATCATCACACCCCCATCATCACATCATCACACCCCCATCACAATCATCATCATCATCACATCATCACACCCCCATCACAATCATCATCATCACATCATCACACCCCCATCACAATCATCATCATCATCATACCCCCAGGTTGGAGCCTCAGTAGCAGCATAGATTGTAGGTGTGGGGAGTGAATGATCAGCGCTCTCTTCCACCTTCAGCATCACGGCTGAGGTGAGACCCTTGTTTCTTCTGACAGAGCTTCTCCCATAAGCAATTGCTATACGTTTTATTAACCAACAGATGGCGCGGTCTTAGACACCCTAGAACCTCATCTTGAAACAGTCTCGGTGCTTCATTTCCCATCACTAGTGTGTGCACGTGATGTGTTAATGCAGAGCACAAATTCAGAGTATGGAACACAAATCTTGACCTCACATCACAATCATCATCACAGAACATCATCACAAATCCATCATCACATCACCATCATCACCACATCACATATCCATCATCACCACATCACAATCATCACATCTCCTTCATCACATCACCATCATCACCACATCACATATCCATCATCACATTTCCTTCATCACATCACCACATCACATATCCATCATCACATCTCAATCATCACATCTCAATCATCACAACATCACATATCCATCATCACATCTCAATCATCACCATCACATCTCAACCATCACCACATCACATATCCATCATCACCACATCTCAATCATCACATCTCCTTCATCACATCACCACATCACATATCCATCATCACCACATCTCAATCATCACATCTCCTTCATCACATCACCACATCACATATCCATCATCACCACATCACATATCCATCATCACCACATCACATATCCATCATCTCCATCATCACATCTCAATCATCACATCTCAATCATCACATCACAATCGTCACCACATCACATATCCATCATCACATCACCATCACATCTCAATCATCACCACATCACATATCCATCATCACCACATCACATCTCCACCATCACATCTCATGTTTGTGTTGTGTTCATGTGTGAGGTTAAGTGTTCACTGATCAATTGTGCTCAATTAGAACAGATTCAGAATTGTTCATTTAAAAACGTTCATATTTTGTCTAAATAATAAATAAATGTATTTTTAATAAGATAAAGGATCATGTGGTTTTGTGTGTAAATGGTTTTCTACATTGAAATTGAGACTAGCAATCAATGAGAATCAGAACCGAAATCAATAAAAATGAAACGATATCCAACCCTATCCGCTACACACACACACACACACACACACACACACTTTTGAACGCTGCACAAGTGTGTGTTTGTAGCATGTGTTCATTACTGAACAAGAACAACTCTCATAGAGCTCGTGACAGATGTGTAAACTAATGACTGTCGCTGTCAATCAAACACACACACGCTATAAAAGATGTCAACTGCCTGTCGCTGTCGCTGTCGCTGTCAATCAAGCGCACGCACACACACGCACGCACACGCACGCACACACACACACACACACACACAAAACCTGTGAAAGACTCACTCGTGCATCAGCTGCTCGTGCTCGCTGCTAATCTTGCCGAGGTCAATCTGCAGCCGAGCGCGCTCCCGCGCAGTGTTATCCAGCGACCGGCGCGCGTCCGCAAGCTCGGTCTCATAGAGCGCTTTGAGTGAGGTGATCTCGCGGCTCCGCAGCTGCTCGTGCTCGCGGATCTGCAGCTGCAGCACGCTGTTATCGGACTCGAGACTGCGCACGGTGTCGATGTAAGTGGCGAGGCGATCGTTGAGCTGCTGCAGATCCTCCTTCTCTTGCAGCCTGGAGATCCGCGCCGGGCTCAGAGGAGACGCCATACCGCCCGCACCGCGGGACCGCTGAGAGACCGGAGTCGCGCTCGCCATCTTTCTGCCGTCGCTGAAAATCTGCTCGACGCGATCGATTATAAACTCTCATTCAGCTCAGCCCGTTCTCACTCGGATGAAACGTTCTCGAGGGTCTCGCTGCGAGTGCAGCCGCGTCGCGTGGGACAATGACTGAACAAATATGGCCGACTCACACTGGCACGTGACCACAGATACCGAATGAGCGTCCGCCACGTCATCGGACGGGTTCACCCGAGCAGTTGAGACTAAATTCAAACGGTAAAATAAATAACAGACTGAAACTTCAGCGCACGCGAAACCGTAAACAACAACTTTTAAAAACCACGCGCATCACATCATTACTTTAATTTCTGTTAATATACAATCAATGTTCACCCACTAACATTCCTGCTACCCCTACGATAATGAACCAGGCTTTGACGGCAACTATACCGTTATCTCACGACAGGTACCGTGATATTCGCGCATAGTTTTCGTCGACTTAATGAACACAATGACTGTAGATTTTCACACGACGACTATTAATGACAGAATATATTCACGGATTCAAATGTTAAGTGTCTGTAAACGCAGAAAGGGTTCATGTGGTAAAAGCATCGCTCAAAATGACCCTTGATATGTTGATTATACTGCAGTTAAACATGCACACATCAAACTCCATATTATCACCTTGAGTACATGTTGAAGGCTTTATTAAGTTTTATTTATTGGACGTCTGAGCAAATATATAATATTTGTCGGCAATCACATACGTAAAAAAATAGAAAAAGAATCAAACAAAAGAATTTATTACATTTGATCAAGCACACGTTTAACAGGCAAAACCTCCTGTAGAAGATCTGTATCAAGCATCACACTGACGCCGTCTGATGGTCACTTGAACACTACCTAGAGAAGTTTAAAGTGCACACTAGATGTGAAGAGCGGCAAAATGAAACATCAGCGTCCACATAACACCATATTCCTCTCAGAGTGATGTTCATGACCGAGACAACAGGCCCTTTAGAAAACCTCCAGATCATTGGAGTTGTAAACGACAGGGTTGTCATCCATTCCCAGTGCAGACTCTGACGGGGTCTCCTCCAGGGACACCAGGGCCTCTTCAGTGTCGCTAGCCAATGTTTCTCGTGACTCGTCGCTGTGTTCTTGGAGATTGAGAGTGCCGATGGCCTGCTTCATCTTCTTTGCTACGATTCTCCTTCTTCGCTTCTTGGCAGCTTTTTTGCTGCAGTATTCCTTCTGGTTCTCTTCATGAAAGATCTCCTGCGTGTTGAGAACAGGCAAACAAAAACATGAACCCCACATAGAATAATACAGTTCAATCTCAATGTGTGTGAGAGATGCCTCCGCCGTCACTTTCAGGGTCGATGATCGCTGCTGTTGTGAATGTATGACCTTCATGCTCCACTAAACCCGCGGTCACACTTGACATTTTGCTCCGTTGACTTCATACGCAGACCGGAGCAAGCAAGCCCATCCAAAGATTTCACATTTCGCTGCGTAGCAAATTTTATGTGTGGTGAACTCTGACCTGCCAATTCAATTGAATGTAACCTCTTGGTACTGAAATGTAAAAGATGGAGGAATCGCATTTTGGCAGCACTGTCCTGACACATTACTTTGCTCAAGGTGTAGTCTGACCATAACGTATCACTAACAACAGTGTGCGGTAACAAAGGACAATGAGATTCCAATTGATATCCTTGATTCTGATGGGTCAATCAATAGTGTGCTTTATTCACCACACGACACACCTGAGGATTCTGCTCATACGCCCTCTTAGCAACGTAAACCAAACCTTCTGTTGCTGTTCACACATGTTTCTTCTTCCCACGGACGGAAGGCCTTCAAGTGATAGTTGACTCAAAAGTGAAAACTCTGTCGTCATTTACTCGCCCTCTTGACATTTCCTACCAGTGTGACTTTCTTTCTTCAGTAAAACACAAAAGAAGATAATTTGAAGAAAGTTTATAACCGAACCACACTCACTCCAAAACCAATTCAAGTGAATGGTGTCCAGTTAACAACACTATTCTTTATTTGTGTTCTGCAGAAGAAAGAAAATCATACAGGTTTGAAATGGCAAGAGGCGGAGTAAATGATGACAGAAGTTTTATTTTGGGTTCATTCAAGTGATTGTCCTTTATGAAAGTTGCATTGATACATATCTTTCAGCTTTAATATTTGTAAGGTGTTTATAAAAGTAATAAGGTACTCGAAGCTGGTGCTTAATCCTGAATAAATCCTTCCGCTTCACCTGGTGTTTAACTCCGCCCCTCAGCCGTGACTTATTCCTGACTAATCCCAGCCTCTCGTACCTTAATGCATGTTCGTACAGCCTCTCGTACCTTAATGCAAGGTTATGTTCGTACAGCTCACATAACCTCTCATGTGTTTCTATTGACGGTATAGTTCATTCTCACACCAGATGGATTTCTGTGATTTTTAAAATCCAAACAGATTTTGTTTACACTGCTCTGTTGGGAGGGCTCTACTCAATCTGGGCCACTGGGTGTTTAAATGACATGAGGATGAGTACAGACTAGAGCTGGGTGATATATATCATGATTCACACTAATCATACATGTCTAAATCAATTCTGAAATCGATTTGATATTTATGCACAGCTCTTCAATGAACTACGGCTCTACGATCAGTAGGAAGTACTGCTCCATCTAAAATCATGACCAGATTGAGTCGTTTATAAAAGCAACACTCGTCTATCATCATCACTATAAATATACTTTATTATCCTGAAAATACCTGAAAAGGTTTGAAGGACAGCGATAAAATATGACCACTGGCATTTCCTGGAACTGATCGTTCTTCTTCGGTTTCCCGTATTGGGAGTTTCTGCACAAGAGCACCTCTGGCAGTAAGTTATTGAGAAACTGAGAGCATAAGAATCACACGATATATCGCCCAGCCCTAGTACAGACTGACATATCCTGATTAGAAGTGTGCAGTATCTTCTTGCACTTTTATTATGTTCACTTTAATTCCACTCTTAACAAAATGATGATGTGAAGTAAACCCATTAGAGCAGACTAATGACAAACCTTCAGATGGCTGTCCAAGATGCTGGGTGTGTTCTTCAGTAAGTTCAGATAAACTCCACCGGGTGTGCGTCTCCTGCTGCCATCCTGCAGTAAACACACACGTCTGCATTAAACACACACAAGAGCCCTAACTATACAAGTGTGTGTGTAGAGAAGCACATACCATAGTGTAGAGTCCTCCGTTCTGCTCGATGGTGGCCGTCTCTGACAGCAGCTCAATGGCTTTCTTTACTCCTATCACTCTCACCACTCGCTCGATTAAATCTTTCTTCTGCTCCATCAGTCTTCAACACACAGAAACAAGTCATGAATCCTGAAGAACACTACACTCACACACATCACACAGAATGAATCTCTTTCACCATCATCATCATCATCATCACAATCATCATCACAGTATTTGCTGGCTGATAACAACTACGCTGGGCTTTAAATCACCAGCTGCCTCTAATCATTTATTCATGACCCCCCCATCACACAAACTACATGTTCTTACATGAACTCAATTGATGTAAAGAAGTAAGATTATGTGTGTGTGTGCGAGCACCTGTGTGCTATCTCATCCACCACTCTTCCTTCAGGGTCGTCTTGCTTAAGCTCATATCGACCCTTAAAGTCCATTTCGGCCCGCACACCCAGTCGTTCCTTGGCCGAGCGTTTTCTCTTGGGACAGCTGTGGTTTGATTGGGCTTCTCCTCGCTGCTGCATGTAGGTCTCCAGATGCACGTCCAGCATGCTCTTCACACCCTCTTCCTCCTCCTCGCGCTCTTTCTCCATCATCTTGCGGGCCAGGACGTAGTTGTAGGTCTCGCTCTGACGACTGCTCATGCTGACGCCGCCCTCCATTACCATGATGCCCAGCTCGGCCGCCACGGCCTCCTGGCTCTGCTCCTGCACCACCGAGCCCCAGATGTTGTTCACCTTGCGAGCGAAGGGCCCGGCTGCGGTTTGGCCTCTGCCGACAAGTGGTGGAACGTTGGAAGACTTGCTGCGTTTCTGCCTCCACATCACGGCATCGTCGTCAGAGTCGGATTCAATGTCGCTGGAGTCGGTGTTGATGGAGTTACGGTACCCCGAGACGGATGCGGCGCTCACAGCGGGAGCTTGGCTTTTCAATGACGACACCTACAAAAGCAAAATGAGTTACACTTCAAAATGTACAGAACATCGTCTTGATTTACTTATTATGTATGCTATTCAATGTCATTTACTCTCTCTGTGTGATACAAGCACAAGGTATGTCTGGAAAACTGAGAGCAAGTGTGAACATTCAGCAAGAAAGAAAGGTGAACCATTAACCCCCATCAACAGGTCACCATGATTTGACTACAAATAAAACTACAACAACAAATATGTTTACTACAGTCAGTTCTGTAAATGGCAGAGACTCAACGGAAGAAAATCCCAACACTGTATTTAAGTGTTTTTATGTGAAATGTGCATTTGAAGGCGGTTTTATGGAGAAAAGATTTCAGGTTGAGGTGAACTCCACTCTTGTGAAAACAAGCCCTTTGCACGTGCAGAGTTGGTTCAGATGAGGCGCTGAGATCACTATATCGTCTGATATCAGAGCAAGCCATGTGTTTGATTGAACACTTCAACATGTATTAATGTTTCATCGCACACTCTGTGATCAGCAACAGTCAGGTGGAACGTTCCGGTTCGTCCGTGTGATATTTGTCCAGCCCTTTCTTCACTGTGATTGGACGGCAGCTTATGAAGTGATTCTTCATTATTTTATGTATCTTTCGGTTGACTTCTATTGTCTATTCTTTGTCTTGTCTGTCACTGTCATTCTGTTGTGCTGCAGTAGCTTCTGACATTGTGACAAATTCCTCCGCGAATGTGGAATACAAGGAATTCTGATTCTGATTAGGGCTGTCACTCACGATTATGAAATTTTAATTTATAGAAAATATATACTTTTGAAACGTTTGTAAATAACAAATATTATTTACTGTAGAGCAGGGTTCCTCAAATCTTACCCTGGAGGGCCGGAGCACTGCAGAATTTAGCTCCAACCCTGATCAAACTTGCATACCTGTGATTTTCTAGCAATACTGAACAGCTCGATTAGCTTGCTCAGGTGTGTTTGATCAGGGCTGGAGCTAAACTCAGCAGTGCTCCGGCCCTCCAGGGTAAGATTTGAGGAACCCTGCTGTAGAGTGACCATAAGACAGGGGTGTCCAATGTCGGTCCTGGAAGGCCAAAGTCATGCAGAGTTTAGCTCCAACTTGGCTCAACACACCTGTTTGGAAGATTCTTAACTTTGTGAGACCTTGATTAGCTGTTCAGGTGTGTTTGATTAGGGTTGAAGCTAAACTTTGCAGGACACAGGCCCTCCAGTACTGACTTTAGACACCCCTGCCTTAAGAGCAGTAAAATATGATGGTGTTGCTGTGTAGATGCAAGGCCCTCTGGAAACTAAACAAACCAACACAACTGAAATGACGGAGAAATGTCAT
Organism: Triplophysa tibetana; assembly: GCA_008369825.1. Lineage (NCBI taxonomy): Eukaryota > Metazoa > Chordata > Actinopteri > Cypriniformes > Nemacheilidae > Triplophysa > Triplophysa tibetana. The sequence goes on along the minus strand of CM017915.1, from coordinate 19,840,954 downwards.
TTGAATGTAACAGTGAGCGCAGATCAACCACGGTGGATGTAAAATGCAGCACATACTGCAGATCACTCTTGTTTTCTAAGCATTCACAATAATTGCTATTATTTAAAATAATAATATTTAATAATTGTGACAGTCCTAATTCTGATTGATGAGCGCAGTGTTTTATCTCATGTTAGGGGTTTAGTAAGCCGTTTCTGCCACTGGTCAATTTTTTCCCAATTTGTAGTGCCGAAAAATGACTCCCCGTGCCCCACTAACATGAGGTGTTAGGATTAGGTGTGGGGGGGTAAATATTAGATAATCCTGCAGCAGTTTCAATGGAGGAGATGTAATCTGGTTCAACTCGACCTGGCGTCCAGAGTTAAAGAATGCTGCACTTGAGACAGAACACTCAGCTCATCTGCGCCTGCAGCGGAGCACACGACCCCTACACATGACCTTTACTGGGACATGCCTGACTATTGCAAACACTAATATCATCCATTATTTATTTGACTATTATTTATTCTATAAATTGAAGCTTCAAAATGTACAACCAAAATAAATGTTCACTATTTGTTTTGATTCCGAGTGACGTTTTTTAGGCAAGCCCTCCTCACCCCGCATTCCACCATTTTAGCCGTGATTGTGGTTAACACGCACTAGTTGTAATTCCTGGTATTTGTAGTAAAACAGTGGTTATACAACTGGTTAGGGTAATAAATCCACCCAAACCTCACTACTACCTGCACTTCTATTAGAATCAAAGCAGCGGTCTAATGAAACGTTTTTCTTGCTAAAGTTTCTGTCTGTAATGAGTGATGACATCTGTGATAACAGCTTTAATGCACACCTTACAAACAGCGTGCGCGCGCGCGTGCGTGCGTGCGTGCGGGTGCATGTGTGTGTGTTCTTAACACAACAATCACTGCAGCATCGGCGCTCAGTAAATTCTTGGTGATTCGAGACTTACGAAACCTTTTCCCTAACCCACACCATCCAAACTACAGAAGATTGTTTTATACTCGCCAAAACACGGTCGCGAGATGACGTCAGACCCGAAACACCAAGGATTCAGTGAGAGCCCTGCAAAGGCATCACCGATACGTCAGTCAGCTTTTGAGTCTGAATTAAAGATATCGCACACACGTAACTGAAGAGCTCTAACTAACAAGATATCAGACATTTCACCTGCACGCGCTTCTCCAAAGACTCGTTATCAGACTCGAGCTCTCCATCCTCCAGATCCTCCATTCTGTCCCCATCACCCGCCATTTCTTCCTGACGGAAATAGTGCGCGTTTACTTCCTGCAGCGTCATCGACCTGAACTCTGATTGGACGCATCTACCTTACACAAGAAACAGGCCCGTATGTAAAACTTACATTTATTTTTTTATTATTTTTTAAGAAATACAATATATATGCAAAACATAAATAGTAAGAAGCAGGACTTTTATAAGAGTACGAGACTTTTATAAAGAAACTGAAAGCAACTTTTAGTAAAGTTTAAGACTGAATCTTCTTCCTTAAGTGTTTTAAACTAAGGACTACAATGATAAGACACAAAATAGCCATCCTTGACCCTTTGAGTCAGCCAATAGGGAGCCTGCAAGGGTGACGTAGCAAATAGCAGCATGGCATCATTTATTCATGACTGAATTAACCCTTTCCTGTAGATCAGTGGTGAGAGTATTGTATAAACAACTTAAGTTTGTGTCTTTGATCTCAGGGGATTGCACATACCTAAGTATAAATGTATAAAGCAATGAAAGTCACTTTGGATAAAAGCGTCTGCCAAATGCATAATTGTAAGACATTACATTAATATATTTTTTTTAATGAATGTATATAAACAGCTGCAGTCCATAACTTAATGGGTAAAATGAACCAAAATGTAGTTTTTGGGCAAATTCATTCAAATCAGTGTTGAAACTCTCTGCCAACTTAAATTATTGAGCTGTTCAATTTTATGTTAAATTAAACATCGGATGACTTCAACCCATATGACGATAAATACATAAAGTAACAGAAAACAGTTTCAACATTTATTTTGTATTAGGCCCAAATATATTACAAAATTACAACATTCTTATCATTTTACTCCCAGATGCTTTAAACATACGGGCCAAGGGCCTGTATCCACAAAACATTTGATCTTAAAGGGGTCATTTGATGTGAACACGTGTTTTTCTGTGTCTTTGGTGTGTTATAAGTTGCCCATGCATGTATTAGACATGTAAAATTGGAAAAACGGAAGTGTGGGAACATAAGAGTCATTCTATCTAAAAGTGAATGCTCACCTAGACCTGCCTGAAACACCTGGTGTAAACACACCCCCACAAATCTACATCAGTTGGTGGTCTGATTTGACTAAGACCACCCAAATGTAGACTCAAGTGAGGTGGAGTACCTGTCAGTACAATTGAAGAGGAACCTCATGTTACAAATATGGTCAGAGGCGTTACATTTCCCTCACACGCTTGCAGCTTTCCTGTAGCTCAGTGGCTAGAGTATTGTGTTAACAACGCAAGGTTGTTGGTTTCGAACCCAGGGGATTGCAAATACCTATGTAAAATGTATAGCATAAAGCAATGTATGTAGCTTTGGATAAAAGCGTCTGCCAAATGCGTAAATGTAAAATGTAAATGTAAAATGTATTCCACAAATCACTACACACTGGTGAACTGCCAAATCAGAGCACACCTCACTTTTCAGAGCCGTGAGCTTTGCCTGAGTCTGAAATGGCACACTCAATGAGTATGTACTCAATTATAGTAGGTAGCTGCTTAACGGGGCTAAATGGGTAAGTACGGTTTTCCCTGAATGGGTTTAGTATGAATGCGATCGGACATTGTCCACCATATTGATGATCTTTTTCTCCTTTTTATTGGTGGGGAGAAAAATAGGTTTGTGTTGCATATCCGCCCCCTACTGTACTGTAGTGTACATGGGCCAGAGATGAACCATGTGACATTATAACAAGCTCAAGATCTTAAGCTATGAGAGACTGGTGCATTAACATCAGTAATGCTAACTTTACCTTCCCTGAGTTTTCCAGCATTTGCAACATGTTTGTAATGTCTTCAGAACGGACACGTCAGGCAGTTGCTCCACGATCTCGCAGTAGGAGAGCACTGCTGATTGTATTGTCACGGAATATGAGTATTTTTGCTAAAACATTAAGTGTACCCTAGAAATGTATTGCTAGCCCACACCTACACTTGTGCAAGATATTATTGAGAAGTGCTGACAAGTACGTATTCATTTTTCTCCTGAAAATGATATATTGTATTAAAATAAGCGTTTAAAATATTTTTTTTGCCATATGCCATCTATGCATTAATACAGACTAGAAAAATGTGAATGCATATGTTTTCAGTGAAGCAATGACATCATGCATGAAGTAATGTAATATGTTTTATTTACAGAAAACTATAGAATTACATGAATAAAAATCACTTAAATTTGATGTAAGAAAATAAATTAATTTAATAATTATTAATACATTTACAAGTAAACGTCACATAAATCAAAGCTTTATGTCAATATATTGTTGAAACAAATGATCCTGTATCTACATGCATTGAACCCTACATCCTACTGCCATCTCACAGCGGACCACCCTCACCACCTTCATTATTTTGGGAGAGTGTTCATCTGTCCCTGTAACAAAGATTCAAGTGACCTCTGGGATTTCTGCTCAATACTGCATTTAAATGAGGACGTAGTGGCACATGTTTTAAATCGCTGTTTATTCAACTCAAATAATCCTGAATTCACTAATGGACAAATAAAATCTATACATTATGTGTAGTTACATAAGTAAATAACTTTTCCGCTATGCTCCTGTTTGAACTTATCCTGTCCCGTGGGCTCATGGGATAGATAAGTATTCCAAGTATTGCTGCGTCCAAATACAAATACCCCCACCTACGGTCTTTGCACTTGACCACTTTATGATGTATTTCCTGTTTTTGGCACTAGGGTTCTAGTGGGCGTGAAGATCCCAAGTGAGCATGTAGTGTTTCAAACCCGATGGGACACTTAAGTGCAAACATATAAGGCTTATTAATGTGGTGTTTCTAATTATGACAATTAATTATTAATTAAATTTAACTCTGGAGTTTACACCAATAAAATATGTAACGCTACGAAATTATACGTACTATCTAAATATATAGTCAAGTCAAATTTATTTGTATAGCGCTTTATTTGTATTGTATCAAAGCAGCTGTACCCCGGAAAACAAAAGTCAAACACAATTTAATACAGTTCAAAGTAGGGAAGGAAGGAAGGAGGCGGGAACCGGCGAACATTTAACAAACTTTAATCCAAATAAACAAACAATAACACGACCGACTGCCGGCCATAAGAGCATAAACCCAAACTCAACACATGTCCGGTGTGCACATCTGATTCCCTCTATCACTCACGCCACCGGCCCCGCCTCACGGCTCTTGTCTCGCCTTCATCGTTACAACAACACAAATCATAAGTGTAATAAAAACACATCTCACAAAGCCTACAGTGTACAGATCTAATTTATCTCCTTTGTTTTTATAGATGGAGTAGAAAAGATATTGAAATCAGAAATGATCATACAGGTACTGATGGAAGAGAGGCTACTACATCTACTGTTTATGAGACAGACAAAATGCTTATAAATAACTGAACATATATTTATATGAACATAGTTTATTTGCCAAAGATCATTCAAAGAATCTGGTTCTATCTAGTGCACTAGTTTGGACGCGTGTATGCTACTAGTTTTAGTGCTAAAACGCTTTGTGAAATACTTGTAGCACAAACATTCAGGAGTCCTAAAATTAGGACAGTACACCCAGATCAGCAAGTTAGGCTGTCTTTCAGCCGTAAGAGGTTTTGTGAATACAGGCCTTGGTCTTAAGTGTGTACAGACTTCAACATCATGAACAATCGGTTTGTTTCAAGACTTTTTGCTTCTCTTAATTTCACGTCTGAAAGTTTAGAATCTTCTCCAAACACGAGTCATCAATCATCACACTACAGCCTTCTCCTCTGCTCACTGCTAAGGGATAATGTTAGTCCACCCAAAAATAACAATTCTGTCACGATTGGATTAACCCACCCTCAAGTGGTGACAAACCTGAATTTCTTCTCTGTATCAACACAGAGAAAGCTGTTTGGAAGAATGTTGGCCATTCACAGTTCTGGGGCATCGAAGTAGGAAACATTTTATTTTTTTCTGTTTAACCCAAAAGATGATATTTTGAAGAATTTTGGAAATCAAAAAGTTTGGGGCACCTTTGGCACCGTTTCTACTTTCTCTACCAGTCAGTGATAGATATGTCAGTTTACAAATATATATTTTTGTGGTCCACCAAACAAAGAAATGTGTACAGGTTAGGATAAACTAAAGAGAGTGAGTAATGATAGAAGTTTCATTTCACAGCGTGTATTTCCACAGAGTATAAATAGCCCGTCTAGTTGGCAGAGACTATTGTTCAGCCTAGATTTAGCACTAGTTTAAGTTTAGGGTAAGGTGCAGAGCTTTAATATCTCAAAGTTGCCACCATATTATAAATATAATGATTGTCATTCTGTAAAGCATCATGTTTAATGCACAATGATAGCCTACAGATGGGCAAATAATAACGTTATCTGACACTATTTATAAGTACCAATAGCAATGAATCCAAAGAAAACACTGTCGTGATTTGCGGAAAACACAACCAAGACAGCGGGGATGAAGGGGTTAACACATACACAGGCACATACAAGTACATACAACGACTTAACACCGGACAACCGAAACAAGAAGAGTATTTATGGGGAACAAACACAGGATAATTAATATGGACCAGGTGACGGGGATTAAACTCTGAGGGAAGGTTAACCAGGAAACGAGACGGAGGGAAACACACACGAGACATGAGAAAGCACATGACAGAATCGATAGCTATTTAAGCTTAGTGTCAATAGAATCCGTCACTGTTTTCACTTAATAGTGCAAAAAGTCGCTGCATTTTCTTTTTTTACTGAACAATCGTGATTGTCTCGTGCTGTTGAACAGTCCGGCCACCAAGTGTCACCGTTTCAACACACGTCATTCATTCACTGGAAATGAAATATGTGTGTTATAGTGAATGGAGTTTTAGAAGTTACTCTTTGTGTAATGTGTAGTATCATTTGAATCAGACAGTATATGTCTAGTCACGTGATGATGCGATGTGTGACAGAATAAAATCTAGCAGAGGATGATTTCGATCCAAACCCCCTTCGAAAAGGTTTGAAGGACAGCGATAAAATATGACCACTGGCATTTCCTGGAACTGATCGTTCTTCTTCGGTTTCCCGTATTGGGAGTTTCTGCACAAGAGCACCTCTGGCAGTAAGTTATTGAGAAACTGAGAGCATAAGAATCACACGATATATCGCCCAGCCCTAGTACAGACTGACATATCCTGATTAGAAGTGTGCAGTATCTTCTTGCACTTTTATTATGTTCACTTTAATTCCACTCTTAACAAAATGATGATGTGAAGTAAACCCATTAGAGCAGACTAATGACAAACCTTCAGATGGCTGTCCAAGATGCTGGGTGTGTTCTTCAGTAAGTTCAGATAAACTCCACCGGGTGTGCGTCTCCTGCTGCCATCCTGCAGTAAACACACACGTCTGCATTAAACACACACAAGAGCCCTAACTATACAAGTGTGTGTGTAGAGAAGCACATACCATAGTGTAGAGTCCTCCGTTCTGCTCGATGGTGGCCGTCTCTGACAGCAGCTCAATGGCTTTCTTTACTCCTATCACTCTCACCACTCGCTCGATTAAATCTTTCTTCTGCTCCATCAGTCTTCAACACACAGAAACAAGTCATGAATCCTGAAGAACACTACACTCACACACATCACACAGAATGAATCTCTTTCACCATCATCATCATCATCATCACAATCATCATCACAGTATTTGCTGGCTGATAACAACTACGCTGGGCTTTAAATCACCAGCTGCCTCTAATCATTTATTCATGACCCCCCCATCACACAAACTACATGTTCTTACATGAACTCAATTGATGTAAAGAAGTAAGATTATGTGTGTGTGTGCGAGCACCTGTGTGCTATCTCATCCACCACTCTTCCTTCAGGGTCGTCTTGCTTAAGCTCATATCGACCCTTAAAGTCCATTTCGGCCCGCACACCCAGTCGTTCCTTGGCCGAGCGTTTTCTCTTGGGACAGCTGTGGTTTGATTGGGCTTCTCCTCGCTGCTGCATGTAGGTCTCCAGATGCACGTCCAGCATGCTCTTCACACCCTCTTCCTCCTCCTCGCGCTCTTTCTCCATCATCTTGCGGGCCAGGACGTAGTTGTAGGTCTCGCTCTGACGACTGCTCATGCTGACGCCGCCCTCCATTACCATGATGCCCAGCTCGGCCGCCACGGCCTCCTGGCTCTGCTCCTGCACCACCGAGCCCCAGATGTTGTTCACCTTGCGAGCGAAGGGCCCGGCTGCGGTTTGGCCTCTGCCGACAAGTGGTGGAACGTTGGAAGACTTGCTGCGTTTCTGCCTCCACATCACGGCATCGTCGTCAGAGTCGGATTCAATGTCGCTGGAGTCGGTGTTGATGGAGTTACGGTACCCCGAGACGGATGCGGCGCTCACAGCGGGAGCTTGGCTTTTCAATGACGACACCTACAAAAGCAAAATGAGTTACACTTCAAAATGTACAGAACATCGTCTTGATTTACTTATTATGTATGCTATTCAATGTCATTTACTCTCTCTGTGTGATACAAGCACAAGGTATGTCTGGAAAACTGAGAGCAAGTGTGAACATTCAGCAAGAAAGAAAGGTGAACCATTAACCCCCATCAACAGGTCACCATGATTTGACTACAAATAAAACTACAACAACAAATATGTTTACTACAGTCAGTTCTGTAAATGGCAGAGACTCAACGGAAGAAAATCCCAACACTGTATTTAAGTGTTTTTATGTGAAATGTGCATTTGAAGGCGGTTTTATGGAGAAAAGATTTCAGGTTGAGGTGAACTCCACTCTTGTGAAAACAAGCCCTTTGCACGTGCAGAGTTGGTTCAGATGAGGCGCTGAGATCACTATATCGTCTGATATCAGAGCAAGCCATGTGTTTGATTGAACACTTCAACATGTATTAATGTTTCATCGCACACTCTGTGATCAGCAACAGTCAGGTGGAACGTTCCGGTTCGTCCGTGTGATATTTGTCCAGCCCTTTCTTCACTGTGATTGGACGGCAGCTTATGAAGTGATTCTTCATTATTTTATGTATCTTTCGGTTGACTTCTATTGTCTATTCTTTGTCTTGTCTGTCACTGTCATTCTGTTGTGCTGCAGTAGCTTCTGACATTGTGACAAATTCCTCCGCGAATGTGGAATACAAGGAATTCTGATTCTGATTAGGGCTGTCACTCACGATTATGAAATTTTAATTTATAGAAAATATATACTTTTGAAACGTTTGTAAATAACAAATATTATTTACTGTAGAGCAGGGTTCCTCAAATCTTACCCTGGAGGGCCGGAGCACTGCAGAATTTAGCTCCAACCCTGATCAAACTTGCATACCTGTGATTTTCTAGCAATACTGAACAGCTCGATTAGCTTGCTCAGGTGTGTTTGATCAGGGCTGGAGCTAAACTCAGCAGTGCTCCGGCCCTCCAGGGTAAGATTTGAGGAACCCTGCTGTAGAGTGACCATAAGACAGGGGTGTCCAATGTCGGTCCTGGAAGGCCAAAGTCATGCAGAGTTTAGCTCCAACTTGGCTCAACACACCTGTTTGGAAGATTCTTAACTTTGTGAGACCTTGATTAGCTGTTCAGGTGTGTTTGATTAGGGTTGAAGCTAAACTTTGCAGGACACAGGCCCTCCAGTACTGACTTTAGACACCCCTGCCTTAAGAGCAGTAAAATATGATGGTGTTGCTGTGTAGATGCAAGGCCCTCTGGAAACTAAACAAACCAACACAACTGAAATGACGGAGAAATGTCATTTGAATGTAACAGTGAGCGCAGATCAACCACGGTGGATGTAAAATGCAGCACATACTGCAGATCACTCTTGTTTTCTAAGCATTCACAATAATTGCTATTATTTAAAATAATAATATTTAATAATTGTGACAGTCCTAATTCTGATTGATGAGCGCAGTGTTTTATCTCATGTTAGGGGTTTAGTAAGCCGTTTCTGCCACTGGTCAATTTTTTCCCAATTTGTAGTGCCGAAAAATGACTCCCCGTGCCCCACTAACATGAGGTGTTAGGATTAGGTGTGGGGGGGTAAATATTAGATAATCCTGCAGCAGTTTCAATGGAGGAGATGTAATCTGGTTCAACTCGACCTGGCGTCCAGAGTTAAAGAATGCTGCACTTGAGACAGAACACTCAGCTCATCTGCGCCTGCAGCGGAGCACACGACCCCTACACATGACCTTTACTGGGACATGCCTGACTATTGCAAACACTAATATCATCCATTATTTATTTGACTATTATTTATTCTATAAATTGAAGCTTCAAAATGTACAACCAAAATAAATGTTCACTATTTGTTTTGATTCCGAGTGACGTTTTTTAGGCAAGCCCTCCTCACCCCGCATTCCACCATTTTAGCCGTGATTGTGGTTAACACGCACTAGTTGTAATTCCTGGTATTTGTAGTAAAACAGTGGTTATACAACTGGTTAGGGTAATAAATCCACCCAAACCTCACTACTACCTGCACTTCTATTAGAATCAAAGCAGCGGTCTAATGAAACGTTTTTCTTGCTAAAGTTTCTGTCTGTAATGAGTGATGACATCTGTGATAACAGCTTTAATGCACACCTTACAAACAGCGTGCGCGCGCGCGTGCGTGCGTGCGTGCGGGTGCATGTGTGTGTGTTCTTAACACAACAATCACTGCAGCATCGGCGCTCAGTAAATTCTTGGTGATTCGAGACTTACGAAACCTTTTCCCTAACCCACACCATCCAAACTACAGAAGATTGTTTTATACTCGCCAAAACACGGTCGCGAGATGACGTCAGACCCGAAACACCAAGGATTCAGTGAGAGCCCTGCAAAGGCATCACCGATACGTCAGTCAGCTTTTGAGTCTGAATTAAAGATATCGCACACACGTAACTGAAGAGCTCTAACTAACAAGATATCAGACATTTCACCTGCACGCGCTTCTCCAAAGACTCGTTATCAGACTCGAGCTCTCCATCCTCCAGATCCTCCATTCTGTCCCCATCACCCGCCATTTCTTCCTGACGGAAATAGTGCGCGTTTACTTCCTGCAGCGTCATCGACCTGAACTCTGATTGGACGCATCTACCTTACACAAGAAACAGGCCCGTATGTAAAACTTACATTTATTTTTTTATTATTTTTTAAGAAATACAATATATATGCAAAACATAAATAGTAAGAAGCAGGACTTTTATAAGAGTACGAGACTTTTATAAAGAAACTGAAAGCAACTTTTAGTAAAGTTTAAGACTGAATCTTCTTCCTTAAGTGTTTTAAACTAAGGACTACAATGATAAGACACAAAATAGCCATCCTTGACCCTTTGAGTCAGCCAATAGGGAGCCTGCAAGGGTGACGTAGCAAATAGCAGCATGGCATCATTTATTCATGACTGAATTAACCCTTTCCTGTAGATCAGTGGTGAGAGTATTGTATAAACAACTTAAGTTTGTGTCTTTGATCTCAGGGGATTGCACATACCTAAGTATAAATGTATAAAGCAATGAAAGTCACTTTGGATAAAAGCGTCTGCCAAATGCATAATTGTAAGACATTACATTAATATATTTTTTTTAATGAATGTATATAAACAGCTGCAGTCCATAACTTAATGGGTAAAATGAACCAAAATGTAGTTTTTGGGCAAATTCATTCAAATCAGTGTTGAAACTCTCTGCCAACTTAAATTATTGAGCTGTTCAATTTATGTTAAATTAAACATCGGATGACTTCAACCCATATGACGATAAATACATAAAGTAACAGAAAACAGTTTCAACATTTATTTTGTATTAGGCCCAAATATATTACAAAATTACAACATTCTTATCATTTTACTCCCAGATGCTTTAAACATACGGGCCAAGGGCCTGTATCCACAAAACATTTGATCTTAAAGGGGTCATTTGATGTGAACACGTGTTTTTCTGTGTCTTTGGTGTGTTATAAGTTGCCCATGCATGTATTAGACATGTAAAATTGGAAAAACGGAAGTGTGGGAACATAAGAGTCATTCTATCTAAAAGTGAATGCTCACCTAGACCTGCCTGAAACACCTGGTGTAAACACACCCCCACAAATCTACATCAGTTGGTGGTCTGATTTGACTAAGACCACCCAAATGTAGACTCAAGTGAGGTGGAGTACCTGTCAGTACAATTGAAGAGGAACCTCATGTTACAAATATGGTCAGAGGCGTTACATTTCCCTCACACGCTTGCAGCTTTCCTGTAGCTCAGTGGCTAGAGTATTGTGTTAACAACGCAAGGTTGTTGGTTTCGAACCCAGGGGATTGCAAATACCTATGTAAAATGTATAGCATAAAGCAATGTATGTAGCTTTGGATAAAAGCGTCTGCCAAATGCGTAAATGTAAAATGTAAATGTAAAATGTATTCCACAAATCACTACACACTGGTGAACTGCCAAATCAGAGCACACCTCACTTTTCAGAGCCGTGAGCTTTGCCTGAGTCTGAAATGGCACACTCAATGAGTATGTACTCAATTATAGTAGGTAGCTGCTTAACGGGGCTAAATGGGTAAGTACGGTTTTCCCTGAATGGGTTTAGTATGAATGCGATCGGACATTGTCCACCATATTGATGATCTTTTTCTCCTTTTTATTGGTGGGGAGAAAAATAGGTTTGTGTTGCATATCCGCCCCCTACTGTACTGTAGTGTACATGGGCCAGAGATGAACCATGTGACATTATAACAAGCTCAAGATCTTAAGCTATGAGAGACTGGTGCATTAACATCAGTAATGCTAACTTTACCTTCCCTGAGTTTTCCAGCATTTGCAACATGTTTGTAATGTCTTCAGAACGGACACGTCAGGCAGTTGCTCCACGATCTCGCAGTAGGAGAGCACTGCTGATTGTATTGTCACGGAATATGAGTATTTTTGCTAAAACATTAAGTGTACCCTAGAAATGTATTGCTAGCCCACACCTACACTTGTGCAAGATATTATTGAGAAGTGCTGACAAGTACGTATTCATTTTTCTCCTGAAAATGATATATTGTATTAAAATAAGCGTTTAAAATATTTTTTTTGCCATATGCCATCTATGCATTAATACAGACTAGAAAAATGTGAATGCATATGTTTTCAGTGAAGCAATGACATCATGCATGAAGTAATGTAATATGTTTTATTTACAGAAAACTATAGAATTACATGAATAAAAATCACTTAAATTTGATGTAAGAAAATAAATTAATTTAATAATTATTAATACATTTACAAGTAAACGTCACATAAATCAAAGCTTTATGTCAATATATTGTTGAAACAAATGATCCTGTATCTACATGCATTGAACCCTACATCCTACTGCCATCTCACAGCGGACCACCCTCACCACCTTCATTATTTTGGGAGAGTGTTCATCTGTCCCTGTAACAAAGATTCAAGTGACCTCTGGGATTTCTGCTCAATACTGCATTTAAATGAGGACGTAGTGGCACATGTTTTAAATCGCTGTTTATTCAACTCAAATAATCCTGAATTCACTAATGGACAAATAAAATCTATACATTATGTGTAGTTACATAAGTAAATAACTTTTCCGCTATGCTCCTGTTTGAACTTATCCTGTCCCGTGGGCTCATGGGATAGATAAGTATTCCAAGTATTGCTGCGTCCAAATACAAATACCCCCACCTACGGTCTTTGCACTTGACCACTTTATGATGTATTTCCTGTTTTTGGCACTAGGGTTCTAGTGGGCGTGAAGATCCCAAGTGAGCATGTAGTGTTTCAAACCCGATGGGACACTTAAGTGCAAACATATAAGGCTTATTAATGTGGTGTTTCTAATTATGACAATTAATTATTAATTAAATTTAACTCTGGAGTTTACACCAATAAAATATGTAACGCTACGAAATTATACGTACTATCTAAATATATAGTCAAGTCAAATTTATTTGTATAGCGCTTTATTTGTATTGTATCAAAGCAGCTGTACCCCGGAAAACAAAAGTCAAACACAATTTAATACAGTTCAAAGTAGGGAAGGAAGGAAGGAGGCGGGAACCGGCGAACATTTAACAAACTTTAATCCAAATAAACAAACAATAACACGACCGACTGCCGGCCATAAGAGCATAAACCCAAACTCAACACATGTCCGGTGTGCACATCTGATTCCCTCTATCACTCACGCCACCGGCCCCGCCTCACGGCTCTTGTCTCGCCTTCATCGTTACAACAACACAAATCATAAGTGTAATAAAAACACATCTCACAAAGCCTACAGTGTACAGATCTAATTTATCTCCTTTGTTTTTATAGATGGAGTAGAAAAGATATTGAAATCAGAAATGATCATACAGGTACTGATGGAAGAGAGGCTACTACATCTACTGTTTATGAGACAGACAAAATGCTTATAAATAACTGAACATATATTTATATGAACATAGTTTATTTGCCAAAGATCATTCAAAGAATCTGGTTCTATCTAGTGCACTAGTTTGGACGCGTGTATGCTACTAGTTTTAGTGCTAAAACGCTTTGTGAAATACTTGTAGCACAAACATTCAGGAGTCCTAAAATTAGGACAGTACACCCAGATCAGCAAGTTAGGCTGTCTTTCAGCCGTAAGAGGTTTTGTGAATACAGGCCTTGGTCTTAAGTGTGTACAGACTTCAACATCATGAACAATCGGTTTGTTTCAAGACTTTTTGCTTCTCTTAATTTCACGTCTGAAAGTTTAGAATCTTCTCCAAACACGAGTCATCAATCATCACACTACAGCCTTCTCCTCTGCTCACTGCTAAGGGATAATGTTAGTCCACCCAAAAATAACAATTCTGTCACGATTGGATTAACCCACCCTCAAGTGGTGACAAACCTGAATTTCTTCTCTGTATCAACACAGAGAAAGCTGTTTGGAAGAATGTTGGCCATTCACAGTTCTGGGGCATCGAAGTAGGAAACATTTTATTTTTTTCTGTTTAACCCAAAAGATGATATTTTGAAGAATTTTGGAAATCAAAAAGTTTGGGGCACCTTTGGCACCGTTTCTACTTTCTCTACCAGTCAGTGATAGATATGTCAGTTTACAAATATATATTTTTGTGGTCCACCAAACAAAGAAATGTGTACAGGTTAGGATAAACTAAAGAGAGTGAGTAATGATAGAAGTTTCATTTCACAGCGTGTATTTCCACAGAGTATAAATAGCCCGTCTAGTTGGCAGAGACTATTGTTCAGCCTAGATTTAGCACTAGTTTAAGTTTAGGGTAAGGTGCAGAGCTTTAATATCTCAAAGTTGCCACCATATTATAAATATAATGATTGTCATTCTGTAAAGCATCATGTTTAATGCACAATGATAGCCTACAGATGGGCAAATAATAACGTTATCTGACACTATTTATAAGTACCAATAGCAATGAATCCAAAGAAAACACTGTCGTGATTTGCGGAAAACACAACCAAGACAGCGGGGATGAAGGGGTTAACACATACACAGGCACATACAAGTACATACAACGACTTAACACCGGACAACCGAAACAAGAAGAGTATTTATGGGGAACAAACACAGGATAATTAATATGGACCAGGTGACGGGGATTAAACTCTGAGGGAAGGTTAACCAGGAAACGAGACGGAGGGAAACACACACGAGACATGAGAAAGCACATGACAGAATCGATAGCTATTTAAGCTTAGTGTCAATAGAATCCGTCACTGTTTTCACTTAATAGTGCAAAAAGTCGCTGCATTTTCTTTTTTTACTGAACAATCGTGATTGTCTCGTGCTGTTGAACAGTCCGGCCACCAAGTGTCACCGTTTCAACACACGTCATTCATTCACTGGAAATGAAATATGTGTGTTATAGTGAATGGAGTTTTAGAAGTTACTCTTTGTGTAATGTGTAGTATCATTTGAATCAGACAGTATATGTCTAGTCACGTGATGATGCGATGTGTGACAGAATAAAATCTAGCAGAGGATGATTTCGATCCATCGACCTCTGGGTTATGGGCCCAGCACGCTTCCGCTGCGCCACTCTGCTCAAATGAGAACTCCTAGATCAGACTTCAGTAGTTCAGACTCAGGAGATCGAACTCACGAGCACAAGAGGACGCTGTCCGGTTATATTACAAATAGAGCAGCAGAAGACTTGATGCGTCACTCAAATACAAGCAATCCCAGTTCATTCATTATATTTATTTGAATAGATTTTCATGTAAACGTTCATGTATGACATAAAACATCAAAAGGTGCTTCCTGACGTTTTCATTTTACAAATATTAAGTGATTTTGGCGATAACGTTTCTGCGCTTATTATCCTGACTTGTCTTTATGTTTATAATCAAGTGAAAAATGATGCAGAACACAATCCTTTATAGTAAAGAAGGTAAAATAGGAAATATACTAAGAAAATAATGTAGTCAAAGAGGCTGCGTTCCGGCACAACATTAAATATAAAGTTATTAAAGTCAGCATGAAACCGAAGTTGTGATTGTCTTCTTTTCCGTGTCGTGACGATTCTATTGTTAATTGTATGTCAGCTTGTTTGTAATGTTTTTGTTATTCAATAAAAATGAAAGAATTATGAACTCAATTTAGTTACTTTTCGTTTGAAATGCTGTATAGTTTGTAATCCCGCAATAACTTGTTATTTTCCGTTATGTTTCCATTAACAAGGTAATACTTCTTGTACTTTATTGACATCGCTCAAAATATAAGATCGTGCGAAAGGGGCGACTTCTGATCTGGCCAATTGGAAACGCCGTACATCACGTGACCCTGAGACACGCATGCGCGTGGTTCTCAGAGGTGCTCCTTGTCGTCAGTTCATGATGCAGCGCGTGCTGACGGTGAGACTCGCGCGACTCTTCACGTTGAACAAATTCGCGCCTCGTATCGGACCCGCCGTCGCGAACATGTCCACGCTGCTCATCCAGCAGCCCCAGTACAGCTGGTTAAAAGAGTTAGACCTGCACGAGGACAATGCCGGTGTTTATAACGGCTGTTGGGGGGGAACGGGAGAGGTAAGAGGATCTGACGCGCCCCACGCGCTAATTATAGTAAATTCCTCCACCCGCAGAAGTATTCATTTGTATTGCGTGATATAAACTGTGAGGGTCTGACTGACTGGTCTGGTGTGTGTGTGTGTGTGTGTGTGTGTGTGTGTGTTTGCGCGCGTGAAATTATCCTCGTGAACTGATCTGAAACATAAACACCAATAAAAAGCGAGACACACCTGTGTCAGATAACACGAGTGACATTCTAAACACGTGTGTGTCACACAGGTAATCACTTCATACTGTCCCGCCAACAATGAGCCGATCGCCAGAGTACGACAGGTAAGTGCACTGACTGGAGCACACACACACACACACACACACACACACACACACACACACACACAGTCATTGACACTCAGTGTGTGTTATCTTTCATCAGGCAACTATGGCAGAGTATGATGAAACTGTACAGAAAGCTCTGGACGCCTGGAAAGTGTGGGCAGATGTAAGCACATTTATTATTTATGTCATGTCATTGATCCGCTGATATTTTCACACAATAACTGGATATGATTGGTCGATTAACTGAAGCCAAAACACACTGTCCCCATGAAATCAACTACATGACTCACATCATCCGTGAGGTGTTCAATTCAACAATAGTGTGCAGAAGTCTCAGACTCATGAGGGGTTTTCTCTGAAGAATGGGTTGAAGCTCTAGAGATCTGTATCTTCTGTGCTGTGTCGGAAGTCTCTTTACACTGAGCAGAGCCATTGAGAGAGAAAGAGAGTTCTGCCCAAGGAAGTCTGAAACACTGGAGCGTCATGTGATTCATGGAGCCTCAGATAGTACCAGGATGCCAAATGCTTTACCAAATGCTTTATTTTTTTCACTTTTTTATTCATTAAATGTCTTTCGTCTTTAAACGGGTGAGAAGTACATCAGTTGGTCTGTTTAGTCGCAGCTCCATGGGTTACTGGTAACATCTGGGAACTAATGAAACTGTTCAATTGGAGTCAACGAGGAAGACTCGACTCTGTCTCTCTCCATGACACTTAGGTCCTGTATATACGTGCTATTAAGATGGTTTTGATGGATCAGATCACAAGTGGATGGAGACATGGATGTTTACTGTTTTGTTCACTTTTGACCACTTCTATCCAGAAGGTTTATTGGCGGGTAAATATCGGGGCTTTTTCAGATCTTTCAATCAAATTGATAAAATAAAAGCACTCAGTTTACATATGAATGTGACCAGATTAATCAAGCTGTATGACCTGTAAGGTTTAATTGAACATGAGTCGTCACTCCAAGGTGTCTGGCTGTCTTGGAAAGGGTTATGCTTAATGACCTTATTGAGTGGAGAGGTTGTGTTGTGTTGTCAGAGATGCCAACTTGTCAATTTTGGGTGAATTTCGCCGTTTTGGACTCAAAATGGGTCATTATTGTGATTCATGTAGTTCTGATGAGTTTTTGTAAATGAGGGGTGAGGGGGGGTCTGTGAGTCTCGCGGTGAATTAAATTATGAGGATCATGTCCAGGTGTTGTGGAAACGATGTCAAATCACTAGCCAGTCTGCCCGTTATGTGTCGAATGCTGCGATTGAGATTGAGCGCACACACTCAACTCATGAATCAATATTAGATGTAGCCGCAGCAACTCGACTGACTTACTCCATCACTAAGCAACAGGTAAAAGCGCTGGTTTGTTTGCCCTGAAAGGAACGGAGCAGACCCAAGAAACATAATATGGGGTAAGTGCGTTAACACACTGTGACAACCGCTATCAGTACATTTACAGAGAAGCCTTGATGTGTAAAAGGAATTATACTGGACAACTAGTTGTCGGTCACGTCACTTGCCGTAACGTTAAATGTGCTAATAAAGCATAGATCTGATGTCAAACTGCTTCGTAATGTTTTGCACAGCCGATCTATCTACAGCTGTGCTACAGAATGTTGTGATAGTATACAATCACACAATGCAACTCCAGATTTCATGTACAACGCACTGTAACATTACCCATGCAAGGGTTGCGTTTAGTGTTCATTACAACATTGCTGATAGTATCACACCCAACTCTGTTGTTACAATGAAACCTTTTGTGTAAAAATCTAATTTAAATCTGTCACTATGGTTACAGACATGCTGTGCAAATAGTTAAACTTTACGAGTTTGACAGTTCATGTGTAGACTACAGCTGTGACTGTTAGCTGTTATGTGAACTGAGCACCTTGAAGTATATGTGAAGAGTTAATTTGCAAAAACAGAACTTTTTTTTTTCGTTTTCATTTACTCTGTTTTTTATTGTGCAATCCAAGTAAGATCATTTAAACAGTTGGATTGTTTTGATAAAGTAATAATAACCAAACAAAATACAGACAAGTAACACAAAAACTTGATTTATGAAAGTGAACAAAAATAGAGTTTTCTGGTCAGGGCTCTAGAGTGCGACCAATTTGGTCGCAAATGCGCCCTTATTTTTCATTGGTGCGACTAAAAATAATCAGAGGTTGCACCGGTGCGACCAGCCATTCGAGGGAGAAAAAAACCACGCTCTGATTGGCGTTAACCCAAAATTCTCTGTCAGATTTCTTGACCTGTGACTGAAAAATCTGAAGGCCGTCCGTCATGTTTGCGGATTACAATGAGGGCAATTTTTAAATCCCCGTTTCCCTTCAGCGTGATATGCTCGTGAAGTATTGTTACTGACATATGTGATGCGATCTGAGAAAACCCGGTCGGATGTCGCGCTGGCACGCAGGAAAGACAGTTGACCTATCAAAGTAAACAACATAACATGAAGAATGAAGGAGTATCAATTAGGGGTGTGCGATATGACGATATTTGATCGCGAACGATTAAAATGACTGCACGATCCACTTTAGCGGAATAATCGTTACATCGTCCTATATAGTGCAAGACATGTTATATCCGTTGCTGTTCTATTGAATCTTTCAACATCCTTGCGATAGATTGCCCCAAGTTAACAAGCTCGTATACGTGCCTTGTGAACTCAGTAAGATTACAGTGAAGATGGATGGAAACACGGAAGAGTTGGTCCCTAAAATCAATTCTACATAAGTAATTTTGAAATAGTTTGGGTTTTCCCCAACTGACACGGCCCAAACAACAGTTATTTGCAAATGTTGCAATGATAAGATTCGCATGTCGGATGGGAACACATCGAACCTTTTTAACCACCTCAAAAGAAAGCAACCGTAAGAGTATGACGACAGTCAAACTATAAAGGCACCTCACGCGAGTAAATCAGGTCTATACAAGGCTTAAACAAACGACTTTAACGAAAGAGGCATTTGAGAAAGGAACTCCGTATGACAGAACGAGCAAGCGCTGGAAAGATGTAACTGACGCGGTCGCATTTTACCTGACCAAATACATGATTACAATAAAGACTGTGGAAAATGACGGCTTTAAAAGACTACTCAAAGTCGTAGATCCACTTACGCAATACCCAGCTGCAAATATTTTTTTCCACGGCCATTCCACAGCTTTACTCCGAGTAGCGCAAAGAGATGCAAAACAAAATTCTAAATGTAAATTTTTTTGCTACAACAGCTGATTTATGGTCTTGCACTTACATTTACATTTAGTCATTTAGCAGACGCTTTTATCCAAAGCGACTTACAAGTGGGGTAGGTAATGGAAGCAATTAGGACAGCATAAGTACAACAAGAGCATAAGTGCAATCAAAAAGAAGACTGGTTTCATATAGCCTAACACCGTATACAGAAACATTCATTCATACATTTTTTTTTTTTTTTTTTTAGAGTAGAGAAGAAACGAGTAGAGAAGAAAAGAGTAGAGAAGAAACTTGAGACAGAACAGTAAGATGTTGGCGGAAGAGATGTGTTTTCAGGCGTTTCTTAAAGATGGCTACAGAATCTGCAGATCTTGTTGCAGCAGGCAGATCATTCCACATAGGTGGAACAGATCCGGAGAAGGTGCGCGAGAGAGATTTTCTACCTTTATGGGATGGCACCACAAGACGCCGTTCGTTTGCAGAGCGTAGGGATCTGGCGGGTACATATGTCTGCAGTAGTGAGTGAAGATAAGGTGGTGCCAAACCAGTGGTGGTCTTGTAGGCCAGGAGCAGAGTCTTGAATTTGATGCGAGCGACTATAGGGAGCCAATGTAGCTTCATGAGTAGAGGAGTAACGTGTGCTCTCTTCGGTTCATTAAAGATGACTCTTGCCGCAGCATTCTGGATCATCTGTAGAGGTTTGGTTGTGCAAGCTGGAAGTCCTCCCAGTAGTGCATTGCAGTAGTCCAGTTTGGACAGGACTAGAGCCTGTACTAGGACTTGCGTAGCATGCTCTGATAGGAAGGGTCTGATTTTCCTGATATTGTAGAGGATGTATCTACAGGACCGGGTGGTGCTGGCAACTTGATCTGTGAAGTTGAGCTGGTCATCGATCACCACTCCCAGGTTTCTTGCCTTTCTGGAAGGTGTGATGGTTGATGAGCCCAGTTGAATGGAAAGGTTGTGATAAGTCTTTATATCAGCCGGGATTACAAGCAGTTCGGTTTTTGAAAGGTTCAACTGCAGGTGATGGCCGTTCATCCAGAGTGAGATGTCGGCTAGGCAAGCTGAGATGCGTGCTGAGACAGTCGGATCGTCAGGGCGAAAAGACAGGTAAAGTTGTGTATCATCCGCATAGCAGTGATAGGAAAAGCCATGTTTCCTAATGACAGAGCCAAGGGATGTCATGTATTCAGAGAATAGCAACGGACCAAGCACTGAGCCCTGAGGCACACCTGTGTCGAGATGTTGGGACTCAGACACCTCACCCCTCCAAGATACTCTAAATGACCTACCTGAGAGGTAAGACCTGAGCCATTGTAGCACCATTCCGGAGACCCCCATAGCCTTGAGAGTGGACAGGAGGATGTGATGGTTAACAGTGTCAAAGGCGGCAGATAGATCCAGTAGGATGAGAACAGATGAGTTAGAGGAAGCTCTTTCCAGTCTCAGGGCTTCGATAACAGAGAGCAGCGCAGTCTCAGTGGAATGACCGCTCTTGAACCCAGACTGGTTGCTGTCCAGGAGGTTGTTCTGGATGAGGAAGGATGAGAGCTGGTTACAGACAACACGTTCTAGAGTTTTAGCAGCGAAGGGGAGGAGTGATACCGGTCTGTAGTTTTCTAACAGTGCAGGATTAAGAGTAGGCTTCTTTAGTAGTGGGGTAATACGGGCCTCTTTGAAGAGAGTAGGAAATGTGCCAGTGGTGAGGGACGAGTTGATAATGTGAGTCAGAAAGGGTACAACTGATGGAGAGATGGCCTGGAGGAGATGGGTGGGGATGGGATCTAGGGGGCAGGTAGTCGGGTGGCTAGAAGAAATTGCCTTGGAAACTTCCTCTTCAGATAGGAGAGAGAACGAGGGGAACGAGCATGTGTCTGGGGATTGACTGTGGTCAAGAGGTGGTGGCGCAGAGATTTGATTGCTGATGGTGTTCGTTTTCTTTACAAAGAACGATGCAAAATCGTCAGCTGTTAAGTCTGAAGGAGGTGAGGGGGTAGGCGGGCAAAGGAGAGCAGAAAAGGTTTTAAAGAGAGTACGAGGGTCAGGAGAGTTGTTGATTTTAGTGTGGTAGTATTGGGTTTTCGCAGAGGAGACATCCGCAGAGAAGGAAGAGAGAATAGACTGGTAGAGAGAGAGGTCAGTGGGTTCTTTTGATTTGCGCCACTTTCTCTCAGCGGACCTGAGAGAGGCGCGATGCTCACGGAGAACATCAGATAACCAGGGGGCAGAAGGAGATGCACGAGATGGCCTAGATCTCGTGCATCGTTACTTGCATTAAATAATAACTTGATTAAAATATTCTTAAAAATATAAATGGTAAAGAGTATATTTTTATATGGGGACATTAGTTTGGCTGTATTGTAGCTCTGTAATTGGCTAAATAGTCTTAAAACCAACTTGAAGAAGAACCGGGATAAAATCGTGGTCTACCCAGAAAATATTGTGATTAGAATTTCTTTCTAGATCGCCCACCCCTAGTATCAATGCACATTTCCCGCCAGTCCTGTGTGAACTTTGGCACGCAAAGTTTTTTTATACCATGTTTTCATGAGATGACAGAGCTCTCAGTCTGCAGCACCAGGAGTTATCACTGCTCCACTGCTCACGCCAGCCGGACCGCGATCACAAAACATACAAGAGATGATCAAAAGTCCAGACACTGAACATGATTAACAACTTAAAACTTGCTTCACTGCTTATTAGTTGTTGTCCGTCATGTTTGTTAGTTTCCTTGTGTAGTGATAACGGCAGAGCTCTCCTTCTTTAAGTGTGGGCTGCACCATTTTCATTACTTAAGTTTTACTCAAACGGTTTTGTTCAGTATTTTTGAACGTCACAAACATACTAATTACCACCTAACGCCACCTTGCACCATAGTGACGGTAATAATAGATTATGACAGATATTTTACGAGCCTGTCAGTTAAAATGACGGACAACAAAAAAGTCTAGCGCAACCTCTGTTGTGTACGTCTGTAAATGCATGTGCTGCAGTCAGACAGAGAGGTGAGCAGACTAATGCTGTTAGTTAAACAGAGTGAACGTAGCAGGGGATGAGGAGAGAAGATGAAAAGAACAATTCACAACCTTTTCGTGAATAATGTTAATTTAAGGCCTGATCCGTCCGAAAATCATAAGCAATGCTCTGACACGGAGCCTTCAAGCCCTGGTCCATTTATCTTGAGATCTTTTAAGTTTAAATTTCACTTCACTGAAGCACTTTAAGCACAAACACTTTATCAGTAAGTTTCCTTTCTTGTAGATTTGTGCTTCAAATAAAGAACTTAATGTTGATTGTAAGTTAGTCATTTACAAGTCAATTTTGCCTATATGGACATTTAAAAAAAAGTGAACTAGTAAAACCAGTTAAATGTTAAATGTGTTAAATGGGATGAGGTCTTAAATTTGGGTGAACCTAACTTTTGTGCTGGTGCACCTGAGAAAAAAAGTTAGCCGCACCAGTGCAAAAAGTTATAGAGCCCTTCTGGTTTTGCAAATAATCTCTTTCTGTGGTTGTCTATTCCAGACACTTTTAGCAGACCATGGACTATTCTGATTATGTGCACTGAATATTATGAAATACAAATTGTAATAATTATATAACTATATATAAACTATGACTATATATGATATATAGCGTTGGGGGGGTCTCGCATCATTGTCACCTTTTTTCAGCCCGCTGAGTTTGCATCCCGGGTTGTGTTGAGTAGTTTGGTGTTGAGACTCAGAGACCTTACATCTCTAAGAAAATGATAGACCCAACTATGGATATGACTTATACTGTTCTATCCAAGCAGCAACCTTCCCATCTCTCACGTGAAACCTACACGGAATTGACTTAAACTGTAAATCATTGATTTGCTGTTAGAGACTGGCTCCAACACAGAGCATGTTGAGCCCCATGTAAAACCGGAGGTAACACACACAGTTTCTGGCAATCTCATTTTAATCTCAAGTACCTACAGAGTAGTATTGCATACTTCATATCTTCAAAGATTCTTTAGTTCGAACAGATTTATTAAAGACTGATAAAGCTGTAAGGTTATGTCTGAAAACAGGCGAGCCCCTGAAGGTGTGCAGGGGGGAAATTATCCAATAAGGGACGTAAGGGTTAGGGTTATCTCTAGGTGATATGTCCGGCTTGTTTTTTGACAAGTTGATCAAGTCAAGAATGAGAAGCCAGCCCGTTTAACTGAGTAAAGAAGTCAGAATGCATGAAACACATTTGTCTTGCAATAATCTTGAACTTCCGTCGTCACAGCTCTCTCTCTCTCTACAGCTATGGTCACTTCTAGCCTCAGCTTCAACCACGTCCAGCCTCTTTGCCTGTTTTCGATTATCCGTGAGTGACATGCTGCTAAGGTGGCGATAGCCTGCTCCACCCACTTTAGGCTACAAAATTGCTCATCACAAACCTACAAGTGATGTCATGGACAGTACGTCCATGCTTTATACAGATTTCTATTCGTCAGGATTGGACTTAATGTCTTTTAAGTATCAACTCAAGTGTTGTAAATTGAATATGGATGCACGATAAATTATCAGACATATCTATAAATTTAGGTCTTAATATTATAGGCGATAAATCATAATCATTTCCTCTGATTAAACTTCTTCATTTGCACGCTGCTCACAGATAAATACAGTAAAGTACAGTACTGTCTGTCTGTCTGTCGTGATCATTCACTTAGCAATATTAGCTAAACAATCTCTCACAGCAATCTGAGATGCTCTGCAGTCATTCCCTGTTAAAGACAAGCATGCAGGTTAACTGTCTTCCTGAAATGTGTCTGTGGGTCACACTCTTGGTAAAAAGATGCATTTTGGACGATCTTTCTAGCAAATGGAGGAAACAAGTGCACACAATTTACACAAGAACTCGACCGGGGCAGATAAACACTCAGAGAGAAGTGAGTTTCACTGTCACAGGACATGCTGAACACTGAGTGTGGGTTAGAAATCTAAACTGGAGAGAAATCATTCTGCTTGCCAACTTTTAAGTCTTCACCCAAAGTTTAAATCCTGACTAGTTGTTACATTATGTCCGTAGACGGCAGTGATGCGCAGAGCGGTTAAATCCACGGGCACTGGGGATGATCCACAGGTCGGGTAATAAAAAAAGACATTGTGTTTAACTGCGGGTGGGTCATGGGCCACATCAAGAAGACACTTATTTGCACTCATTTAAAAGAATTCTGTGCGTGGCGGCGGTAGAGGGGCTCCATTTAATAACATGAAGGTGGAAAGAAGAAAATCGGCCAAATATATCGGCCATCAGCTTGCCTGAACTCTAAATATCTGCATCGATCAGAGAAAAACCCATATTGCTTCACCTCTAGTTATCTTTACGTTGTGCTGTGAACATAGGGCTGGGTGATATGGCTAAAAAATATATGATGCTTCATATCGTTCGATATCGATAATTATTGACCTTTTTTTTTTTTAAGTAAAAATGACAAGTAGAACAGTTTGTATTTAACCACTGTATTTTAACTGACCCACATTATAAACCCATACAGCAAATAAAATTTGTTGTAGCAGTAAAAAAACAAAAAATAAATTAATGTAAACATATAGGGGCAGTTTCCCGGACAGGGATTAGTTTAAACCAGGACTAGGCCTTAGTTTAATCACGATTATTAAGTCATTTTTAAAACCATAATTTACAAAAAGACATTACTGATGTACATCTCGAGACACAACCATCGCACTTTTTTATTTTAAGATATGTGATTGCAAGTTGTTTTCGATCAAGAAACTTGTAACATTTAAATTAGTCTGGGACTAGTCTTAAACCCTGCCCGGGAAACTGCCCCAATATCTTATGTCTTACTCTACTTATATTAAGATAAAAGTTTAAAAAAACTTTAACTTTGAACTTAAAATGTTACAAAATGTGTTCACTTCAATTACATGGAACAATCAAGGCAAACTTTGATGTAGATCAACAACAGCATCTGTAATAAGTAATACCAACAAACCTTTATAACAGTAAACAAAAGCTTGACTTCTCCACCATGCTGTATGGCAGCATTTCTTTTGCAATGAAGTACGCTATTGCATGGGTTAGGTCAGTATATCGCTTGGAAGATTTATCATATGGCACTGTTACAGAGTACCTCTCCATCGTGGACTGCTTGTGGGTTGTTTGTTGACTTGAGGTAGATGGGCGACATGATGTATATTCCAAAGGGTGGCAGCGGTTTAGATGCTGGAATAAATTGCTTGTTTTCTTGCTTAGCCGGGACGTTTTTTTTACATGGCTTACACACTACGTTCTTCTGATGTTGGTCGGGAGAAAAGAAACCAAAAAAACTGCCACACTGGCGAGCTGACATTTCACTTTTTGTTCACAATTTCCAAGCTGACCGCAGGCACGGCACTCATCCTGGGGCCCGTTTCAGAAAGCAGGGTAAGTGCAAACTCAGAGTAAGTTAACCCCAGAAAACGGAATACTCAGGGTTTTTGGTTTCAGAAAGCGAGGTATGTCAAACCCGCGACCGTGGGGTAAGTCAAGCTCATTTCAGAAATCGAGGTATCTTATACTCCGAGTGAGTAACCAGAGTAACATACTCCGTGAACCTAACCTGGTCGGGAGCAGGTTTTATACCGCAAACCTAGTGTTTGTTACAATCTCCGCCCCCTTTTCGAAGCGCGAGCGGTGTTGTAATTGCATACGCCATTTGTTTATTGATTCGTGTTCCTAATCGCGCTCAATTTAGTCACACAGACGTTAAAATGTCATGTCCGTTTATTCAGGAACCCATAGATGAGGAAGCTGCATTAATTCGCAGAGAGTTACATTTATGTCGGGAGAAAATTGTCAGGCACGGTTTGGACGTTTTATCTTAACGTTTAAGGCCAGTTTAAGAAGTATATTTAACATTTCCCAATCAGACATCCTACTAGCAAGAGCATTTTATTTCTTTAAAATTTCCTGAATGAATGATGTTCTTGTATTTCACATTCAGCTGCTGCCAAGATCTTTTTATTGGAGAAGGATTGCACCTACATGAGAGAGAGAGCGAGAGCGAGAGAGTTCGATATAATTCCCATTTTCACAGTTTCAACAAAATAAATATAAAAGTGATTGACATATAAACGTGCGCATTAACACATGAAGCAATTGTATCTCACGCCAACTCTCTTTCTTTTGCTGCTGCGGCTGTGTTGCTCTCTTTTCTAAATATGTGCTCATATTCACCGTACGCTTGTAACAGTTCCTTCAATTCGATTGGCGACAAATGAACACGTGCTTTTGTCACGTGCCGTTGCCATGGTGAATCGTCCTATCTGCACTCAATTGATGATGTCTTTTCATCGCCATGCTGCACGCGCATAACCTCGAGTGAACTTACTCAGAATGGATTGAACTAACTCAAATCAGCTGGTCTGAAAATGAAAACTCACAGTAGAGATTCTCTGAGTAAATCAACTCAGAGTTCAGATTTTAACTCGGTATTGGTTGAACTTGCTTATTGAAACGGGCCCCTGCACGTGTTCTAATGTGAACGTGGCGATGACGCAAACAAACTGAGACTAACGCAACCCGGCAAATTGGATCTTATTGGTTGTTCGCTTGTCAATCGTAGCATGCTCATGTAACAAAACATCTTATAGGCTGTTTAAGATTTTCAGATGTCACAGGCGCGCACATTTTAAGGAAATCATCTAGCGCTTATATCAAATGTTTTTTATATCGATATCGACAATGTTATACCATTGATAAATATCGATACCGTTTTATAGCCCAGCCCTATGTGAACATGCAGAAAAATGTCATTATTGCAAACTGAAATCAACATAATAAGGTATTAACACAACCCCTTTCTTTTTGCTGTACACACTATACACAATCAAATGTTTTTCTTTCATACAGCTCATATAATATATTAGTATGGTCTTGACATGCCTCTTTCTGTTTGGTCAAATGAATTCATCTGGTCAGGTGTGTTCAGAGTTTAAACAGTCATCTGAACATTAATGAAGAACAACACTTCTCTGCCTCTTTTAAAACAAACACAACACAATCTGCTGTCAACTGCATTCAAACATACAGTATAGACAGGCGTTTAAAGACTCTCTGATCACATTTACACACAATTATATTTGTGGACAAATGTAAAGATATTTACATTTATGCATTTGGCAGACGCTTTTATCCAAAGTGACTTACACTGCTTTATCCTATACATGTTACATAGTTATGTGCAATCCCCTGGGATCCAACACACATCCTTGAGTTGCTAACGCAATGCTCTTACCACTGAGCTACAGGAAAGCTGAGCTACATTTGATACTGTTCCACAGAATTCTGCAGATTTTCCCAAATTTTTGTGCAGAATTAACATGAATTGTCCGAAGATTCTGTATGACCTTGCATGTGAGGAAGAACAACTTGGAAAAAAATCTGTGTGAGCAAAAGCTATTTTTTTAAAACCCAGATTTACAAACAACAGGAGAACTGAAAGTAGGTGATTCAAAAATGTAAGTTGATGTTCTGTGGCTCTGGTTCTGTGGCTTCTGTGGCTCAATGTGTCCATCATAGATTGTTTTGTCTGGAGCCCTGGACTTAAACCACTGTCCTCCAAAGAGAAACATGAAGCTAACGGATAAAAAAGACTAAAGTACATGTTAGAGCCGTCTGATCTGAAAACCAGCTGCACTGATATATGTCAAGTTATAATACATCAGGGTCATTGTGTTGTCTGAAGATACACTCTCTGTCTGTGAAAGCGCCCGTAGTGTCATAATAGACGGACTAGATGATGGAGATCTCAGATCTCTGTGTGTGGAGCACTGGATGCTTCCAGACTCCTTGTTTACTGCTTCACTGGTATTAACTGATATTTCTTACGGACACAACAGAAAAGTAAATGAATAATTCTATTAAAGACATTTATTTGTGTGAAAATAGAAACGTATGTACACAATGTACAGTATGTATGTTTATTTGTGTCTTTATGTTTGAAGTGTGTAAATGTGTTCCTGCTCTGATGGTGTTGATTTGTCAGTTTGATGATTGTTTCTAAATGAAATACTTACTTCTATACATCCAATCATCCACAGTGAGAAACACAAGTTCTTATGATGCAGATCATATATGTCACAATACTGATGCTTTTTAATGCTTCATGCAGACGTTGATAAAGGATTATAAAGTTGTGTTGTATGCTGCTATCAGAGGATTCCTCAACCAACATTTAAATGATTGGAGAAGTACTTTCATTGTGTTTACAATAGTTTCTCTCATTTCTCTTTGAGAAAAGAAGATTGTCAATTTCTGGAAAGAACAACATTTTGGAGTGATAGTTATGTGTTCAAGTGTTGTTGTGATGTTTGTTTAAGGGATAACGTGCTTTCAGCCGGTTGATATGGCAGAATAAACCCCGACAGGGCGATCAGAACCCGACTCAAGAGATGTCAAGCATCTGATCATTATGAGTCAAGTATTGAAGATGAAATATGTTTTCAGCTCATTTGTGATGATGCAGAGTCAGACCTGTTATTAGTAAACCCGTTTACTTTGGTTACAAGACAAGACCACGTAGAGTTTAAACCAGAAGAACAGACAAACTGAATCTGTCATGTTATTGATCATGAGTCATAATCTCCAGTTTTAGAAACAGATGTGATTGAAACTTCTCCTGTTCAGGTTCCTGCTCCAAAGAGAGGCGAGATCGTTCGACAGATCGGTGATGCTCTCCGAGGAAAGATCAAAGCTCTCGGCAGTCTGGTAACACTCACGGGTTTCAGCTCAAGTCAAGAGTTATGATGCGCCAGCAGTGATGTGCGCTGTGTGTTGTGACGTGTGTGTGTTGTGTGCAGGTGTCACTGGAGATGGGGAAGATCTATGTGGAGGGTGTGGGTGAGGTACAGGAGTATGTGGATGTGTGTGACTATGCCGTGGGTCTCTCTCGGATGATCGGTGGACCCATCTTACCTTCTGAACGTGAGCTAAAGACCCGAGCTTCACTCACTCACTCCAAATGTGTTGCGGTACCGAGTGTTGTGTTGTGTTTCAGGGCCGGGTCACGCTCTCATCGAGCAGTGGAATCCTCTGGGTCTGGTGGGAATCATCACAGCGTTTAACTTCCCTGTGGCTGTGTACGGCTGGAACAACGCACTCGCTCTCATCTGTGGCAACGTCTGTCTCTGGTCAGAGTCTCTCTTCTCTCATGTGTTCATGTCTCCATGTGTACATGTGTGTGTTTATAATGGGATGTTTGTCCTGTGTGTAGGAAAGGAGCTCCGAGCACACCTCTCACCAGCGTGGCTGTATCAAAGTACCTGTTCCTCTCATTCAATCCTCCTAAAAACAAGAGATTGTGTGAATATTAGATCATAAACTGTTGCTCTTTATAATCAGGATTATTTTGGCCAATATTTAGATGGAGATTATTTCCCATAATGACTTTTCAAACAACAACAGATAAATAATTGATTTGTCTTTTTAACTTGAATTCAACAGAAAAACAAATCAAAGAAATGTGTAAAAGCATCAGCACCGCTGTAGATCTTTCAGAATAGAATGCCACACAATAATTCTTTCACCTCCATTATTATCATGTTGTGATCAGTGGCCAAAACTGACTCTGGTGATGAAATGCAAAGCACTAGTCTGTTGTAATGCTGTCAAGCACAAGCGTCACATGTAACCCTTTATTTATGTGACTGCTTGTTAATATTTTTTTTTAAGCCTGTCTTGTATGTGTTGTGTGTGATTTTGTTCTTTTGTTGTGCAGAATTGTTGCTGAAGTGTTGGAGAAGAATAATCTTCCAGGTGCTATTTGCTCTATGACCTGTGGTGGTGCTGACATTGGGTGTGTGATCCAAACACACACGTCATTCTTACACACACACACTGTTACTGTTTATTTCACAGTTACTTATTCTTTCTGTGTGTGTGTGTGTGTCTGTGTGTGCGCGTGTGTGCGCATGTGTGTGTGCGCATGTGTGTGTTCACGTGTTCGCAGCGCGGCCATGGCTGGAGACGAGCGAGTGGGTCTTCTGTCCTTCACAGGCAGCACTCATGTGGGTAAACAGGTGGCGATGACGGTGCAGGAGCGCTTTGGTAAGTTCATATCTCACCCTGTCGCACCAACAGCTTGTTTTTCATATTTCTTTTGACAGCTTATAACATTTAAGAGAATTCATGTAAACTGACTTATGTTCTGTTAGTTTTCCTGAATTGATAAGATCAGTGTATGGTTCGATGTGTATAGTTGATATTTTAGCTTGATGGCCAGTTGAGAGTGCCGTAAAATCACTTGACACAGCTGTGGAGATGAGAATACAGACATGTTTGAACTAGGGCTGTGCACCCATTACTGATTCTTATCAAATGATGCGCTGATTTATTAAATTCACTTTAAAATCGGGGTTCTTCTCCATATGATGCACTTGAACGGGGCTGTTGGTTAAGGTCCAAATTTCACTTTCATCGCAGCTTCTAAAGACTGTTCACCAGCCGATGATGAATAAGAGTGTTGTCTAGCCAAACATAAATATATGTCGTGATCTGTCTCGGGGGTCCTATAGGATGCGTGTCCACAACCTCTATATTACACTGACATGTTGGAAAGGTCACGTAGAAAGATTTGACAATCCCTCATATGCACATGAACTGACCAATGCAAACAATAATCCTGCACAATGTCATTTAACATCCAAGAACTTTTGAACAGTCTTCATTCTCCCATCTCAGAAACACTGGGTCATTGATGTGCTACATGGAGGCAGCCCAAGCCATATATGTATGTTTGAAAGGAATATCATGTTTAGTTTTCTTGAAAACTGACTAATGCTTTCTCTAGACAGCTCTCATATCCATCAGTTGAATTAGTTTTCAACAGAAGAATCAAACACACGGACTGCGTGTATGACATGTGTGAGTCAATTATCATGACATCACTACTCCTCTAAGAGCATTCATCACAAATCAATCACACGTCACATTTGGGGCCAAAATATCATTTAAAGCCATTATAAGACGACACAAAAGTAGCTTCAGATGTTCAGAAGCGAAAAACGGCCTTAATTAAGTTTTTTAGGAGCCGAATAGATTATTATTTGTATATAATTCAAGTTTAAAACAGTTTGGTTACCAACATTCTTTGGTAATATCTTGAGTTTTCCTGAAGAAACAGTCCTTCAGTTTTAAAGCGCATCAGGATAAGTACATGTAAATAGGCATCATTTTCTTTCTGGGCAAACTGTCACTAATTTATTAGTATTATTATTAACTCAACTCAACTTTATTTATATAGCGCTTTTTACAATTTTCATTGTTACAAAGCAGCTGTACATGAGACACATTGAATACAAAAAAAACTAAAGGCATATACCTGTAAAAACAAGACAAAGGTGAAAACAACAAAGACAGACATACAAATGCTCCACACACACAATATGCAAACATGCATACACACACACACATTGACATAGACGCACACACACACAGTGAAAGCACACATTGGCGATAAAGGAGAAAGAACCACAGGTCAAATATTAAACGGACTATAAATTCTTATATGCAATATTAATTATGTCTAATTTCTGAATTCTAAAGCAGCCCCCCCGGCCAGGCAGATAGTGCAAAACAATATGCAAACGGTGGTGAGGAACCCAAAACTCCCATCGAGAAAAAACACCTCAGGAGAACCCAGGCCCAACCAGGGGATTCCAGTTCCCCTCTGGCAAAAGCTGCTGCCTCTGCACAAGCTCAACAGTGCTTGCACAACAAGGCTAAATAAAAATAAAAAATAAACTTAATAAGGTAAATGATAGATTTAAGATTATCATTCACAATCTAATAACATTTGAAATGTTGTAGGAAAATCAAAGTTGTGGCGTCCTTTATCCAGCTCTATCCTCTTAGCTCTTGTCAGGTCACCGCTTCCCATTCTCAGCTCTGCCATCGGGTCTGGGCATGAACTGCATCCTGCGGTAACCTTGGAACAAAGAGACAAGACTGGCTGAGAGTAGAGTACTGTTCTGCACTCTTTGATGCAACAAGTACATCATTTGTTGTTGGATGTGCTTCTGGTTCCGGTTGATCTAAATAATGCAGCCTAAATCCTCTGAGGATTAATATTATGGAGGAGTATTGTATGCAAGATTAAAAAGATGAGTCTTTAGTCTAGATTTAAACTGACAGAGTGTGTCTGCCTCCCGGACCGTGCAGGGAAGAATATTCCAAAGTTTAGGCGCTAGATAAGAAAAGGATCTACCACCTGCACTTGATTTTGAAATTCTAGGTATTACCAACTGACAGGACGCCTGAGAGCGTAATGTACGTTGAGGTCTGTAATACAATAGAAGTTCATTCAAATACTGCGGCGCTAGACCATGTAGGGCTTTATAGGTAATAAGCAAGATCTTAAAGTTAATGCGATGCTTTATAGGTAACCAGTGCAAGGTTGACAGAACCGGGGTTATATGCTCATACTTTTTTGTACGTGTAAGAACTCGAGCTGCCGCGTTTTGAACAAGTTGCAGTTTTTGTAATAGGCCTGCAGGGCATCCACCTAGAAGTGCATTACAATAATCTAGTCTTGATGTCATGAATGCATGAATTAATTTCTCTGCATCTGACAGTGACAGCATATGACGTAGTTTAGATATATTCTTAAGATGGAAAAATGCAATTTTACAGGTGTTGGCGACATGCCTTTCAAATGACAGAGTACTATCGAATACAACGCCAAGATTCTTAGCTGATGACGAGGATTTTATGGAGCATCCATCAATCGTTAAGCGGTATTCTTGGTTGTTACGTATAGCGGTTTTCGGTCCAGTAAGTAACACTTCTGTTTTGTCCGAGTTTAGTAGTAAAAAATTGTTACTCATCCACATTTTTAAGTCAACTATGCAATCCTTTATTCGATGAAACTGCTGGGTTTCATGAGGCTTCGAGGAAATATAAAGTTGAGTATCATCAGCATAACAGTGAAAGCTAATTCCGTGTCGCTTTATTATATCTCCTAGAGGTAGCATGTATAATGCGAAGAGCAGAGGCCCCAAAACTGAGCCCTGTGGTACACCGTACTGGACTTGTGATTTGCGGGACACCTCATTGTTTATTGCTACAAATTGAAAACGGTCAGATAAATAAGACTTAATCCATTTCAATGCTATTCCGTTAATGCCGACGTAATTTTCGAGTCTATGTAGAAGTATGCTGTGGTCAATGGTGTCAAATGCAGCACTGAGGTCTAGCAGCACCAATAACGAAATACAGCCACGGTCAGACGCTAAAAGGAGATCATTTGTAACTCTGATCAAAGCAGTCTCTGTACTGTGACATGCTCGAAATCCAGACTGGAATTCATCATTAATGTCATTCCTTTGGAGGAAGGAGCATAATTGAGTTGAAACTACTTTTTCCAGAACTTTAGATATAAATGGTAAATTCGATATAGGCCTGTAATTCCCTAGTTCTTTAGGGTCGAGTTTGGTTTTTTTTAAAAGAGGCCTTATAACAGCCACCTTAAATGCTTTAGGCACATGTCCTAATGTCAGAGATGAGTTAATAATACTAAGAAGATGATCTATAATTTCTGGGAGCATTTCTTTCAGTAGTTTTGTAGGTATAGGGTCTAGCATGCATGTTGTTGATTTAGATGATCTAATGATTTTAGACAGTTCATCGTGATCTACTGTAGAAAATAATTGCAATTTCTCCTTAGGGGTGCTGTAGTTAGTTTGTTCAGCGGGTTTCACTACAGGTTGCATTGTTATAATTTTTTCTCTTATATCTTGGATTTTACTAGTGAAGTAGTTCATAAATTCATCACTGTTATGCTGATAATCAGAATCTGACGTCGCTGACGACTTATCTTTTGTTAATTTAGCCACGGTGTTAAATAAAAACCTGGGTTGTGATGGTTTTCCTCTATTAGTGATGAAAAGTAGGCGGATCTAGACGTTTTTATGGCATTCCTGTATTTTCGAGTACTATCCTTCCATGCTATACAAAATACCTCTAAATTAGTTTTCTTAAAGTTGCGCTCCATTTTCCGGGACGCTTTCTTTAGAGTCTGAGTGTGTTCATTATACCACGGTGTTGGGCTGCTATTTTTAATTTTCTTTAAACGCAGAGGAGCAACTATGTCTAATATTTCCGAGAAGGTAGAGTTAAAATTTTCAATAGAAGTGTCAAAATCGTCAACATTTTTACACATGCTAGATATTTTAGACAATTCAGGCAGATTATCGAGAAACGCATCTTTGGTAGTTGAAGTAATCGTTCTACCATATTTGTAGCAAGGAGTTTGATTTGCAGCCGTAGGCCATTGAAGCAAACATAATATCAGACAATGATCCGAAATGTCTTCACTCTGCTGAACGATTTTAACATCGTCCACATTTATACCATAAGAAAGTATTAAATCTAAAGTATGATTACGAAGGTGAGTGGGTCCTGACACATGTTGACTAATGCCCATGGAGTTAAGAGTGTCTTTGAAAGCCATGCCCAAGGCATCTGTATCATTGTCTACATGGATATTAAAGTCACCGACGACAAGGACTCTATCTGCGGCCAGTACTAGTTCTGATAAGAACCCACCAAAATCTTTAATAAAATCTGTGTGGTGCCCTGGAGGCCTATATACAATAGCTAGAATAAAATTAAAAAATGTTTTGTCCTTAATATTAGGTGTCGATACGTGAAGTACCATGACTTCAAAAGAATTGTATTTAAAATTAGACTTCTGAGAGATGCTAAAATAATTATTGTAAAGTGCAGCAACACCTCCCCCTCTACCTTTTAGGCGAGGCTCGTGTTTATAGTAATAGTCTTGAGGAACGGATTCATTTAGAGTAATATAATCATCTGGCTTTAGCCATGTTTCTGTCAAACAAAGCATGTCTATTTTATGATCGGTTATCATATCGTTAACAAAAAGTGCTTTATTAGAGAGAGATCTAATATTAAGCAATCCGAGTCGTAACAGTTGATTATCTGTATTTTGTTCATGTTTAACTTGTTTAACGTTTATTAAATTACTTTCAAGAGGTTTACGCAATATCTTATGTTTGCTAATCCGGGGGACAGACACAGTCTCTATTTTATGTTGTTTGTAAGAAGGGATTATTACATGTTGCATATTTTGTGTATTCTGTAACGCGAGACGGCGAGCAGACAGTTGGTTAAGCCATTCAGTCTCCTTCCTGACCTGGGCCCTTGGTAGTCAGACTTTAGCATTATTAAGACTGTGTGCCAAATTTCTAGAGAGGAGGGAAACCCCATCCCAGGAGGGATGGAGACCATCTTGTTTCAACAGGTCAGGTCTGCCCTCAAAACTCTTCCAGTTATTTATAAAATCTATATTATTCTGCAGGCACCACCATTAACACTGTTAAGCTGCCAGTAGGTGGCAGTAAATGTCATGAATTCATTGGTTTTGCTGAATTCGTTCAGAAATGGAGTGAATGACTATGAATGTGACTGATTAATAGATTCACTCAAGAACACATCTATTTAGAACCACGCTGTGTGTTCCTCAGAGACGTGCAAGGCTTTCTATCTAATCATTTCATTGTAAAAGGAAGATTTAATCCTCCTGTAGCATGGCTTTGTAAACTAACAGTGCTGTTTAGCGTGCTGAGAAAATGTTGATATTCTCTCCTCCTTAAAAGCCACTTTGGATAATAAGAAAGTTACATAGCATGTCACTTATTATGAAGGCGTTAAATGCAAGGCCTAGTCTGAGCCCATCTGCAGTTCTTCTTCCTGTCTTAGTATGATGGTGTGATTACTGAGTAAATGAGCAGTTATGACGAGAACATCAGCCCGTCACACACACGTGTGCAGGATTCTCCTCTTGTCATTCACGGATGTCTAAATAGACTGACGCGCTGTTTAAAAACACAGAAATCAGAGCGTTGTTTCTTAAGCTCTGTGATGACGTCATGACATTGATGTTGTTCAGGTCGTCAGCTGCTGGAGTTGGGAGGAAACAACGCCATCATAGGTGGGACACATTTCACTCACTAAAGCATATCTGAATGAGCAGTAGATCAGCTCCGGTGGTCCACAGATGTCATGCAGTTGTGTTTGTTACAGTGTTCGAGGACGCTGATCTCAGTCTGGTTGTGCCGTCCGCTGTCTTTGCCTCCGTGGGAACGGCCGGTCAGCGTTGCACTACTACCAGAAGACTTGTAAGTGTGACGTACCAAACACACATGCACTAGAGTCCTGTCTGTTGATCTGAATGTAACCGCTTCCTTCATGTTCATGTAGATTCTTCATGAAAGTGTTCACGACGAGGTTGTGGCGAAGCTCACTAAAGCCTACAAACAGATCCGAATGGGCG
>CM017915.1:19683852-19801352 GCA_008369825.1 Triplophysa tibetana | reverse complement strand
TTACAGGTCGTGGAGCGACCAGGGAACTATGTGGAACCCACAATTATCACTGGACTGCCACATGATGCTCCAATAGTTCACACAGAGACCTTTGTTCCCATCCTTTACGTTCTCAAATTCAAGGTAACATGTATTCATTTAGCCACCAAGAAGCACAGTAGACCAGACTGCCTTTACAGTTTAATTGCCATCATGATGTTGTGATGTTTCAGACGGAGGAAGAGGCCTTTGCCTGGAATAATGAAGTGAAACAAGGGCTGTCCAGCAGCATCTTCACCAGAGACATGGGACGAGTGTTCCGCTGGTTAGGGTGCGTGGACATCGCTCTCTATTGGGTTATGTGTTTGTTAAGGGAAGTAGAATATTTCACATCTGGACACTATTAGTATGTCACTGTGCTTGTCTCAATTTAGACCCAAAGGCTCTGACTGCGGCATCGTCAACGTCAACATTCCTACCAGCGGCGCTGAGATTGGAGGAGCCTTCGGTATGTATCCAAACACCTGAATTGGACAGAAAAACATTCCCATAATTCAAGTAGAAGGCCATTATAATGTTACATTTTGACCACACTGGATTCAGTGCGGCGTGACAAACCCATTAAGAACAAGCAGTCTGGTGTAGACCCTGTGTAAGGGTGCGTTCACACCTGTAGATCGGTTCATTTGGTCTGGATCATAGGAAAAAAATGACTGCCGTTTTGAGGTTTTTTGCACCACACAGGTTGCTCCGGTCCAAACCAGTTAAATCCAACCAAAATGCAGTCAGGTGACCACATCCATGTCACTCGTTGGTCAGATGTCATTTCTAAACGGCTTTGAATTGTTCAGAATTAATGTGTGGGAAAACTCCTGGAAGTAAAGAAAGAAAGAAAGGTGGAATGACAGTCATGGAATAGAGAGACAACTGTGCATGTCATCATTTACTTCATAGTTTATGTCACACCTCCTCACAACTGCCATGAGGCTATGTCGCTAAGGTGCAAACTGTCAACAAGCTATTATGCACAGCGCAGCTGGTTTTGTCCAAAAAGGTGCAGTAGTTTTTCTAGTTGTTTCTGTTCGAGGTCGGACCACAAACGAAGCGCTCCAGGTTGCGTGTGAATGCGTATCAAGACCACCTCACCTCTTCAGGTTGAACCTGCTCAAATGAACCGACTCCAGTGTGATTGAACCGAGCTAAGTCATCAACAACCTGCTAACAACTGCACCTGAGCGCTGATGCCAACAGAGTCCTTGAGTGTCCAGTAGATTGACCCCATGAGTACATCTATGACATCAGGGTCACTGAAGCACTTTCACAGGTTATGAACCACGTGTCACTGATATTTCATCTCAGACAGGCAGGGCAGTGCTAGCTCAAGTCAAGAGTCTGATGTTAGCTTAGCAGGAATTAAAGGCTGCTTGCTGTTCAGAATGGTCAACTTCTCCCGTACCGTAGCGTCCTGTGCTGGATGTAAACAACAGAGATCTCATATGTTTAACGCCTTTCTGTGCATGTGTGTGTGTTTGCACAGGTGGAGAGAAGCACACAGGAGGCGGCCGTGAGTCGGGCAGTGACTCGTGGAAACAGTACATGAGAAGATCCACATGGTGAGTGTCTTCTAACGTCATCATGTCATCCGTGATATTTTATGATGGTCTGCTTTACATCTGAAAGGGCTCAAAATAATCTGATGTAAAATACGTTTTAGCTTGTTTGTAACACAATCAACATTGTCAAGAAGATCAGAGTCAGTGATGCATGAGCAGCTGTTATTGAGGAAGATCAGACAAACCGCCGAAGGCTGCAAACATGACTCAAATAAACTAGTGCTGCATTGATGCATAAAAACAAACAATCAATTATTTGAAAATGAAATGTCATGTGTGCCAGCGCTCAGTGTTTTATAGTCTCCGCCTCAGACCGGTGGCTGAACGTCTGATGCATAAAGCACACTTTCTTGGAAACACTTCATCAAGTTTGAAGTTGTCATCTGATTGGTTGAGATCTGCAGGATGACCAGTGCTGAATTCTGTGACCCTAGTGGGTATAGTATTGAGCTACTCCTGTAGCTAACCCGACCCTCAGTACAGCGCCTACTGGAGTCACACGTGTGTCCTCCTTTAACAGTCCGCCTGGAAACAACATGAAGCCGTCTGATCCAAGAAGTCATCTGTGCTTTACATCAGTTGCAATAAGAATTCATCACCATCAACTAAACGCTAAATTCCTAAAAGTATGATGCAAGGTTCTTAGCTTAAACTCGTAAACGTTGTTTTTGCTGTTAACTTCTGACACGTTGGTGAATGTCCACCGGTCTGATACTGCGAGACTTTCCCACACCTCTAAACAAACCTGATTGGTTGCTTTACCTGTCAGTCATGTGGCCTCTTGACCGGGCCTTGACCAAAGTTCCCAGAGCCTCAGTATGATGAAGACTGTTTTTATTGTGCATAAAGTCAAGAAAGTCCAGGTGTTTAATCTGGATCCTGATTCACACTAAACAAAACTTATGTTGGAAACTGTAGTTCAATAACTGTGCTGACATCACTGACATAGTTTGATTGGCTGACGTGTCTCATGTGATGAAGTTGGCAGTTTTCCTCTGAATGCTGATAAAGGTCAATGCAGTAAAGAAGCTTGTGTTAGAGTTTTCTTCTTCTCTCCACAGCACTATCAACTACAGCAAAGATCTGCCGCTGGCTCAGGGCATCAAGTTTGAATGATCGCCACATTCTTCATGTGTAACACTAGCTTTTATTCTCATACAGCCATGTGTTTTATAAGCACTTAGCCATTCTCTCGTTCTGGATCAGATACTG
This sequence comes from Triplophysa tibetana, assembly GCA_008369825.1. Lineage (NCBI taxonomy): Eukaryota > Metazoa > Chordata > Actinopteri > Cypriniformes > Nemacheilidae > Triplophysa > Triplophysa tibetana. The sequence continues at coordinate 19,798,548 of CM017915.1, read as the reverse complement.
TATGCTTTTGTGAGTGATGCTTAAGGAATTGTTCAAATGTGTGTTAAAATCATCAGTAATAAAAGCTGAGAGTGAGATGACATGTCCCACCGCTTCTCTTGTGTTGTGTTGTGTTGTCTCTGGCGTATTATAAACGCTGCTGTTCCAACTCATAACACAGCTCATATGCGTTGACATGTCTTCTGATCTTCAATATAACCTGCGGATGCATTTAGTGACCCGTCATGTAGAAACAAGTTCAGTGAGATGTTTGTGATCCTGTCACAGCATCAGAATATCACTCCAGTGTCAATCATTCTGTTCATACATCACACTGACAAACACACATCTCATGTCTGAACGATGCCCAGGTGTGTGTTCCAGAAAGCTGGTCATGTGACATACCCGGTGAGTTTAAGGGTTAGTTAGCTGGTAACGGAGAGAACTTTCAGGGAATGTAAGTAACCATAGCAACTCACTCTCTGAAGATAACGTGGTCTGAAGCAGATCATGTTCAAGGGTTAGTTCATATGAAGGAAATGTTACTAAGCTATAGGGCTTATCTGCACATGTGTGCGTTTTTGCATAACCCTTTTACATTTACAATCCCACCCATCGCAATTTTTTTATTGACTTTATTATTTTACCTTTTAAAATGAAATAATCTTTAAAGAAAATAATGAAAGATGTTATTGTTAAACTTTATGTATTTATAGTAAATATTATATATGCTTTGAATTAGGTTTATTAAAACATCTCCAAATATCACTGATGAATAAACACATCTTACAATTTCCAACAGTTTAAGGATGTCAATAGTGAAGTATTTTAACTGCAGAGGAACGCATCATCCCTCTTGTCCACTTATTAGACAATATTTGATGCCTTGGACCAAAGATAGTTGTGGTCCATTGGTCAGAGAGGCGGATTTAAAACTCAAAGGTTGTGATTCCCAGGCTGGCAGGTTTCAAAGCTTTATTAGGTGACCCCCAATGGGGTCAACATGGCACATTGTTGTTCACATATTAAATATTCATTTACATACAAAATACATTAAACACTTAGACTTTAAATTGTTCATACTAACTGGATTACTTAAAAATGTCTTTCAGATCATCAGTTAAGTATTATATATATATAATATATATCCTCCTACAGTTTAGTATTGAAAGGCCTTTTTCCAAATTGCAATGAGCCTTTCAAAATAGGCATTTCGACCTCTAAAAAAATCCACCTCTTTGGAAAGCCTTGGCCTTTTAGTTAACAAGGTCAAAAGAAACAAACGAAATAACAAATTGTATGTGTATTAGAAAGGGATATTAAGACTAGATAATATTGGGGCAGTTTCCCGGGCAGGGTTTAAGCCTAGTCCCAGACTCATTTAAATGTTACAAGTTTCTTGATCGAAAACAACTTGCAATCACATATCTTAAAATCAAAAAGTGCGATGGTTGTGTCTCGAGATGTACATCAGTAATGTCTTTTTGTAAATTATGGTTTTAAAAATGACTTAATAATCATAATTAAAATAAGGGTTAGTCCTGGTTTAAACTAATCCCTGTCCGGGAAACTGCCCCATAGTGACTAACACTTTAAACCTCTGCTTCTGTCCCAGCAGTCCATTAATATGACTACATCAGCAACTGATGCAAATAAAGCTGATACAATGCAAAGTCAGTTTTCAGAAAACCAAATCAAAGTAGATTTTTTAAGGAACATACAGAGAAGGAACAAAAAAGAGGTTCAATACTGCCTTTAAAATGAGCAAAGTGATCAAATTCATATACACAATAGAATAGAATGCCTTTATTGTCACTGTACACATGTACAATGAGATTAAATAGCTGACTCCACTGGCAGTGAAATAAATAGAACAAATTACCAAAGTAAAAAAAGAAAGGGAGATAGGGTGTGGAGCCTGGAGAGTGTATAAATAGAACAAATTTTACCAATACCAAATATCGTCATATAACGCACAAATACATCTGTTTTATACGATTATTCGCTACTAGCACTCAGGCTGTTAGCATTCCCAGCCTTTAGTTTCTTAGTACTGCCTTTACTGCTTAACTCACTGATCTCATTATGACAACACTTATGGCTAATGATTCAGACATGTGTTTAATGTTACCTCTGAGTGCAGATGATGAATCTTTCTTCGGACTTAAGTCAGAACTGGAAGTATTGGAGAAGCAGATCCACGATCTACTCGAGAGGCAAACACGTCTGCGAGAACGTGGCGCTGGAAACATCCCGGGCTGACGCTCGCAGAGCTGCGGTAAGTGTTCGACATGATTGTAATACTCCTATCACTTCTACTCCGAGTGTTTCTGTGCACAGATCCCAGGCTTCAAGATCACGCCGAGCCGAAATAAATTTCACTCCTGCACCAGCACACGCACGGCAAAATCCAGGACCGGAGCGATGACCTCTCCCCCACCGCCGCCACCGGTCTTCGAGATTTCTACGAGAAATCGCTATGCTGCCCTCTGCGAGACGAAATCCAACGCTGTGGTCATCGGAGACTCAATCGTCCGGAACGTACGCGCCTCCTTCAATGAAGGTAAGGTGCGCACTCACTGTTTTCCTGGCGCCCGTGTTCTCGATGTCTCTGCGCAGGTAACTGCGATTCTGAAGGACGATGCAAGAGTGGGAGCCATAGTTCTGCACGCGGGGGTGAATGATGTGAGAATGCGGCAGTCGGAGATCCTAAAGAGGGACTTCAGGAGTCTGGTCGATACTGTTCGCAACGCATCGCCCACGGCGAGGATCATCGTATCAGGGCCGCTTCCTACTTACCGACGAGGGAACGAAAAGTTCAGTAGACTATTTACGCTTAATAACTGGTTAATGTCATGGTGTATTGAACAGAAGCTGCTCTTTGTAAATAATTTTGATCTGTTCTGGGAGCGACCAAGGCTTTTCCGCCCCGACGGGCTGCACCCCAGCAGCATTGGAGCGGAGCTTCTGTCTGACAACATCTCAAAGACGCTACGCACCATTTGACTAGTAAGTACAAATATTAACCATAGTCTGTGTTCCTCTCACCCAACTGTTAAGAATGTTACTGCTTTCAAATGCATAGAGTCTGTGTCTGTCCCCCAGAATAATACAACCAAATAATAATTTATTTAAAAGTCAGAGAAAAAATCTTATCATGATTAAACCAAAAGACAATATATTTAATGAGCAAAACCAACGCCTAAAGTTTGGGCTACTTAATATTAGATCACTAAATCCAAAGGCAGTTATTGTAAATGAAATGATCACAGACAACAGTTTTGATATATTCTGCCTTACTGAAACATGGCTTAAGCCAAATGATTACTTCGGTCTAAATGAGTCTACTCCACCAAGATACGGTTATATTCATGAGCCACTTCCGGTTGGTCGAGGTGGTGGTGTCGCAACAATCTTTAGAGACTTTCTTACCGTTACTCGGAGAAAAAAGCATACATTTAAATCATTTGAAGTGCTTGCGTTGAACATAACAGTTCCAAACAAAAGTAAAAAATCATTGGTCTCTCTTACATTGGTTACTGTGTATAGACCCCCTGGGCCTTACACTAATTTTCTGATAGAGTTCGCAGACTTCTTATCGGATCTGTTGGTTAACGTCGATAAAGTACTGATTGTCTGAGATTTTAATATCCACGTAAATATTGCTAACGATCCATTAGAAGTGGCGTTTAAAGAACTACTAGACTCTTGTGGTGTAACACAGTACATCAATAGACCTACTCATCGACTAAATCATACGCTAGACTTAATTATTACTTGGCGATCTAACCAATATCGATGTTTTACCTCAAAGCCACGACGTTTCCGATCACCATCTTATAACATGTACACTGCGCAGTTGTATATCTCGTTATCGACAGGGTAGAACAATCACCTCAACTACTAAAGATAGTTTCGTAAAGAACTTGCCAGATCTGACTCCTTTAATAACCTTTCCAACTAATATAGAATCGCTCGATGACATGACCAGCAACATGGGCACTATTTTCTCTAATACATTAGAAGCGGTCGCACCTATGAAGCCAAAAAAGGTTTATGAAAAGATCATAGCACCACTCGCGCCCTAAAAAGAGAAACACGTAAACTGAAGCGCAAATTAAAAAACAAACCCAATTAGAGGTCTTTAAAATTGCATGGAAAGAGAGTTTAAACTGTTATAATAAGGCACTAAAAGCAGCAAAAGCAGAGCACTTCCGTAACCTCATAGAAAATAACAAAAACAATCCAAGGTTTTTATTTAGTACAATTGCTAAACTAACAAACAAACAGACTCCACCTGACCTGGGTATTCCGCCGCACCTTTGTAGCAATGAATTCATGAAGTTTTTTACTGAGAAAATCGAAATAATACGAGACAACATAGCTAAAACCAAACCTCCAAGTGTGTCGGAAGAATTAGTTTCAACCGTCACCCAAAAAGAAAAGCTAGAGTGTTTTTCTCCTATAAATCAGGAAGATTTAATTAAAATTATTGCAACATCCAAACCGACGACATGCTTATTAGACCCCATTCCGACTACTTTATTAAAAGAGTTACTACCTGCTCCAATTGAGCCCATTTATAACATTATCAACTCGTCAATTAATCTGAGTCATGTACAAGGACGCTTTAAACTGGCTGTAATAAGCCTCTTATCAAAAACAAACTTAGACCCCAATGCACTTGGAAGTTATAGACCGATTTCAAATCTCCCGTACTTGTCTAAAATACTAGAAAAACTAGTGTCCACTCAACTGTGTACCTTCCTACAAAATAATGACATACACGAAAAGATCCAGTCTGGCTTTAGACCGCATCATAGCACTGAAACTGCGCTCGTTAGAATTACAAATGACCTTCTTATTGCATCAGATAAAGGTAACATCTCACTCTTAGTCCTGCTTGACCTTAGTGCTGCTTTCGATACTGTAGACCATAAAACACTATTAGATCGTTTACACAATTATACCGGTATTCAGGGACAGGCAATACAATGGTTCAGATCTTACTTAACAGACAGATATCAATATGTCCATTTAAAAGGGAAATCGTCATATCTTACGCAAGTAAATTATGGATTACCTCAGGGATCGGTTTTAGGACCCTTGCTTTTCTCCATATACATGCTGCCTCTTGGAAACATTATTAGAAAACATGGAATTAGCTTCCACTGTTACGCAGATGATACTCAGATATAGATCTCATCAAGACCACATGATTCCTTCAAACTATCCAAACTGGCAGAGTGCATCGAAGACATAAAACATTGGATGACTAGTAATTTCCTCCTTTTAAACTCTAACAAAACGGAAATATTACTTATAGCACCAAAAACACGTAAACAGAATATCTCAGATTACAGCCTGCAAATTGAAGGCTGCACTGTTACTCCTACAAATACAGTTAAAGACCTAGGCGTTATATTAGATGGCAACCTGTCATTTAAAAATCACATCTCAAATATCTCAAAAACAGCCTTCTTCCACCTTAGAAATGTTTCCAAGTTAAGAAATATTTTATGTTTCGCTGACGCAGAAAAGCTTATTCATGCATTTGTGACCTCACGACTTGACTACTGTAATGCTCTACTTAGTGGTTGTCCTGTATCATCAATAAACAAACTACAGTTAGTTCAGAATGCAGCTGCCAGAGTTCTTACTAGGTCAAGAAAATACGATCACATAACCCCAGTTTTATCATCGCTTCACTGGCTACCCATTAAGTATCGTATTGATTTTAAAATTCTTTTAATGACTTACAAAGCCTTAAACGGTTTAGCCCCTACTTACTTAACCAAGCTTTTATCACGTTACAACCCATCACGCTCTCTAAGATCTCAAAACTCAGGACTTTTGACAACACCTAGAATAACTAAATCCACCAAAGGGGGTCGAGCTTTCTCATACGTAGCACCTAATCTCTGGAATAGCCTTCCTGATACTATTCGAAGGTCAGACACACTCTCCCAAATTAAATCTAGATTAAAGTCACATCTTTTCAGCCAAGCTTTCACTTAATGCATAGTTAATGAACAGCAGCTACGCTAATTATTCTCTTTATTCTCTTTCCGCCTCTGCCTCGGGATGCCCATCCCGAGGTAGGAAGAAGTTCCACCATGTCCAGATGACCGACAGATGCCCATCCCCAATTTGAGATGACGCCAGCTACAGCTGCAGACTGACTGAGCGTCCCAGCTCCATCTAAGGCAATTCCACCACCAGCCAAGAGAAATATGTCCATCGGACCATCCCAGCTCAGACCAATACATCCCCAACCAAGAGCAAAGACGGACTATTTGTCTCATTAATGCTGAAGTTACAATATATGGTATTAAATGCTAAACTTAAATCACATGTCAGCAGTTTGAGTGCAGCTATGACACGTCAGAGGGGATCTGGCCCTCCCGGTTGAGTCTGGTTTCTCCTGAGGTTTTTTTTCTCCATTAATCAATCATTGGAGTTTGGGTTCCTCGCCACAGCAGGGCAGTGTTGGCCTGCTCACCGGGAGACTGCATTTATTTATTTATTTAGAAATTATATATTATTTATTAGAATGATCTTACTCGTTGTATAAATACCATGCACTGTGCTGTGTTTTACCTTTTCTGTTTTTCCTGTTTGCCCTGTAAAGCTGCTTTGAAACAATACACATTGTGAAAAGCGCTATATAAATAAACTTGAATTGAGTGTATACATGTCCAGATATATACAATATAAACACAGGACATACAGTAATAAGTTAAAACAAGGGAAGGTAAGGGTGAGCAGACCTGGGGCCCATTTCAGAAAGAAGGGTAAGTGCAAACTCAGAGTAAGTTAACCCCAGAAAACGGAATACTCAGGGTTTTTGTTTTCAGTACGTGAGGTATGTCAAACCAGCGACCGTGGGGTAAGTCAAGCCCATTTCAGAAATCGAGGTATCTTATACTCCGAGTGAGTAACCAGAGTAACATACTCCGTGAACCTAACCTGGTCGGGAGCAGGGTTTATTCCACAAACCCAGGGTTTGTTACAATCTCCGCCCCCTTTTCGAAGACCGGGAGCGTTAAATATAATTTCCATTTTCACAATTTCAACAAAATAATTATAAAAGTGATTGACATATAAACTTGCGCATTAACAATTGAATATTATTTTTCTAAATATGTGCTCATATTCACCGTACGCTTGTAACAGTACCTTCAATTCGATTGGCGACAAATGAACACGTGCTTTTGTCACGTGCCGTTGCCATGGTGAATCGTGCTATCTTCACTCAATTGATGATGTCTTTTCATCGCCATGCTGCACGCGCATAACCTCGAGTGAACTTACTCAGAGTGGATTGAACTAACTCAAATCAGCTGGTCTGAAACTGAAAACTCAGAGTAACGATTCTCTGAGTAAATCAACTCAGAGTTCAGATTTTAACTCGGTGTTGGTTGAACTTCCTTATTGAAACGGGCCCCTGATGAGTGTCTACGTTTGCAAATAAATACCTATAATAAATATTATACATTATTGTCCATAATAATGTGAGATATTGCACATTGAAAGGCCTCTGCACAGGAGCTAATCATTGACAATATTACATAAGAGAGTCCCACGATTAGCGTGTTAGAACTACGAACAGTGCATGTGAGAGTTCAGAATGGTTATTTCTTTTGGGAAGAAGCTGTTTTTGAGTCTGTTTGTTCAAGCCTTGAGACACCTGTAGCGCCTCCCTGAGGGCAGCAGTTTGAACAGGTCAAAACCAGGGTGGGAGCTGTCCTTGGTGATGGTTAGAGCTCTGTTTAGACAGCGGGAGGTGTAAAAGTCCTTCAGGGAGGGGAGAGGGCAGCCAATGATCTTCTGTGCTGCCTTTACAACCCTCTGAAGCCTCTCCCTGTCTGCAACGGTACAGCTGCCGTACCATATTGTTATACAGTATGTCTGCAGGCTCTCGGTGGATGAGCCGTAGAAGGTCAGGAGCAGGTTGGAGTTCAGATTGTACTTCCTGAGAACTCTCAGGAAGTGTAGCTGCTGCTGAGCCCTCTTGCAGACTGCTATGATGTTCTCTGTCCAGGAGATGTCGGCGGAGATGAGAACGCCGAGAAACTTGAAAGAGTGAACCCTCTCCACACACTCGCCGTTGATGTATAGGGGGGCTGGGTCGGTCCTGTGCTTCCTGAAGTCGATAATGATCTGAGTGAGGTTATTCTCTGAACACCAGGCTGCCAACTTCACGACCTCTTCTCTGTAGGCTGCCTCCTCACCTTTAGAGATGAGTCCGACCACTGTAGGGTCGTCTGCAAACTTGACAATGAGATTGTCGTTGTTAGCCAGACTGCAGTCGTAGGTGTAGAGACAGTACAGGAGGGGGCTCAGCACACAGCCCTGTGGGGAGCCGATGCTCTGCGTGCGGGTGGAGGACAGCTGGGGCCCAGTCTCACAGTCTGAGGACGTTTGGTTAGAAAGTCCTTTATCCAGGTGTAACAGAGGCAAGCTAGTGTAGAGCTGTGCAGTGTGTAAACCTCACTCCTCGGCCTCAAGGACTCTCTAGCGACAGACGCTAGGGACTGCGGTCTTTAGCCTCCTCGCTAGAGCGCCCGACTCCCATGCAGAACCGACCCGGTTCGAGACCTGCCTGGTGTAGGTGTGGTCCGTTCCGTCACATTGGTGCCGTGACCCGGATTGGGAGTGAGGTTTAGGGGGGTGAATGTAACAGAGTCAAACCAGTGAAGTGCTGAGCAAGTATGTGAACCTCACTCCTCTGCCTCAAGGACTCTCTAGCGACAGACGCTAGAGACTGCGGTCTTTAGCCTCCTCGCTAGAGCGCCCGACTCCCGTGCAGAACCGACCCGAAGCCCGCCTGGAGCAGGTGTGGTTCGTTCCGTCACACAGGCACATGTGAGAGGAGAAAACCCAGAGTGGCCAGTTTAGTGATGAGTCTGTCTGGGATTATGGTGTTGAAGGCAGAACTCTAATCCACCAAGAGCATCTGAACGTAGCTCCAGGTGCTTCAGTGCAGAGTGGAGAGCTATGGAGATGGCGTCCTCTGTGGATCTTTTAGCACGGTATCCAAACTGGTGGGGGTCGAAGTCTGGGGGGAGATGATCCTTCATCTGGAACACAATTTTGGTAAACCATGATAGACACGTTAAAATAACAGTTACAAACATCTCAACAAATCTACAGTTCATGTAATAAAGATAGCCATGATGAGTTTTAAATAGTGCATATATTTAAAATATTTATATATTTAATATAAATACATAACGTTTATTTAAAGATTATTTCATTTTAAAAGGTTAAATAATAAAGTTAATCAAAAAAATACTTGTGAATGCTGAATTGCGATTGTTAATGTAATTGTATTATTGGTGTATATATATATATATATATATATTTTATAGGTAATCTGTACTTCAACGCACACATGCACAAACAACCCCTATAGCTTAGTAACATTTCCTTAAAACGAACTAACCCTTGAACATAAGTTGCTCTGGTTACTTACGCACCCTGAAAGTTATCAGCTAACTAACCCTTAAACTCACGGGTATGTCACATGACCAGCTTTCTGGAACACACACCTGTTTATGTGAAGTACATGAGCTGCTGTGATGTTTTTAAAGTGACGCTAGATGGCGACATTGCACACGTTACACTATAAGTAGTATTTCAGTCAATTCATTTTGTAGCGCTTTTACATTTACATTTAGTCATTTGGCAGACGCTTTTATCCAAAGCGACTTACAGTGCACTTATTACAGGGACAATCCCCCTGGAGCAACATGGAGTAAAGTGTCTTGCTCAAGGACACACTGGTGGTGGCTGCTGGGATCCAACCAGCAACCTTTGATTTACCAGTTCAGTGCTTTAACCCACTAGACCACCATCTCCATTTTACAATTTGCATTGCATCAAAGCCATACAAGAAAACCAAATACACGAAAAATAAAATAAGTGGATCACACAGAAAGGAAGACAAACCGTAGAATAAGTAATGTGAAAAAAGAAGGTGAGGGGAAAAAGCGAATACAGACATAAACACACAAACACATAAGGTTATAGGCCTTGTACACAATGTTCAACTTTCACGGTATTATTGCAAGTGTTACAGGTGAGCTACACATACGAACATTTCGTCAGCATGTAGAACCGCGTTCATTTTTGACCAAAACTAATTTCAAAATGTTTTTATGATCTTTCGTTTAAAAAGACTTCGAGGGAATCCGCCGAAATTAGAAACACCCAATGAAAAGACTTGATTTCTTGGCGTCACAAAGCCACGCTCCAATCACGATCATCTCCATCCAATCAGCTCCTGCGGTCTCTGAGCGCCGCTACATAAGTTCAGAGGAGTCAGAGTCACACACACACAAGAGACACACAAACAGTCTGGAGTCAAACTGCGGCACTTCTTCTCACACGGTCTGTATGGCGAAGATTTATTACATTTAAATGACTTGTGTCTGTGTAAGAAGCGCTGAGAGTGAGTGACGGTTAGTTCTGTTGTCGTTTCAGCAGTGACGTCGATCATTTAACTTTAATTGTGTGTAAAGCTGTGAAGTGATCGCTACACACTGCTGTCTGTTGACTTGACTTGGGGTTTGACGAGATATTCACACGTTTGTTAAAAGCTGAATATCAGTGATTTATTTTTCACAAACACTCGATGAATCCATAAAAACTGATGTCGGATGTGAACTTTTCCCCACAGGGTGTTGGACGAGTTGCGTGTGTGTGTGTTAAAGAGTTGTGTGTGTGTTAAAGAGTTGTGTGTGTGTTAAAGAGTTGTGTGTGTGTTAAAGAGTTGCGTGTGTGTGTTAAAGAGTTGTGTGTGTGTGTTAAAGAGTTGTGTGTGAGTGTTAAAGAGTTGTGTGTGTGTGTTAAAGAGTTGTGTGTGTGTGTGTTAAAGAGTTGTGTGTGAGTGTTAAAGAGTTGTGTGTGTGTGTTAAAGAGTTGTGTGTGTGTGTGTTAAAGAGTTGTGTGTGTGTGTTAAAGAGTTGCGTGTGTGTGTTAAAGAGTTGCGTGTGTGTGTTAAAGAGTTGCGTGTGTGTGTTAAAGAGTTGCGTGTGTGTGTTAAAGAGTTGTGTGTGTGTGTTAAAGAGTTGTGTGTGAGTGTTAAAGAGTTGTGTGTGTGTGTTAAAGAGTTGTGTGTGTGTGTTAAAGAGTTGCGTGTGAGTGTTAAAGAGTTGTGTGTGTGTGTTAAAGAGTTGTGTGTGTGTGTTAAAGAGTTGTGTGTGAGTGTTAAAGAGTTGTGTGTGTGTGTTAAAGAGTTGCGTGTGTGTGTTAAAGAGTTGCGTGTGAGTGTTAAAGAGTTGTGTGTGTGTGTTAAAGAGTTGTGTGTGTGTGTTAAAGAGTTGTGTGTGTGTGTGTTAAAGAGTTGTGTGTGTGTGTTAAAGAGTTGCGTGTGTGTGTTAAAGAGTTGCGTGTGTGTGTTAAAGAGTTGCGTGTGTGTGTTAAAGAGTTGCGTGTGTGTGTTAAAGAGTTGCGTGTGTGTGTTAAAGAGTTGCGTGTGTGTGTTAAAGAGTTGCGTGTGTGTGTTAAAGAGTTGCGTGTGTGTGTTAAAGAGTTGCGTGTGTGTGTTAAAGAGTTGCGTGTGTGTGTTAAAGAGTTGCGTGTGAGTGTTAAAGAGTTGCGTGTGAGTGTTAAAGAGTTGCGTGTGTGTGTTAAAGAGTTGTGTGTGTGTGTTAAAGAGTTGTGTGTGAGTGTTAAAGAGTTGTGTGTGTGTGTTAAAGAGTTGTGTGTGAGTGTTAAAGAGTTGTGTGTGAGTGTTAAAGAGTTGCGTGTGTGTGTTAAAGAGTTGCGTGTGTGTGTTAAAGAGTTGCGTGTGTGTGTTAAAGAGTTGCGTGTGTGTGTTAAAGAGTTGCGTGTGTGTGTTAAAGAGTTGCGTGTGTGTGTTAAAGAGTTGCGTGTGTGTGTTAAAGAGTTGCGTGTGTGTGTTAAAGAGTTGCGTGTGTGTGTTAAAGAGTTGCGTGTGTGTGTTAAAGAGTTGCGTGTGTGTGTTAAAGAGTTGCGTGTGTGTGTTAAAGAGTTGCGTGTGTGTGTTAAAGAGTTGCGTGTGTGTGTTAAAGAGTTGCGTGTGTGTGTTAAAGAGTTGCGTGTGTGTGTTAAAGAGTTGCGTGTGTGTGTTAAAGAGTTGCGTGTGTGTGTTAAAGAGTTGCGTGTGTGTGTTAAAGAGTTGCGTGTGTGTGTTAAAGAGTTGCGTGTGTGTGTTAAAGAGTTGCGTGTGTGTGTTAAAGAGTTGCGTGTGTGTGTTAAAGAGTTGCGTGTGTGTGTTAAAGAGTTGCGTGTGTGTGTTAAAGAGTTGCGTGTGTGTGTTAAAGAGTTGCGTGTGTGTGTTAAAGAGTTGCGTGTGTGTGTTAAAGAGTTGCGTGTGTGTGTTAAAGAGTTGCGTGTGTGTGTTAAAGAGTTGCGTGTGTGTGTTAAAGAGTTGCGTGTGTGTGTTAAAGAGTTGCGTGTGTGTGTTAAAGAGTTGCGTGTGTGTGTTAAAGAGTTGCGTGTGTGTGTTAAAGAGTTGCGTGTGTGTGTTAAAGAGTTGCGTGTGTGTGTTAAAGAGTTGCGTGTGTGTGTTAAAGAGTTGCGTGTGTGTGTTAAAGAGTTGCGTGTGTGTGTTAAAGAGTTGCGTGTGTGTGTTAAAGAGTTGCGTGTGTGTGTTAAAGAGTTGCGTGTGTGTGTTAAAGAGTTGCGTGTGTGTGTTAAAGAGTTGCGTGTGTGTGTTAAAGAGTTGCGTGTGTGTGTTAAAGAGTTGCGTGTGTGTGTTAAAGAGTTGCGTGTGTGTGTTAAAGAGTTGCGTGTGTGTGTTAAAGAGTTGCGTGTGTGTGTTAAAGAGTTGCGTGTGTGTGTTAAAGAGTTGCGTGTGTGTGTTAAAGAGTTGCGTGTGTGTGTTAAAGAGTTGCGTGTGTGTGTTAAAGAGTTGCGTGTGTGTGTTAAAGAGTTGCGTGTGTGTGTTAAAGAGTTGCGTGTGTGTGTTAAAGAGTTGCGTGTGTGTGTTAAAGAGTTGCGTGTGTGTGTTAAAGAGTTGCGTGTGTGTGTTAAAGAGTTGCGTGTGTGTGTTAAAGAGTTGCGTGTGTGTGTTAAAGAGTTGCGTGTGTGTGTTAAAGAGTTGCGTGTGTGTGTTAAAGAGTTGCGTGTGTGTGTTAAAGAGTTGCGTGTGTGTGTTAAAGAGTTGCGTGTGTGTGTTAAAGAGTTGCGTGTGTGTGTTAAAGAGTTGCGTGTGTGTGTTAAAGAGTTGCGTGTGTGTGTTAAAGAGTTGCGTGTGTGTGTTAAAGAGTTGCGTGTGTGTGTTAAAGAGTTGCGTGTGTGTGTTAAAGAGTTGCGTGTGTGTGTTAAAGAGTTGCGTGTGTGTGTTAAAGAGTTGCGTGTGTGTGTTAAAGAGTTGCGTGTGTGTGTTAAAGAGTTGCGTGTGTGTGTTAAAGAGTTGCGTGTGTGTGTTAAAGAGTTGCGTGTGTGTGTTAGAGTTGCGTGTGTGTGTTAAAGAGTTGCGTGTGTGTGTTAAAGAGTTGCGTGTGTGTGTTAAAGAGTTGCGTGTGTGTGTTAAAGAGTTGCGTGTGTGTGTTAAAGAGTTGCGTGTGTGTGTTAAAGAGTTGCGTGTGTGTGTGTTAAAGAGTTGCGTGTGTGTGTGTTAAAGAGTTGCGTGTGTGTGTGTTAAAGAGTTGCGTGTGTGTGTTAAAGAGTTGCGTGTGTGTGTTAAAGAGTTGCGTGTGTGTGTTAAAGAGTTGCGTGTGTGTGTTAAAGAGTTGCGTGTGTGTGTGTTAAAGAGTTGCGTGTGTGTGTTAAAGAGTTGCGTGTGTGTGTTAAAGAGTTGCGTGTGTGTGTTAAAGAGTTGCGTGTGTGTGTTAAAGAGTTGCGTGTGTGTGTTAAAGAGTTGCGTGTGTGTGTGTTAAAGAGTTGCGTGTGTGTGTTAAAGAGTTGCGTGTGTGTGTTAAAGAGTTGCGTGTGTTAGTTAAAGAGTTGCGTGTGTTAGTTAAAGAGTTGCGTGTGTGTGTTAAAGAGTTGCGTGTGTGTGTTAAAGAGTTGCGTGTGTGTTAAAGAGTTGCGTGTGTGTGTTAAAGAGTTGCGTGTGTGTGTGTTAAAGAGTTGCGTGTGTGTGTTAAAGAGTTGCGTGTGTGTGTTAAAGAGTTGCGTGTGTGTGTTAAAGAGTTGCGTGTGTGTGTTAAAGAGTTGCGTGTGTGTGTTAAAGAGTTGCGTGTGTGTGTTAAAGAGTTGCGTGTGTGTGTTAAAGAGTTGCGTGTGTGTGTTAAAGAGTTGCGTGTGTGTGTTAAAGAGTTGTGTGTCTGTGTGTCACTGTAGGTCTGATCCAGCACAAACATGAGCACTTCAGTGAGCTGTAGACTGAATAAACATGTGAAGCATCAGTACATGGATCTGTGTCAGCGTGATCAAGTTCAGCTGATGTACATCTGGATCGATGGAAGTGGAGAAGGATTGAGATGTAAGAGCAGAACTCTGGATTCTCAACCCAAAACCATCGAAGGTATTTTCAACACATGATCACCATAGACGACAGGGAAAAGTCTTGCTTTTGTTTTCTTTAACTGAAATAAAGTAAAGAACAGGTTGATGGAGGAATTCGTTCGTTCTTTCCATATTAGTCACGTTTAATTGAATTCTTCCAGTGTTTGACTTTCCCACATTCTGGTTCACTTTAAAATGGGAGTAATTTGATTGTGTGATCCTGTGAGGAAAACGCTGAAGAAACTTGTCACATCATGTTTGTTAGTGTTGATCAGTTGAAGTCTGTGAAGCGTCCGGTCTAATACAGTCAAACAAATGTGTTTACAAAGACTTAATGAGTGTAGTATGAGAAAACAAAATGGATTTGCAGTGTTGTGCTTGTGCTGGTTCTCTTCAGAACTCCCCGAGTGGAACTTTGACGGCTCGAGCACGTATCAGTCTGAAGGATCTAACAGCGACATGTATCTGATTCCTCGAGCCATGTTCAGAGATCCCTTCAGAAAAGATCCCAACAAGCTGGTGCTGTGTGATGTTCTCAAATACAACCGCAAGCCTGCAGGTGACTCGTCTGATGTCGATGACAAGATAACGTCACACCAGATCCCGTCTCGCTCTAACACAATCTCTCTATTGTCTCTGTCAAGAAACCAATTTGCGTCACACGTGTGTGAAGGTGATGGACATGGTGCTGGATCAGCACCCGTGGTTCGGTATGGAGCAGGAGTACACCCTTCTGGGCATGGACGGGCGTCCCTTTGGATGGCCCGCCAACGGTTTCCCCGGCGCTCAAGGTGGGTGTCATAAATGATGTTTGTCGTGTTGTGTGGGTGCCTGGACTGAAGACTTTGCTTTGATCAGGGCCGTATTACTGTGGCGTGGGAGCTGATAAAGCTTACGGTCGAGACATCGTGGAGGCACATTATAAAGCCTGTCTGTACGCTGGAGTGAAAATCTGCGGCACCAACGCTGAAGTCATGCCCTCACAGGTCAAAACCATGACATCATCTGACCTCGTGGTCTGTTTTCATCTGCTAACTTTACTGCGCTGCTGGTGGTGGTTGTGTTGTGTGTTCAGTGGGAATATCAAGTCGGCCCGTGTGAAGGCATTGTGATGGGAGATCACCTGTGGATTTCCCGCTTCATCCTCCACAGAGTATGTGAAGACTTTGGTGTCGTGGCCTCTTTAGACCCCAAACCCATGACGGGCAACTGGAACGGAGCCGGCTGTCACACCAACTTCAGTACCAAAGACATGCGAGAGGAAGGAGGATTGAAGTAAGTGTGTGAGAGCTCTTGTCATTCTCTAAACTGTGTTGTGGTGCTGATGAAGAGCAGGGCCTGGACACCTTACACGCTTATCTCTCTCTCTCATGGGATTTTACATCTGCATGTCACTCTTTCTTCAGTGGAGCACAAAACCAGATATTTTGAGAAATGTCACAGTGCTTTTGTGTTTGATTATCAACATTCTTCACAATATCATCTTTTGTGTTCTGCAGTCATGCAGGTTTGAGATGACCGAGTTTTTCATCTTGTTCTGTGAATCCACACGCTGACACACACTTGACCTAATAATGATACGCTCATATTGTGACATTCACTGCTGCAAGACATAACCGGCTGCATTGGTTTTGTGTTTTAGAAAGACCCTTCAAAGGGATTACTTTCATCCATTGGACAGTGAAGTGCTCACACTCATGAGTTCTTAAACCAAACCTCTTAAGAACTCATGAAGAATTATGACCATACAGATCAAGTTCCTTCTAGTTTTGTACTCTGTTGTTGTCATGTTATCATGTATGAGATGAACATGTTGGTTCATGTGTGTTCAGTGAGGCATGTTTGAATGGATGTGTGGGCTCCTCTGGTTCACCACTGCATCGTTTGAGGATTTACAGCTTTAATACATTTCATGACATGGTGTTAGTTTGTTTATCTGAAGAAATGAAGTGGTAAACCTATGAGGCGTGTGTGTAAATGAGAATTAGTTGTTTTATGAAGAACATAATTAATACTATTCACGTGTCAAACGCTTCTTTTCCTCTTAGACATATTGAGGCATCCATTGAGAGGCTGTCCAAGAGACACAAGTACCACATCCGTGTCTACGATCCTAAAGGAGGTCTGGATAATGTCAGACGCCTGACCGGCCATCACGAGACTGCAAGCATCAATGATTTCTCTGCTGGCGTGGCTAACCGTGGCGCCAGCATCCGAATCCCACGCCCTGTAGGTCAAGAAAAGAAGGGCTACTTTGAAGACCGTCGTCCTGCTGCCAACTGCGATCCGTACGCTGTCACTGAAGCTCTCGTACGCACGTGTCTGCTTAAAGAAGACTGTGAAGAGCCTGTGGAATACAAGTGATTTCTGATGGCACGGATGAGCAAAGGTGGTCGAAATAAATCGACTTAGTTTCTCATTTTGAGTGATCTAGTGTTCAGATCAGGGGTTTGGGCTTTGTGTTACTAATATTTACTCTCCTATGAAACCAGAAGTCATGACTGAACAACATGTTCTTAGTCACCGTGGTGCGCTCAGAAAATGCAAATATCAATGAGAAAATACTTGGGAGATATTTTATTCATAAAAGTTTCTAAGGGTGCCAACAATTTTGACCAGGGTGTATGTGAGAAGTGTTTTACTTTAATGAAATGTTGGACAATTGTAGATGTTTAGATATTCATAATAATAATCATAAGAAACTGTGCAAATGTATTTTTACAGCCTCCTTTGCTTCTGTTTAGCCAGGGTGCCATAAAAAGTGGATGTCACTGCATATATATTTATTTTCTTCCATGACTAAATGGAATACAGCTTTACTGTAGCTCAGTGGTAGGAGCATTGTGTTAACAACACAAGGTTGTGTGTTTGATTCCAGGGGATTGCACATACCTATGTAAGTTGAAAGCGTCTAGGACATGCATTGGGTAATAAGTTTGTGTAAGGGCTCTAATTGTGTGTGTGATCACTATAGAAAGTTGAATAAACCAAATCACCTCTAACATTTTTGGTAACTGTAGAAATGCAGCAATGTAGTTCTTATTTTCTGCTGCTATTGAATTTCTGTGCTGTCTTGGTTGAAGTTTATCACAAAAAACAATAAAGATAAAAACCAGATCCACCTTTAAAGTAATATGAACATTGTCATGCGTTACAGCTTATTCTAACTTTTAGTTTTGTCCATTTTCTCTGCTGCTAAAGTTCACATTTATTACTAAAGCACATTTGAAAACAAGCGTACATGCTGTATGATGTATAAACATCATTTACAGTATAAAAACATGAAATAAGAACTCCTAAACCAAATGCGATCAATGTTGAGGATGAATTATTTTCCCATTTTTACTGAAATTTTGCCCTTTAAGATATGAGAAAAAAATATTTAATTCAACTCCCTGAATGCTGACCACTCTCTCTCTAGATGATGTAATAAGATTGTGTGATCTATCATGTCAAATGCTGCACTGATCCAAAAGAACTAAGACCGTCCCATCTCCAGAATCCAGGCAGCACAGGATATCATTGGTTACTTTTAGAAAAGCAGTCTCTGTACTATTGGAGCCCTAAATCCTGATGGAAATGTGTCCCACGAGTTACAATCAGTCAAATAAGAAATCTGTGAATAAATTGCCTTCTCTAGGACTTTTGAAAGAAAATGTTGGACCTTAAGGGCCCTTTTAAGGATTAAGATGCTTTATGAATTTATTTTTTAAGATATTTTCTGTAATTTTAAGGTGAAAAGTCCATATTTCAAAACAATTTGTTAGAAGTTTCTCACTAGGAGCAACTCTTTCCCTAAGCTTTTACATGAATACGGGCCTGATGCTTTGATGATATCTGCCATAGCAGGATGTTCTTTGTGAGGACTGCAGTAATGTGTCCACATCTGGGCCTGTAATACACAAAACATCTTACGGCTGAAAGACAGCCTAACTTCCTTATTTAACTCTTAAACATAATGGGTGTGCTGTCCTAATTTAAGGACTCCTGAATGTTTATGCTACGAGTATTTCACAAAGTGTTTTAGCACTTAAACTAGCTCCTAAACCTGAGAGATGTTAGGAGAAGTGAAGAGGACTCAGCTGAACTTGTTGTCCCATCGTCATTTGGGACTGGTGCTGCAGGTTTTTATTCTTCTGTATTTCATATGTTGATATGCCACCCGAGCATTATGCAATAGATACTTATGTTTGTAATACATTCATTTGTCACCACGTAAATGCAACTGTTTATGTATATTTATTTATTTGTGTACTCTATTCTTCTGTGTACACTTCTTAATATACATATGTTTTTATTTATAATTTTTAGTTCTTGAATAGCTGGCTTATAAAAAAATAAACAATAATGTGTATAAGTATCTAATTAATAAATTAATTTTTAACTTTATCAAAACATACATTTAAGAATGTATCCGTCACTACCACGACACCCCTCCCATCCGTTCTGTGATTGGTCATTGGCAAGGATTCCTGGGTAAAGGACTGAAGTGGAGTCTGCGTCAATGTGATCGTCTCTAAGGACCGCATCGAGGGCATAAAGGAGGCACTCGCGAGCAGACCTCGGAGGGCATAAAAGTCAAATTCGTAGACTTGGCGAGCACACGCAAGAGACCGCAAGTCCACAAGTCCCTCTCGTTCCTCGTTTAGTTAGGAAGATCATCAACTTGTTTTTCTTACATGGTTTTCCTGTTTGGTTGCTTGACATTATTTCTCTAAACCATTCCAGTGTATCAAAACCTGTTGTCAAACATCTACAATGGCCAGAAAACAAAGAATTATAAATACAAAGAGAAATATTTGAGAATCACAAAACTACACAAAACCAGCGTGCTTGTGTAACTGTGTGTCCAGTTCATCCAGTTATACAGGTAGTTCAATTTAAACCACAACATCCAGATCTACATCTCTATTCTTCATGTCTTGTGTTGTTTCTTGAACCGTGACATTGTTCAGTGGTAAACAAATGATTGACAAATGTAGCTCAGATAATATTTAAATCTTATCAGGTGACTTATAAATATGAATTAGATGACATCCAATGAAAATCCTTTAAGAAGATAATGAACTTGTTAATGTGTTAGTTCAAAACCGTGCCTGCCAGCCTCTTCAATGTAAACCACATGTTTCTACACATGAACCCTCGCTCAGAACTATAACTTGTCAAAGTTGGTTGCAATGCTAAGTCTATTTTTCACCCACCCTACGAACATGGTACACCTGATCACTGACTTTATAATAAGCCGCTGGATTTGAGCCCTCGTTCACTGTGACCATCAGTGTGTGGCAGTAACATGCCAAAGTTTTCTTTAGTAGAAGAAGAATATGCCGTTGTGCTTTGCACCATTAATAAAGGGAAACATGTTCCTGTCATGTTTTCACTGAAGAGATCTGTTCCTTATTATTTTTACAGATGACCAGATTGAGTAATGAAGAAAATTGAAAAAGCGCTTGAATGTTTTGTTTATCTGACTTTGAAACAATCTACACAGCGGCGAGCTCATTCAGATTTAAAATGTCCTTTAATCCGGCCCACAAAAAGACATCAAGCGGTCACTTCTGCGTTTCGCTCAGAGAGAGAGAAATGATGTAGTGTTTTTGCTGAAGAAAGAACTTCTTATATGAGAAGAAATACAGGTGTTTTTATTCATCTATTCCCAAACATCTGCGGCCGCTGCCAATGTCACGTGAAAATGAATCGTTTCTTCTCACAAACTCATCGTTTCACTTCATCAGACATGTATCAAGAGAAATAGGTCACCGTCTCTGGTCAACCTAAGGAAGAGATTAGATATAGTGACTCAGATTGTGTTCAGGTGAAGAAATGAAGACATGTACACATAGGATGGCGTGAGGGCGAACATATAAATAAAATTGAATTGTTCTCATGAATGGCTGATTCAGTCAGAATAAACCTGTAGGTTTGATGCATTGATTTATACAGCCGTTCATTGCACTTTAAATAACCCAATGAATCCAGAACTGCCTGTAAATACATCAGAAATTCAAAATGAAAGTGAAAATCTTTCCTTCACAGCAGCTTTCACATCACATCAAGCAAATCTGACATCTGCTCATAAGTCACGAGACACTGAACCATGACTTAAATGTTGAATCTGTGTGGGCTGATAATGAATGGGTTATTATTGAAGCTCATGGTCTCTCTCAGGTTCTCCTTTAGACCCTTTCATTGACAGAAGGAAAGCTCTCTTCCATCACATCAACTTCATAAGTCTGACTGAAGAACAAATCAAACATCATTGTGAAGTGAAGTGAAAGTGACCGATTTGTCAGGTATGGTGACCCATACCCGAAATGTGACCTCTGCTTTTAACCCATCCAGTGATTCGTGAGCACACACACAGCAAGTGGTGAACACACGTACACCCGGAGCAGTGGGCAGCTATCACTGCAGCGCCCGGGGAGCATGTAGGGGTTAGGTGCCTTGCTCAAGGGCACCACAATCGTTACCCGCCGGCCCTGAGGATCGAACCGGCAAACTTCTGGTCACGAGTCCGACTCTCTTACCATTAGGCCACGATTGCCCCTGTGTCTTAATTGTGTCTTAATCTTTCATTTTTATGATTTGTTTTGGATGACCACACCTTACAGAGTCATGTAGAGATGTGAAATGTCAAGCTCTCTCTCTTTCCGTGTGTGTGTCAAAAGAAGTTATGTTGCGTGGCAGGTGTGACCGTGACGCCTATCCCTCACACAAACACAAACAACTGAGCGATGTACGTCACCACCGACTGCCTCCAAACTCTTTACACACTGTAGATTTATTACAAACCAATCTCATGAGTCAGATAATCAAGCTGTCCATCTTCTCGATGAGTGTAACAAAGGCAAGCAAGTGTAGAGCTGTGCAGTATGTAAACCTCACTCCCCGGCCTCAAGGACGCTCTAGCGACAGACGCTAGGGACTGCGGTCTTTAGCCTCCTTGATAGAGATACTGGTTTAGATCAGAAATGTCAAGCAGGGAAAGAAGTTAAAAAGAGGACTCATGAAGGATCGTGTGATCAAACAAGTAAAACGTCAACAGAAATACATCTGAAAAGAACAAGGCAAAGCAGAATGGCCTGACAAGAAAAGGAAAAGCTCAACATTTTGCAAGGTGACAAAGGGACACATCACTCATTTAAGAGACGTGTCAGATTAGATTTAGTGAGGGAGGTTTGTTCAACTGTATGCTGGAGGAAGAAAGTAGTTTCACAGACACTGAGATGTTGTTTGTGATTGATCTACACCGAGTGTCTCACACATCCACAGATCTTTGATCGCCCCCTGCTGGCTGCACTACCATCTCACCAGCATATATATCAGCATGGATGTGATTGGGCCAAGGGCACAAGATATAGAGCACTATCAAACGCATACTCCAGCAATATTGCATTCATATACAGTATATATATATATATCATCTGATGTGATGTGAGAGCTGCGGTGAAGGAAAAGATTTTCACTTTAGACATGAATTTTTGATGTTATTTTGGGCAGTTCTGGATTGAGCTGGTTTGGCTGTGACCAGTGCTGTAGTGTTGAATTCAGACTGGAGATGTTCTTCAGTAGTCTGGGACTTGTCTTGGACTGGCTGGTATCTGCACTCAGACTTGCTCATTGCACTTGCCTCATGTTGTTGTCGCTCTCGAGCGAGTCTGATGATATTTTCTCCCTCCAAACAAAAGCATTGATGAATCAGACGTGTTGCTCTAGTTGGACTCTCTAGTTCATTCTCTTTCCTCTTTAACTGCTTTAATTTTGTTTTGCCGTCGAGCTGTAAAGAGATGAGAAATAATCCTCAATGTCGTGGATGACTGATTTGAGTCTTCTGCTTCACAACACTAAGATACTGCCACACATTAAACCAAACCCTTTCCTGACATTAACACTCGACGGTGACAATCATCAGACTCATTAAAATCAACCGCAATGCAGCATGATGCTTTCTTTTGTTGATTGTCATGTTGTTGAGTTTCATTGACTCAACTGACCCAAGAACCCAACTGAAGAAAACACTGATCACAATAATGATGTTTGATGAAACTCTCAACATTAATTGCATAAAAAACCTGTCAAAATGATTTGCTGCGTGCGTCTGGGTCACCGTGTGTTTTTAGTTTTGAGAGGTTGTTATCTGGCAATAATGAACATGCACATGTGGCGACTGGCCAATCAGAATCAAGTATTCCAACCAGCCGTGGAATAAACTACCATAAAAAGACTGAACATCTGAACTTGGTCTTCCGATTGATGTGACAAAAAATAACTTTACCTTAAGTCAATAAAATTTCAAATAAAGTATGTGGTCTTGAAGGGGATTCTTTTTCTGTCTCTGTCCTGATCGTCTCTTTGGAAATCAAACCTCTTTAGACTCGATCTCGACTAGTCCTGGTCTTAGACACAACAAAGCTGGACTTGACTGCAGCTCCAGGCGTGACTGATGACATCATTGGGTTATTTAAGAGACGGTGTGCAGACACCTCCTCAAATGTCTGGTGTGAGTGTGAAAACAAATTTCATTTCTCACTGTGTTTTCTGAACATTGTGAACGCTTAAAGAGCGGCGAGTAAAGCGCTGTCAGACAGGTGAAGGTCATGAACTACCGACAGAATGATGACAGACCACTCTTTTCACCAACACCAGACTCAACCCTGAGAGCATTTGTCAGTTTCTTTACATGAATCAGAGGTCTGTGTCGTAGCATCCCGTCGCCCGTCCATGTAGAGCTAGAGTAGCCTGATAAACACCTGCAGTAATCCTAAAGACACGCATGGGTTTGATCAGAGCTAAAGCTTTATATGAAAAGGGTTTAAGTGCAGATCACATCACTTCAGCTTCAGACGACTCAGAGGACACAAACTCAAAACATGAACAGTTGACTCGTCCTGAACCAAGAACTTCCTTCAGTTTGCTTCTGTTCTCAGCACACATGTGCAGTAAAAGTCAACTCAAGTGAGTTAGAAGTTAAGCAATAACAAAAATAGTTGTGCAAATATTAACCATAGTAACACCAATAGAAACAACATCAAAACTAACATGGCAGGCTTTATAGAGAGAGATCTAGTTCTAGTTCTGAACATTTGGCTGCAAAAAACTTGCAACATGAGAGGACTAAACTTCATTGACAACTTTAATCTATTCTGGAGTCAAAGACAACTTTTTACAACAGATGGCCTCCACCCAAACAAACTTGGTTCAAGAGTGCTAAAGGACAATATCCTCTTCTCCCTTCTTCACCCATCAGTAGAGTGTGCCACTCCACTCCTAAATGGCACAAATACACCTGGCCATAGTGACCCACCTCAGCAGTTGGATGGACATTTGGATAACACCACTCAGGCTGTACCCTGCCCAGTGACATCACATCAGTTGGACGATGACGAGGACTCGACACCCAAGGACGTTTCTGTGGATAACAACCGGGAGAGCCAAAACAACATACTTCAGTCTTCAGAAACACCAGACTCGCAGCCCCTCTCACTACACACTTTCTCCCTCTCTACCAGTGGCGGCTGCTGGTCTTTCAAAGAGGGGAAGCTCATTTCACAATGAATGAATGAACAAACTATCTAAAAAAAATATATAAACACGACGGAGGAAATGTGGGTATACATTAAACTGAAACAAGGAATGTGGTGTATAATTGTGTGAAATGTATGATGAAAAGGAGCAATTTCGGCAAGCAAATACCAAGAAATAGGTTGCAGCAGTTTGTCTTTCAACTACACTTGAAAAATCCGCAATGGGACTGAGATTGAATAGCTTTAGCGTCAGCGACTTTTTATAGAACAAAATCGCTGTCAATCAAAAGGAGATGCAGTCTTTCGACAGACCCTCCAATCATCACGCAGTCGCTTGGAGTCCGGGCCAGCCCACTCCTCCATTCATCCCAGAGACGCTGAGCGTCCGTGGGCGGGACATAATCGCAGCATTATCCAATGACCGTCTTGTTTCTAAGCACTGAAAAAAACTGTTTAAAGCAGCCCCATTGAAGTCAATGGACGCTGGGCTCCAACAGAGTAATGCACTGTACGCTACGGGAATGAAGGAGAAGGAAATCGAGTCAGCCGACCTAAGTAGCTGATTCTGAACGAAATTGTTTTTGTTCGAGATGAACGTGTTTAACGCATTTTTAGTCAATAAAATGTTAACATAATAGTACATATATTTGACCATTCATTTTTGACAATTATAGGGGAAGCTGAGCTTCCCTTGCAGTCTTAAAGAAATCGCGACTGCTCTCTACCACATCATCTCTTTTGAGCTTCTCAGAGAAAATGGAGGAACTAGTATTTGCTGGAACAAAACTCTCCCACTCTATTGTCGCGAGTCCACAGGTTTCAACTAAAAAGCGACGGGCCCCACAACCACCAAAGCCTCTGGGTCAATCTGGCCAACCTGTTCCCTCTGAAAGAGCTCTCCGGCCTCTGCCACAACGCCAGGGATCACACAAACCCCCATCTGCTGGAGATGGACTAAACAAGACTGCAAATAGCACTGGTAACTGATATGAATTGGGTCCCTGCTATGATAACACCAGCAATCTCAAATATTTACAGACAAGTGGGAACCCAGTGTTCCTTTAGTTCTCCCTATATCTGTCCTGATATGTGATCGCAAAACTAAGGCCTTTTCCAGTCGTATGGCAAAGCTATCTAATCTGATACATTTTAGACGTCACTCTGAGAATGACAGGGGTTAAAAACTAAAAACAGCTAATATTCAATTAGCACTTTTAAACATCCGTTCACTAAAAAAACAAATCCTTTTTGGTCAATGAGCTCATCACCAGTAACAAACTGGACTTCATGTTTCTAAATGAAACTTGGTTAGATGATAGTTGTATTGCTACAATCCTCAATGAATCTGCGCCCCCAAACTTTACTTTTATAAATGTTTGAAGAGCTGTAAGGAGAGGTGGAGGAATAGCTGCTTTATTTAAAGATCTCTTTGACTGCAAGCAAGTTTTACTTGGTGACTACCTGTCCTTTGAATACTTGAGTATTGCTTTAAAAGGTGCACCACGCATTCTGTTTACAATTATTTACAGACCTCCCAAATACTCCCCAGTCTTTGTTGATGATTTTTCAGAACTGTTATCAGCTATTTCCTCAGAATTTGACTGCTTTGTTATTGCTGGAGATTTTAATATTCATGTAGACAAGACAGAAAACAATAATGCAAATGAACTTTGAAATGTTTTAAACACTTTTGATCTGATCCAGCATGTGTACGGTCCTACACACAATCGTGGACACACTCTGGATCTGCTCATTAGCAAAGGTCTAAACATTTCATCCACTATTATTAGAGATGTGGCACTGTCTGATCATTTCTGTATTTTCTTTGATATATCAATCAGTCCTGCCACTGAAGATAGACCTGTCTCTATAAAAAAGAGATTCATAAATGAGAACACCAGTGAGCTATTTATGAATGCTATGTCTTTGTCACCGAGTATATCTGCAGACTCTATTGATGTTCTCCTCGATAGCTTTAATGAAAAAGTAAAAAATGCTATCGATGACATTGCTCCAGTAAAGGTCAAGGCGATAACTGGCAGGCATAAAGCACCCTGGAGAAACTCACCAGAAGTACAAAGCATGAAAAGAACATGCAGAAAAGCTGAGCGTATGTGGCGAAAAACCAAACTTGAAGTTCACTATAACATCTATAAAGACAGCCTGCATGCCTTCAATGTTGACTTAGGCAAGGCCAGACAGAATTTTTTCTCTAACATTATAAACAGCAAAATAAATAACACTCGGACCCTTTTTGCAACTGTAGAGAGACTAACAAATCCCCCTGGTCAAGTTCCGAGGGAAATGCTGTCTGATGACAAATGCAATGATTTTGCAACTTTTTTCCTTCAAAAGATCAGTAATATCAGAATGGAAATCACCAAAGCTCCATGCGGCAGTCAGGTCAGTCTGACTTCAGTACATCAGAAATGAGTTACTTTGTCTGAATTTCAAACAATTGATCTCAAAACCCTGGAGGAAACGGTACAGCATCTTAAGGCGTCAACTTGCAGCCTTGACACACTTCCCACATCCTTTTTCAAAAGAGTGTTTAACTGTTTGGAAGCAGATCTCCTACAAATAGTTAATACCTCACTGCTCTCAGGAACTTTCCCAGAGTCCCTAAAAAATGCAGTTGTCAAACCTCTTCTAAAAAAGGCCAATCTAGACAAAACCTTACTGTCTAACTACAGACCAATATCAAATCTTCCTTTTATAGGCAAGATCATTGAAAAGGTTGTCTTCAATCAGCTGACCAAATTCTTGAACTCAAATGGCTACCTGGACAATTATCAGTCTGGTTTCCGTCAGCATCATAGCACAGAGACAGTGCTCATAAAGATAATTAATGATATTCGCTTGAATTCTGATTCAGGCAAAATATCAGTTCTGGTTTTACTAGATCTCAGTGCTGCATTTGACACAGTAGATCACACCAAACTCCTACATAGGCTGGAAAACTGGGTAGGGCTTTCTGGGTTGGTACTTACATGGTTTGGGTCATACCTTAAAGGGAGAGGTTACTATGTGAACATAGGCAACCATAAATCTGACTGGACACCCATGACTTGTGGTGTTCCACAGGGCTCAATTCTAGCTCCGCTCCTCTTCAATTTGTATATGCTCCCACTTGGCCAAATAATGAAAAAGTACCAAATTGCCTACCACAGCTATGCAGACGACACTCAGATCTACCTAGCCCTCTCACCCAATGACTACAGGCCTGTTGACTCTCTTTGCCAATGCATTGATGAAATTAACAGATGGATGGGTCAAAACTTCCTTCAGTTAAATAAAAACAAAACTGAAGTCATTGTTTTTGGTAACAAGGATGAAACTAACAAGGTAAACACATACCTTGACTTAAGAGGTCTAAAGACACAAAGCAAGGTAAAAAATCTTGGGGTCATTTTGGAGTCTGACCTTAGTTTCAGCAGTCATGTCAAAGCAATAAGCAAATCAGCCTACTGCCATCTCAGAAACATAGCCAGAATCAGATGTTTTGTCTCAAGCCAAGATTTAGAGAAACTAGTTCATGCTTTCATCACCAGCAGGGTGGATTACTGTAATGGACTCCTTACAGGTCTTCCCAAAAAGACCATCAGACAGCTGCCGCTCGTACAGAACGCTGCTGCCAGGATTCTGACCAGAACCAAAAAATCTGAGCATATCACTCCAATCCTCAGGTCCTTACACTGGTTACCAGTTACTTTTAAGAATCAACTTCAAAGTATTATTAACTGTCTATAAATCACTTAATGGTCTAGGACCTAAATACATCTCAGATATGCTCATTGAATATAAACCAATCAGACTTCTCAGTTCATCAGGATCAAGTCAGTTAGAGATAACAAGGGTTCACTCAAAACAGTGCGAGTCAGCGTTTAGTCATTACGCCACCTGTAGCTGAAATCTGCTTCCAGAAGATATCAGACGTTCACCAACAGTAGATACTTTTAAGTCCAGATTAAAAACACACTTGTTTAGCTGTGCATTCACAACCTGAGCACTGTGCTGCTTTACATCAACTGCACTTCTATTTCTAATTTATTTTTATTTTGCTCTTATTCTTTTTATATATACACTCACATTTTTAATCAATTTTATTGCTGTTTTATTGTTTTAGATAATTTGCATTTTAAAGATACGTTTTATTCTTTCTGTCAATCATTTTATGTAAAGCACTTTGAATTGCACTTGTGTATGAAATGTGCTATATAAATAAACTTGCCTTGCCTTACTGGATGAAATCACACCTCTGGTGACTTCTCATCATCATATTATGTTTAAACGTGCTTCATTCAAAGAAGATCATAAACTAGTGTTTGGTTGATGAGATACAATTCTGTAAATAATTCAGTTAATGGTTTTCTGGTTTGGTTGCTTGACATTCTAGCCTACAGGTTATAATGGGAATTGTAAAAGTTTTAGTGAAATCTATAATGGTGTTTACTGGATTCTGTTGCTGACAAGTTGTCTGACAGATGGGAATCAACAGAACTCCATTAAATCCTCTTGGAAAATTGACCAAAAGTTTTTGTTTCGTAATGGAAAATGATGACTCATAATAATATTCTAATATAAACTTCTAGAGTTTCTGTGATGATCTCAGTTCTTAGCAGGATGGGTCTTTGTAGAAATAATATATCACAAGAAAATGACTTTGAGTTTTCACAGACTGGATCACAAATGTGTGCTAAATAATGTCCAGCTGATCAAACCTGTGCTTTAGAGATAGATCTATACAGCAAACAAACCATCTAAACTCTCAACTGACTGAAATAGACACAAAACTAACTCTATAACCTGTTTGTTATTACAAATCCCAAATTGTTGCTTAAGATAAATGGATATGTACAAAAAAGTACTTATAGGGTATTTAATGCTTTTGGAATTGTATTTGACCGAAAGCATTCAACTGTTGAGAATTGTTCTTATCATTTGTCAGTGTTTTATAAAATGTCTGTGGACATCGTCGATGCTTTAACACGAGTTGGTCCAGCAGTGTTTCTAACTCTTCGCAAATGTTTCATTAGATTCGAGTCTCTGTAAAGCTGGGCATGCGCACTTCATCCTGTTTCACACGAGTTAAATGTCATTTTTGTATTATTGTATGGCTAGGTTTAAGGTCGGCGTACATATAGACATAAAGCTGATTTAATTTTTGTCATTTTTTGGCGAGGTTTTGCATCACTTCCGGCCGTAGCTGTGTCCCTTCTAGACCCAGCACCACTGCTGCGTGAGCCCCGCCCACATCAGCGTCAGTGGCCTTGACGTCAGTTGCGTGAGGTCCGCTAGCGTTAGCAATGTTAGCTGAATAACGGTGTTGACGCTTTGAGGATTTGATTTTGAGGATTAACCGATGTGATCGACAGACTATCAAATGTGAGTGAGCGTTTAATAACGACGCGCGCGATTATCGTCTTTAAATCGTGATGAATGTGAATCAGAGAGACGTTGTATTCAGATGCTCCCTGTATTGAATTACAGCTATGACAATAACAGCAGTGTAATAATAAACGTGTAGTAATAACAAACTAACCCTACTGTTTAAGGGTTGACGTGTCTGTATATAGTCACGTCATTAAGATCGACTCAGATTAACACGCGTATTGTGGTGTACGTTATATTCTTTAATCGGTTAGTATTTGCTCAATCGCACTCAATAAAGCTTTGACCATCTTTATGCGATTAGTCACTTCTGTTCTATATCTTTCATTGTCTCGTGACGTGAGTATCGTTTTGTCATTTGATGCGTTGTGTCGTTCCAGCAGTTGTGTGTGTGTGTGTGTGTGTGATGTTGAACGACAACACACTTGACCTCTGTCTGAAGAACCACACAAACACCACAACAAGTGTCCTGCCCCCGCGAGGCATCATGGGAGGCCTGGACGACGAGCAGCAGGGAAACGATGGCGAGAGCAACAGCAAGTGGATGAAAGAGGACCAGAATCAGAATCTGCTTCATCAGCACAACACCAACCCCGACCAGAACACCCAGCGGCGTCACCAAGAGAAGAACAAAGCTCTGAAATCTCTCTGCTCCGAGCTGCACGACTGGAGCCACGACCAAGCGCTCCTCATCTACTCCTCTGATGACCTGAAGGAGAAACACGAGGAGCCCAAGAGAGACCAGCCCGAGCAGGAGGAGAATGTTTCTGCGGATGACGTTCAGAGGAGAGAGGGTGCCGTCAGAAACGCTTGTCTGCTGTTGGCTAAGAACGGAGCTCACAGCGACGAGGACTCCAGCTGCATGTCGCTGTCGCAGGGGAGCACCGCCAGCAGCACGCCGGACGGAGAGCCGGGTAAGACGCTTGCTTTTTTTTCTTCTGTTAGCCATTGAGTTGTTCACAGTAACCAAACCGGCACCTGCGTCCTTCTCGTGCTAGAGTCGTACTGGGACGGCAGCGCGTTTGAAACAGACTCTGAACTGCCCTCCGGATGGATGCGGGTGCAGGACACCTCCGGCACATACTACTGGCACATTCCCACAGGAACCACGCAGTGGGAGCCGCCCGGGCCGCTGGAGGAGAGCACGTCACCCACTGAACAGACGCAGGTATTACGCTCAACAAACCTTATCTCAGTAAACTTCTTTCAGCTTTTGAGTTTGAAACAAACCTCTCTGTGTTTAGATGATGTGGAACGATGCTTCACGGCCAAACGCTTCCAGCGATGAAGAGCTCTGGCAGGTGGGCTCATGACTGACACCTCACCATTCTTCTGTTTCTTTGGGGAGATTTTTGTGAATTAAAAGCGTGACTCGATGCAATGGGTTCCATTCTAAAGCAGCTTTCAGGAGAGCATTAGGGCAAAGAAGGAGAAATGAAGTGGTGGGTGACGTTCACAGATGGGTTTGTGTTTGTTGTGTAGAAGGAGGACGGGCCTTCTGATGACAGTCTGAAGGAGTTTGAGGAAGCCACTCTGCGTTACGCCTCCCTTCATCTCAGGTACACAAACACCCTCACACACGCTCATTCAAAACAGTAGATGATGATGTCACATCTGCTTCTCCAACCCATTGGTCAAGAGCCGTCGGTGGATTGAGTGTTGTTTGGTGTGTACGAGCTAGAGTGGGGATGATGTTGTGTGTGTCTTGTGTTGTGTGCAGATGTTCTCAGTATGAGGAGGAGGAGACTCACGTGAGCATTGAGGATGAATCAAAGGTACAGAAGCACACACATGACACAGAGCTCATGCCTCAGATTAATTGATGGAAGTGTAAGACTTCAGTGTCTCCGCCCACTACACGCTGCCGATAGAGAGACATGCACCAGCACATACATCATCTCACGTGATGTGTCTCTTCATGTCACAGACACACAATCAAACACATGCAGGATGTGTTAATGCAGCGCTTCTCATGGTCTGGGGCGTGTGGGCAGATACAGGACATCACTGATGTTTCTACGCTCCACACATCACGTCCATCACACATACTGTTCTCCTAGAGCTGGACCATATGAAATCCCAAACTTTTTCACAAATAATGCGATTTACAAATTAAATCTTGCTTTTCCAGGAGAGTACAGGACCACAAATTTCTTTTATGTAACGTATTTTCGTGTTCAAAAAAAAACATTACGAACCCTACTGTATCTGACACTGGGGCAGTGTATCGAGCACAGAAATACCACCTCATGTGTCCAACTTTTGTGACAGGTTTCAGCATGTCAAGCATGAGCAGACAGCACGTTTAACAGTGACAAGTTAGAATTTATGAAACACTGTTGCACATCCCCTTTAAAATTGGGAAAAATCTATATTTTAATTCATTGTAAAAATATTAAGAATCAATCAATGCCAAAATAATCCATGATTAGTTGAATAACACCTGTGGTATACTTCTTCTGAACATACAGCCTCGCACAAACATACATCCTTCAAATCATTGGCTCTTCTCCTGCCATGAATCCATGCTCTCAGGACACTGTTGCCACCTGGTGGTTAAACCATTACTGTAAGAAATAGAATGCACATGCGTGGCCGTGTATCCAAATTCTGGCGCTACTATTCTGATGACAATATTTGCATTACGCCAGTCTCTGGAGGCCACAGTATTCTTCACGTTTCGTTCAATTATTGTTTAATTATTTATTATTGAGTAAAATTACAATATTATTACAATTTCAATCAAATTAAAACTAAAAAAAATACTTAAGGGATGCCATTTGTTAATGTCATCTTATTTGACACTAGCAGAAGATATTTGCACAAAACATCAACCATTTTGATCAGATATTGTTTAGTTGACTATCTAACATCTTATACCAAAGTTGCCAGTCAGAATTGGGTAATATTAATAGTTCGGTTATTACGTGAAAAACATCTATTTTTGCCAAATAGTTGCCTTTTTTAATCATGGAAGATGTAATTATTGAAATGTAAGAGTATTTTGGGGGGATTGGGGTACATGTCTGTATCTGGTGATGCTGAAAGTAAATGTAACAGGTGGACTGATCAGCTGATTTTAGGGATCATTTCATTCATTGGCATCGGCTAAGGCTGAGTGACAGGCGGTACACCAGATTTGCCAGATTTAGTGGACAATATCCAGCCCAAAGGCTCAATCTAGAGGTGCTCTGATTGATCGGTTGCCGATCATAATCGGCCGATAATCACCTTGGGAAGTATGATCGGCGGTCTCTAAAAGGTCGATCCAGAAAAGCCGATCAGATGACGCAAAATTGACGAGACATTTATTTTACGCGCTATGAAAATGGCTTCACCGGTCTGGCAATTGTACAAGGTGTGTGAAATAGACAATGCTTATCAATCTGATACGTGTGTACTATGCGAATTCCACGATGCGGGAACCACCCAAAACATTTTACACCAGCAACCTCTTTAGACATTTAGGGTTAGTCACGTAAAGTAGTGCGAGTAGTTTTCAAAGTTAGTCTCGCGCAGAGTCAGCGGGCAGTTCAGCAGCTCGAGCGACACTCAGATGCAGAGATCGCGTCAACAGAAGATTCATTTTTTCTACCAGTGATAGAAAAATCTGAAGGCAATCTGTCATTTTGACAGACTACAATAAAGGCGACTTGTAATTCCCCAATTCATCATTTCATGTCATTAGAACGTGATCGTGAATGAACGTGATTGTGAGCGGAAGGAGGTAGACTATCGCGAAGGGACGCGTGTTATCTATTCATGATCTTACTCTCAAATGTCTGCTCAGTTGTGATAAACGCGCATGTGGTCAACAGAGACTCGAGCTGCATCTGCATCCATCACTCCCCGCATACACACATGCGCGCTGTGGTGCCGTCTTTACAGAGTTTTTACCTCATAAAATAGCGTCTTTTTGTATTAATAATAGCTTTCAGTGAGTGGAAAAATATCTCTAACTGCGTTTTCTCTGTTCAGTGAAGCAGCACATATAAGTGAACCGGGACAATAAAAGAAGTCTTATGGGTACATTTTTCGAAATTAAGATTTTTACCTAATTTGAAAGCTGAATAATTAAGCTTTCTATTGATGTAGAAGTTGTCATGATATGATCATATCTGGCGGAGATATAACCGTTTACAACTATGGAATCTGAGGGTGCAAAATATTCAAAATATTGAGAAAATTGCCTTTGAAGTTGTTAATAAAAGGCCCTGTTAATGGCCATCCACTCACAAAATAAAGTTTTGATATATTTAGCATATTGTATTTACAAAATATCTTCATGGAACATGATCTTTACTTAATATCCTAATGATTTTTGGCATATTCGATCATTTTGACCCATACAATGTATTTTTGACTTTAACTAAAAATATACCCGTGCTACTTAAGACTGGTTTCGTGATCCAGGGTCACATATGACCAAACCACAGCTATCTTGTGAGTACAAAACACCTTTTACAGGCACCTCTCATTGTTATTGAATGGACATAAGAACACTAGATTATTATTTTATGTCTGACAACTGAAACATTGAAAATAAATGAAAAGTCTTAGTCTAGCGCAACCTCTCCTCAGCTGTCAGTAACAGAGACATTTTTAAAAGCTTCAACCCTAATGCAAGGACAGTAAGAAGCTTAAAGAAATATATTATCAGATAAAATAATGTAATAAATTTGCTCTGATCACGGCCACTTTATATTGTGGAAGACAAAGGGTTTCTGGGACTCATGTCACATGCTGCTATGTTTTATGAAAATATGTGGTAACACTTTCCTTGAAGCATGTATGTTTAATGCATTATAAAAGTAGTTTTAAAGCATTGTAATGTCTAATAGATAATTGTTATTACAGTTAATACATTATAACACTAAGCAATTCATTGTAACGCGATACATTTTAAATTGGTTATAATTATTTGCAACTACATATAATGCATTACAACACACATTATGAATATTAATAATGCATTTTACCCTTAAATAACTCTTTATAATGCATTATACATAAATGCTTCAAGGAAAGTGTTTCCAAATATGTTACTTACTAATATTCATTTGTTAATTCATGAGACATTCTCTTCTGGTACTGAGAAAGCTTCAAATAGCTCCTATGATCGGTGATCGGTATCGGCCGATACAGCTTTCAGTGATCGAGGATCGGTGATCAGCTCAAAAAACCCTGATCGGAGCACCCCTAGCTCAATCAAACCCATCCACTCCAACAAAAACCAGCCCCAAATTTGAACTGCCAGAACATGTGCTAGAAATGTCAATCGCTTTCTCAGCCTTTGGTTTTGACCAGCGGATGTGTTGATAACTGAAGCGTTTGTTTTGCAGTGTTTCTCCGTGCGTTCTCTGGGTTGGTTGGAGATCTCAGAGGAGGAGATGGCTCCTGGCAGGAGTAGTGTCGCTGTGAATAACTGCATCAGACAGCTCTCTTATCAGAAGCAACATTTGGACGACACAGACGCCATCTTGGGCGAGGTACGTACATATGAACGTCAGAGCGGGATCTCACTTATTCCCAGATAACAACAGCTGAGAGAGATGTTCCACTGCTCACACAGGGTTTAACCCTTCAAGAGAACATAGATGAGTGAGATGATTGTGTGTTTGTCTCATGAGCTTTGTGTCTGATCAACAACATCATCATCATCACACTGTCTGCTGTCCTGAGTTCTGAGCTGTCATGTTGATGTTGTGTAGGGGAAGGAGATGCTACTCTTTCTGGAGAATGAAACACTAAATCTGTTGGAGCCGGACAGCCGGATGGTCCTGCACTCTCAGCCAATCGTCAGCATCCGTGTATGGGGCGTCGGGCGTGATGACGGCAGGTCAGCAGCGTCTTTCTTCTCATCACTGACAGCTTGACATTATGGCTTTAGATGATGTGTTGAATGATTGTTTTTCATCTCTGTCTCTTCTGCTGCATTCTGGATCTCAGGGAGAGGTAGGGTACAGTCCATCTTTCAGTAGACTCTTACACGACCCTGTGATGTGTTAAACTAGGGCCTTGTGACATGATACATATTGCGTCGGATGGGTCACAATACAAGATATTGCGATGCGATACATGTTGCATGAATAAACACCGATAGAATACATCACATACCAGTAAAGCATTTAAACCATCACATCCATTCAATGTTCTTTTTTTTTTGCTGGTCTTCAGTTTATTAGTGTTTATGTCACTTCATGCACACTTTACACTGCATTTCAGGAGACGGAAGGTTCTATTACTCGCAGTTGTGTTTGGCAGCGGAGCACAAGGATAGTTTCACTTTCTCAACGTTATAGTCTTGTGCCTCGTTGTCCGGCCATTTAAAACACTCTGTGCTTTTCCTCTTCATTGTCGAGATATAATCTGACAGAAAGTAAATGAATGGCTGACAGAAATGACACCGGTTGAATTGTCAAACATAGGACTCATGCGCAGACGTTTGGCACTGTAAAGGCCTTGTGTTCACCAAAAACACGGCAGTCCAACATCCCTGAAATCACAATGGACATGTGTTTCATGCGCACTGTAAACCCAACGGCTGTGCATCACTGAGATCAAAGCACATCTACACATCAGATCTGAAAGCTCACTCGGCTCGAGTCAATGGCCGTCTCAACTGTATTAGGACATTAAAACAGGATTTAAAAATCTATGTGTAGTAGAGGCTGGACTATTCATACACTATCATGAAAAATAAATATTGTGACAGTTTACTGTATGGATATTTTTGCACAGCCCTATTTGAAACAGACATAAGAAGCTGGCCCTGCACGTGATCACCCGCAAAATGACAAAGAAAACACATGTTCTTGTAACGCTAGTGTCCGTGTTGATTTTGCTGTATTCAGACACACGAAATGAGGAGCGTGTGCATTAACTCTCACTTTCACTTGCTCGGTTGAGTTTTGGGTTCAGTCATTGTTGTGGGGTTAGGTGACTTAGGTTTTATTGTGAATTTATCTGGTCTTTTGTATTTATTGGTATATTTACGTACACTTTAGGCGTTGAAAGTTTGAAAAGTATCAATTTGGCAATGGCAATATTTACATTTAGTCATCTAGCCACTTACAAGTTGGATAAACAATGGAAGCAATTGAGTCAAACATTAGGACGACAAAAGCATAAGAGGAATAAAACATGTCTCACAAAGTCTACTTCAGTGTACAGAGCCAAGTTTAGTTTATCTGAGCATGCTTTTTTATTATTATTTATTAGATATTGTAGAAAAGAAATAGAAGTCAGAACTGATCAGTCAGGTGCAGACAGAAGAGATGTGTTTTCAGGCGTTTCTTAAAGATGGACACAGACTCTGCAGATCTTGTAGCAGCAGGCAGATCATTCCACATAGCTGGAACATATCCGTAGAAGGTGCGCGAGAGAGATTTTCTACCTTTATGGGATGACACCACAAGACGTCTGTCGTTTTCAGAGCGCAGGGATCTGGCGGGTACATATGTCTCCATTAGCGTGTGAAGATAAGGGGGTGCTGAACCACTGGTGGTCCTGTAGGCCAGGAGCAGAGTCTTGAATTTGATGCGAGCGACTATAGGGAGCCAATGTAACTTAATGAATAAAGGAGTGACGTGTGCTCTCTTGGGTTCAATAAAGATGACTCTTGCCACAGCACTCTGGATCATCTGTAGAGGTTTTGTTGTGCAAGCAGGAAGTCCAGCTAGTAGCACATTGCAATAGTCCAGTTTGGACAGGACAAGAGCCTGTTCTAGGACCTGAGTAGCATGCTCGGATATGAAAGGTCTAATTTTCCTGATATCATAGAGGATGAATCTACAGGACCGAGGGGTGGAACATAAAAAATCTAGTGAAACTCAGCCCTAGCAGAGAGAGAAGTGATGTGTGATGATGAAAGATCTTTTCCCCTCTCAATCATTTGTGCTGTCGTGATAAAATAGGATTTCAGTTAGTCTGACAAAAGCCTAATTCATGCGCCTGTCAAACCACCAATTTGTGACACATTTTTCACATGAGCATTTTAACCCTTCCAATGAACTTGACTTCTGTTTTACATCTGTACAAATCTGACCAGTCCCATTCAAACCGGCCAGCCATCAGTCTTCCTTCACATTCACACACCGTGTTTTCTGACTCTGGGTTTGTAAACTATGAAAATAGAACCGTTGTCATTTCAAAAGCAGCATTTCTTTCATTTGTCTCTTTATATCCAGATTACAAAAAGAAACATGCTTTGTGTAGATGAATTTGTTGAAAATACCATGTGTGTTTTGCAGAACCTGAGCACTTAATGAGTTTTTCTCATCCTATGAATCTGTGTCCTGTTTCCTGTGGCAGGGATTTTGCATATGTGGCCCGAGATAAAGTGACTCATATGCTGAAGTGTCACGTGTTTCGCTGTGACACACCTGCTAAGAACATCGCCACCTGCATGCACCACATCTGTTCTCAGGTCAGCACCTCGCTGAATAAAACTGCTTTAACCATGAGAGCATGATCTGGAGAAAGTACTCTAGCCTTCAGTGAAAGTTGAGTTCATGTACAGATTCAAGGCAGTGTCTGATCTCTCTCTGTGTGTGTGTAGATCATGGCCCAGAGGAAATCCTCCCCCAGATTAAACACCGACTCCTCCAGACTGGTGGACGTGTCTTTCCAGGGTAATACATCCACATTCAACCCATCTGAGAAAACAGTTCTAGCTCTTGACTCATGACTTGAATGGGCTAGCATAGGGTTTTATGTGCAACACAACAATTGAAGTTTAAAGTGAATTTACACAGAATGTCCACCATTACAAAGCGTTTCAATCAAAGCAGATGTGTAAACAGCCACAGAAACAAATAAAACAACAAATAACAGACCGTTTATTATATTTCTAGTTATGTGTTCAGGGTTCATTCTCTAAACTTCAATATTTAAAATAAAAATTGTGTTTCTATTAACATTTATTTGCAGAAAATAAAAACTAGATCAATGCTGGAAATAACAGAAAAGATGCTCTGTGTTTTTTGACCTCAAATAAAGCAAAGAAAACAAGTTCAGAATCAATTTTGAAGTGATACGACACTCATATTTCTACATGTATTTAGGAAAAGTGCAAACATGATTTTTTATGTGATAACCAGGATTTTTCTCACAATTTTCATGGGTGTTGTTATGATGTCGGTCTGTTTGATGACTTTATGTGACTCCTGAGCTTCGGTTTTGTTGAACTTCAACAGATACTGGATTAGTATGAACACATTACATCTAGAAATTAAATGAAAATTTGGAATCTCTTTCTTTTCTCAGCTGCTGTATATACATGCACACGTACATACAGAAAGTAATCATACATACAGTCATAAAGAGACAAAAAATACATGATTATAATTATTATAAACCTTATTAAAATATATAAACATAATTCATATTATATTATACTCAACATTAAAGTCCTTCAAACACAATGGTGTAATATAATGGGTTACAGAGTGAAAAGAGCACAGAAGTGTTGATGAGAGAAAGTAGTCGAGTGTCAATGAGGCGGTTTTGCAGACACGACTGAACATTAGTTTCTTACAGATTATTAAGCAGCTTTTATAAACTCACCCAAACATCAGCCGCCTGTGCCCTTCATGAGAGTTCACTTAAAGAAACCTTACACTGACTATGAGTATTAACTCTTATCTAGAATCATTCCTCTTGTTTGTTCTCAGAGTTTCCAGTACCTAAGAATGAAGTCGTTCAAGGTTTTCACGTGCGATACTTGAGCTGTGTGGCAGTGGCCAAACCAGTCGGTAAGACCTTCTCGCTTTATTCCTCAAAGAAATCGCTCATTCTAACACTTGAAAGGGACACTGAACGAACGAGCAACCGGTTCTCTTTCCTATTGATCAAACTCAACTGATCACCAGGCATGGAGATCATTAACGTTGCTCTGGAGACGGCCCTCGGCGGCAAAGACAAAGAGGAGTGGACACCCGTGACGGTGAACGTGGCGTCAGCGACGCTCACTATCCTGAAGTCTGAGGTAAGAGTAGCGTCATTGAGTAGTCCTAACCAAACGCTGTATCGACCACATCCCTCATCAGTAATGACCTGATCTGTCACCCACGCAGACGGAGGAAGTTCTTCACGAGTGTCGCGTGCGTTTCCTGTCGTTTATGGGCGTGGGGAAGGACGCGCACACATTTGCCTTCATCATGGCCGAGGGGCCCGGAGACTTCATCTGTCACATGTTCTGGTGCGATCCAAACGCCGCCGGTCTGAGCGAGGCCGTGCAGGCCGCCTGTATGGTGAGCACACAAACACACAATTTACACAGAAATCAATGAAAACTTGTTTGTGATTTCTGTATGAACTTTATTAGTCTCACATTATCATCACCCTCTTTGTAAAGAGGCTCTGCTGGATTCTGAGCTCTGAATAACCTGTCCATCATACACTACTAGATTTTCGGTCAATGCCGACCTCACCAGTCTTTGGCAGATTGTGTAAAACCTTTTCCACAACAAATGTCAACTGGTCACGAAGAGTCTTCCACCTGTAGTGGCAACAATCCTCAAACTAGAGGAAAGATCCCGTCACATACTAATGCTCATTCAATCTTTTACATTTATGCCTTTGGCAGACACATTTGGACATACATTGTACTACACATTTAGCCATTTGCATTGACTCAAACATGTCAAAAGGCTTCTTTAAAATTAGTTTGTATAATAATGATAATAATGTGATGTGATGGGAACAAAAAGGTGTAAATCAAGGGTGAGAGCGGTGCAGCATTCAGACAGTTTAGAGAGCGCACACGTCGCTGAGGAAGAGCTAAACAAACACAACACTCCCATTCTACTAAACTGAAAGATAAACTAAATCAATGTCAGGATGTGTAACTGTCTGTGTAGCGGAGCGTTCCACAGCTCACTAAAGTGTTTCCAAAAACTTCCAAGTCACAGTCATTGTCACAGACACAGAAACATGAACACACAGCACTGTGCAGCCACACGTTCCCATTTACACTCCAATAAATGGTGTTATTGACACGAGGAACAGCAGCTGTTGTCAGACTTAGATTAGATTAGATTACATTCAATTTTATTGTCATTACACATATACAAGTACAGTGTAACCAAATGTAGTTTAGGTCTAACCAGAAGTGCAATTAGCAAGTGCAGATATACAGTGTGAATAAATACAGGATACAATATTAGGAAAATACTATACAATGGGCATGTACTATGGAAATATGAACAATATATACAGAAGGCTATTACTGTGAACATTAATGTACAGGTGTTTATGAACAGATAACAATATAGACTATACAATAGTGCAAGTGACTTAAGTGTGCATTCATTACAGACATAAATCTCTCTGGATTATTACAGTTAATGGTAAAAGGAATGTTTGGAAATGAAATCAGATTTTGACTACTGACACACAACTCAACTCAACTTTATTTATATAGCGCTTTTTACAATTTTCATTGTTACAAAGCAGCTGTACATGAGACACATCGAATACAAGTAACACAACTAAAGGCATATACCTGTAAAAACAAGAAAAGGGTGAAAACAACAAAGACAGACATACAAATGCTCCACACACACAATATGCAAACATACATACACACACACATAGACATAGACGCACACACACACAGTGAAAGCACACATTTGAGATAAAGGAGAGAGAAACACATGTCAAATATTAAACGGATTATAAATTCTTATATGCAATATTAATTATGTCTAATTTAGGGCTGCAACAACGAATCGATAAAATTGATAAAAACCGATTACTAAAAGAGTTGGCAGCGAATTTCATAATCGATTCGTTGTGTCGTGCGACGCGGAGACATTTGATTATTTAAAATAAAACTTTATTGGAGAGCGGAGCGGAGTGAACACACTCGGTCTCTCTCGCGCACTGATGCTAGCAGAGTTCGGCGCCTCATAGACGGGGCGGAGCAAAAATTAAAAAAAACTAGCGGAGGAAAGATACATGGCGGAGGCAGAGAAATCCGCGCGACCCAAGTCATCCAAGGTGTGGGAGCATTTCACACTAAATAAACAGAAAAAGTGTGTTAACTGCAAAATATGCTAAAGTGACATGGCGGGAACAGCACGGCAATGATCCAGCACCTGAAACACAAACATGTTGGAGTCTTTGATGAGGACGAAGGGAGTTCAACAGCAGGTTAAGTCACTGTAGAATCCCACTCTTGCTCCGTTTTGAAGTGAGGAACGTAATGTCTCTGGTGCTGGTGTTCACTCGTTATCCATCTTAACAAGCATGACAAGTTAGCGTTAGCTCGTTAATAACAGTGTAAAGCAGGGGTGGTATAGTTACTTTGCACTTTGCATTGCAAGACTAAAGACACGTTTTTATTCAAAAAAAGCTTTTCTTAATTAGTAATTTTGTCTCGTTTCCAGTCCAAATATCTAAAAAATCTTTAATCAAGATTACTTGACAAGAAAAATGGCCTGAGAAAATTAAGTGATGCTTAAAACTTCTGTTTGAGATTATATCTCATTAAGATTATTTTTCTTACCCCATTAGCAGATAGTTTTGCTTGTTTTAAGCAAACTACTTAATTTTGAGGTGCTTTTTCAGAAAACAAGACATAATTTCTTATGCTATTTCATGTGTCTAGTAAATGTATCTTGATTTAATTTGATATTTGGACTGACAACAGGACGAAACTACTAAATTAGAAAAGCAATTTATGCAGTGTATATTCTGTGCTTTGTCCCATATAGGTTATTTTTGACAAAATATGTGTGTGTGTTGTACTTCTTAATTTAATTTTAAAGTTATTTTATAGCACTTGGTCATCTTAAGCTGTGTTTAAATGTGGTGTATAAATGAACCTAAGCTTCAAGTGAACTTGAGAGAGAGAGAGAGAGAGCGAGTGTGTGTGTGTGTGTGTGTGTGTGTGTGTGTGTGTGTGTGTGTGTGTGTGTGTGTGTGTGTGTGTGTGTGTGTAAGTGTGAGAGTGTGTGCATCTGCTAGTGTGTGCGTCTGCAGTGTAGTGTAGAGAACAAGTTCTGACATTCAAACAAATACAGTTAAATTATATGATTTGTTTTGTTCTTTATTTTTTATAAATTATTAATTGTTCTGGCAGCTCAGGTGGCAGTTTATTTAAAAAAAAAATTTGACAAACACGTTTTTGTTTTTGTGTTAGTCAACACTATTATTTTATTTTATTATTATTATAACAGCTCAGGGATGATCAAGGAGCAACATGTTTGTGCACTTTCTGAAGATTTTAGTTCTGTTTAAAATAAAGGTTTGAAAATGAATGCTTTTCTTGTTTTTGGCTTTTTATCCGATTAATCGAAAAAAATAATCAATAGATGAATCGTTTATTAAAATAATCGTTAGTTGCAGCCCTAGTCTAATTTCTGAGTTCTAAAGCAGCCCCCCCGGCCAGGCAAAACAATATGCAAACGGTGGTGAGGAACCCAAAACTCCCATCGAGAAAAAACAACAGGAAAAAAGTTGTCAATAACTGGCTTCAAACTATTTTTTGGGGTGAAAACATGGCGAAGACTTTGACTCAGTACTGTACATCATCTGTGAACGTGTGCACAGGCACCTGCACACAGCAGAGCTTCAGGAGTCATGCTGGAGAGAATTCACTAAACCTTCTCTTCATGCGTGTAGGGAACAGGTAGTCACTCCCGCATTTGTGATGATTGAGACACTGGTAACCATAGCGACGTTCAAACTTCTCGCAGCTCCGAATAAGAACTTAACTTATCTTACATCATAAAGCTCGGCCCTTTAGGTGAGATCTCTTGGTGTAATAATACATTTACATTTAGTCATTTGGCAGACGCTTTTATCCAAAGCGACTTACAGTGCA
Organism: Triplophysa tibetana; assembly: GCA_008369825.1. NCBI lineage: Eukaryota > Metazoa > Chordata > Actinopteri > Cypriniformes > Nemacheilidae > Triplophysa > Triplophysa tibetana. The sequence continues at coordinate 19,755,399 of CM017915.1, read as the reverse complement.
CTTCTTACAGGGACAATCCCCCTGGAGCAACATGGAGTAAAGTGTCTTGCTCAAGGACACACTGGTGGTGGCTGCTGGGATCCAACCAGCAACCTTTTGATTTACCAGTTCAGTGCTTTAACCCACTAGACCAGGGGTTCCCAAACTTTTCAGACCACGACCCCCAATATTAGACTACTGACTACCCGCGACCCCCCCCCTCCTTTCTCCTCTCTGTGTTTTCCTCCGACAGCTTGTGAGGATTTGCGATTTGGTTACATAATGACAGAGCTAAAACAAAAAGGAACACAATCTCTAAGCCAGGCGATTTTATTAACAAATTATGGACAAAAACAAATACATCCCATAACTGTGAAATGCGTACAGACAGAATACGAACAAGCTGCCTGTAACACGCATACAACAATAACTTTGTATTCAGAAAAAACGCCTAATGTGATGGACGGGCGCTGTGCGCGGAGCAAAGCAGATCCACTCTAGGTTCAATTTATGGAGATCGCCACCCGCAGATCATCTTCCACGTTAAGCCGTGACCTGTGTTTATTCTTAATGTAAGTCAGCGCGGAGAATGTTTTTCACATAAATACGTTGAGCCAAAGTGCAATTTGGTGTTCAGGTGTGCATTTTCACGGGCTTCAGACTCTCATGTGCGAGGACTTCGGAGCACACAGCGCATTGAGGGTGTTGTACCTGAATTATAACAATGCACGTGAAACCATAGTTTATGTATTCCTGTCTATATTTTCTGGCTTTCGAGGAGGGATGGTCCGTTTGCGGGGCACGGGTTTGGCGGGCTGCCCTTCCAGAGGTGGAGGGTAGTCCTGGCGGCTCTTTATTTTCTACTGATCCCGCTCTCTCATCAGCAGGCATCTCTGCTCCCTTCTCGTTTTCTTTTGATGATAATAACCACCGTTTCATTTTTTATCAAGTTTAGATCTCAAATTAGACCGATCGCTGTAAAGCAAACAACAAAATGTGCATCTAGATAGCTAGCGCATGTTGTTGTGCTGTAAATTGTGATTGACGCCGTCACACTGTCATAATTAATCGGAGCAAACAAAGTTTTATTTCCAGCTTATTTTAATTATCCTAAATTTATACTCGCATCATTAGAACATTTTTTAACATATAAAAAAAATAATTATGTTTCTGTAAATCATCTCGCGACCCCCCCGCACCCGTGGTGTCGTGACCCCCACTTTGGGAACCACTGCACTAGACCACCATCTCCACGTAATAAATACTGCTCCAGTGAAGGGCTCGTGAGAGCTCCGTGTCGAACTGTGTCAAAGTCAAGACTTGTCTCACTGCAGCTCAACAGATGAAGACACATGTCTGATGGCCATCTAAAGACATCATTAACAACTGCTTGTTGACTTGGGCTCTGTTCACACACTGTGTTGTCTAGTTTTGCTAAATGTAGTTGTCACTTTCTGCATGTTGACATCCTTTAAGTGAGTGAAGTGTGTGTGTAGTAGTGATGCAACAATATGGCTCAACCACAGTTCAATACGAACCAAATTATGCATTTGGCAGACGCTTTTATCCACAGTGACTTACATTGTATTACCATATACATTATGATAATACAATTTTGATCCCAAGCCCCTGGGATCAAACACACAACCTTGAGTTGTTAACACAATGCTCTTACCACTGAGCTACAGGAAAGGTTTTCAGGTCGGCTCTGGTGGCTTCGGCACATTTATTTTCAAGAACGATTTTACTGAAATTCTCTTTATTTTATTTTATTTTACTTGACTTCATTTATTATCTATAAGCAAAAATCAACTTGTATAAATTACTGGTGTATTGAATAAATGTAAAGATTTACACTGGCCCCTCGCAGCAGTTCTTGGTTTAGGGTTCATCACCATGTCATAAAATAAGCTTCTTGAAGAGATTTTACGCATCAAGAGTATTTAAAATGACGTGATGCAAAACTTGCGGTTGCTGTAACGGAAGTAAACGTGCGCTCAATGGGAAGGCCAAACATAATATATGAACAAAGTGCGTCACTGCCATTGCAATAAATGAGAAGAAATGCCATGCTTAATAGACACCCATTGAACGTTGGAGGGCGTACAGAACTTTGGGCATCCCTAGTGTACAGAGCAGGATTAAGCACCAAAAGGTAATGTGACAGCCCAATTTATCTGCAGTGTGTCCGTGGCCACGGTTAGGGAGGCGCTGGGGCTCAATACTGCTGCTCACTGCTCTTTCACATACAGATGGTGACACAGATGACGCTGCGCTTCTAAATCAGGATGTTAGCAGTTCAGGGACTGGCCACACTATGCCAACACGAGTCTGAACACAAATGTAAAACGGTGACATCACAAATATGCTTATTACCACGTCAAATATGAATTACAGATAGTACAGATTTCCAGCGCTGCCTCAAACAGAGATTGATATCAGTTATCTGTGATAATCACACAATCATGTTTGTTCAAGTGGAATTGTTGATGATTGTTGTGTCTCTCTCAGTTGAGGTATCAGAAGTGTTTGGACGCCCGTCCTCCCAGCAGCGGTGGCAGTGGATCGTGTCTGCCCGGCCCCCCCTCTGATTCTGTGGCACGACGGGTGAAGAAAGGCGTTCAGAGTCTGCTGGGCAGCTTCAAGAGGTCTGGATCTCAAACGCCATGAGAACACGACCTCACACACACACACTACACTTTTTGCTTGTGCTCATGTTGATAGGTGAATATAGTAGATGTCCTGTAGACACTGTGTAGTAGGCATGCTGTAGAGCACTAAAGTCAGCGTGAATGATATGCAATGTGCTTCTTTTGCTTCTGTACTTGTGCTTCTGCGTTTTGTGCTGCTGTAGATTTCAGTGTCAGTCAGAAAACATGTCTACTGAGGACGAGCGCCAGGATTTCTTTTTGATTCTTTAGGACTCAACAGTCATGTCATTGTTTTCCTTCATTTACTCCCGTTCACCTGTGATCTGTGGAGTTATGGTTGATTTTTACACACATTCTAGTCTTCCAAAGCGGATTCCTGGATAACCCTCACTTTATTTTACTTGAATTTGTTTAAGCATTACTCTCTTCATGTTTAGGGCTTTTAGATGTGCCGTGTTGTTCATGGATGTGTTTTAGCTGAACTCAATTACAACGAGCACTGCTTGGTTTATTTTTGATGTCATGGACGGAGGGGTTTGTGAGACTGCAGGGTTCACTCTTAATGTGTGTTTGAGCCTGCGCTCATACAGTAGCTGTCCAAATGTTGAACTATTCCCACATCCAGTGTGTGTGTTTTTCTCTTATTGTTTAATATAAACGACATCTTTCTGTCTCTCTCATGCACACTGTAACATACTGTCAAACATTGAAGAATGTGTACCTACATCATGTGTACTTTAAGCTGACTTATATGATGCTTTGGTGCTCTTGCTAACACTCAGAATAAATTCTTTTTATTTACCTTTGCATGACATCAATAAAAACAAAAGTAAGAGATATAACATCACAAGTTGACTCCTAAACAAGGAGACGTTACTTTGAAAGGTAGTGGCTGCATCTAGTTAAGCAAAGTTCCAAATTCTTTTTAAGTATAAATAAATCTTTTAATAAATGAATCCGATGAAACTTTATGAAAAGGATGTGTCTGCATCTGTAATGCATTGATTATAAGAAATGTGCATGAATGAAAAGTGTTCTTATTGAAGGGTTACACAGCAGAATCAAACCCACATCCTGACCAGATACAAGGCAATGTAGTCAATCCAACTACACTAGATTCAGCCCAATTCAAGTGAAACACTACTTCAGCCGCCCGCATTCAAGATGAGAGGAACCAGATTGAGCCGACAGTAGGAAATGGTGTCAGTCATCTGTATACCTCTTCCTCATCTGGGCCGGTTCTGCCACAGACATGGAAACTCTCTTCAGCGATCAGTGGGAGAAATCCAGAACTGACTGCTGTCTGGACGGATCTCACACTCATCTAAGTCTAGTCTTCTTAAGCCCTGTACACAAAACCATCGTTTCAAAGCACAAACAAACATTACTGCGCATGCGCATGTTCCGTACATGCAAGTACAGTGTAACGAAATGTAGTTTAGGTCTAACAGGGGCGATTCTAGGATTTTCATTTTAGGGGGGCTGAGCCCCCAATAAGGGTATGATTAAAAAAAAGGGGTTGAATACTACTAACCTTATTGTTATCTACTATTTCATTGTATTCCCTGTATTTCATATATGGGAGTAGGAGTACTGACTGAGCTATATACAAAACTGTAAACAAATGTGAAACATTTAGATGTGACCAGTTACTAGAAAATTTGAGTTGGGAATGTAGATTTTTATGCAATGAAGAATTCCTGATTCATTATATACTGTACAAACACAAGTACACACGTTTCGTTTAAAGTAACAACATGAATTATCAATTTGCCACTTCTATAAATCAATTACTTAAAATAAAACACAAATCCCTTTACTCTACTCTTACTTTAATGTGTCATGATACACTTATGATTCATTATTACTTAATACAAAAAAAATGTAATAAAACAAAACAAAATAACTCCACATGATGTTTCTCTCTCTGTGCCATTTGTTGCTTTCAGACAATGATGTGTGTATTTAACCATTTCTGTGCATGGCTGCATAATGTAATGCCGAGATACACCTTAATATGTTTTAAATTTTAAAAAGTAAATTAAAATAAATCATGATCGTTTCCTGAAGTATGTTTTCATGGGTGTTAATCGCTTCAATTTTGTTGGAAGAAAAAACAACTATCACACTATGATAAGGGCTGAAGGTGAACGCAGTGAATACGTACAGGTGTTGGATGAGAAACCGAACCGTATATTGGTCCAGTAACATTATGTAAACTGCAATTACAAGAATTGCACCGATGCAGATGTCATATCATATCAATCTATCAATAAATGCACACACACACACACACACACCTCGTACTCTCTGATGTTCGCTCTGCTCGGCGCCCCTGCGGATTGAATAAGGCGCTGAATCCATTCAGACTTCGATCAGGGGAGGAGCCGAAACTTGAAAACCGTTCAAGTTAGAGCCGAAACCGTTTCAACCGAGAGCCGAAACCGTTTCAAATTAGTTTTTAAAGGGGACTGAAGCGATCACAGATTAATTAATCTAATAATTTTTTTATTATTTTTAACCCTAAAAAGGGCCTAGTGACGCCCCTGAGGTCTAACCAGAAGTGCAATTAGCAAGTGCAGGATATACAGTGTGAATAAATACAGAATACAATATTAGGAAAATACTATACAAATGTTCTATGACAATATGACAGTCGGTATGTACTATGGAAAATATATACAGAAGGATATATACTGTGAACATTAATGTACAGGTGGTTCTGAACAGATAACAGTTTAGACTATACAATAGTGCAAGTGACTTAAGTGTGCATTAATTATAGACATAAGCTATTAAAGTTACAGTGCAGTAGATGAGTTGATGAAGTTATTAAGGTTACAGTGCACTAGATGCAGTTAATAGAGTTACAGTGCAGTAGATGAGTTAATGCAGTTATGAGAGTAGTCCATTAGTGCAAATGAGCATTCAGTGTAATATTCCTGGTGTGCAAGTGAGCAGTATAGAGTGCAAATGATGCCATGTGTGTGTAAACAGTCCGTTAGAGCAGATACATAAAGTACTGGTGTGTACAGTTCGGTCTGTAGTGCAATGTAAACAATATAATAGCAGCGTTAAAGATAAGTCATGAGGGGTAGTGAAATCAGTGGGGGGCAGAGTTCAATAATGAAACAGTTCTGGGAAAAAAGCTGTTTCCTAGTCTGCTGGTTCTTGCCCGGAGGCACCTGAAGCGCCTACCGGAAGGCAGGAGAGTAAACAGTCTATGAGCGGGGTGAGAGGAGTCCTTGAGAATGCTGCTAACCCTAACCCTAACCCTAACCCGCTGTAGTGCCTTGCCCTCAGCAACAGAACAGTTCCCGTACCAGACTGTGACAGTTGGTTAGGATGCTCTCTATCGTGCAGCGATAGTTGAAGACAGTTGGTTCTTCTTCAGTGTCCTCAGAAAGAAGAGATTCTGGTGAGCCTTCTTGACCAGGCATGAGGTGTTGGTGGTCCAGGACAGGTCCTCCGAAATATGGGTCCCCAGGAACTTAAAACTGGAAACACGTTCAACAGCCATCCCATTAATGTGGATGGGGTCGTGTGTGCCTCCTTTCGCCTTCCTGAAGTCCACGATGATCTCCTTTGTCTTGGAGGTGTTGAGGAGCAGGTTGTTGTTTGAGCACCATGTGGCCAGGTGCCGTACCTCCTCCCTGTAAGCAGTCTCATCGTTGTTGCTGATGAGACCAATCACTGTTGTATCGTCTGCAAACTTGATGAAGGAGTTAGGTCTGTTCACAGGCCTGCGGTCGAGTGTGAAAAGGGAGTAGAGAAAGGGGCTCAGCACGCAGCCCTGTGGTACACCAGTTTTGAGGGTGATGGTGGTGGAGCAGATGTGGCCTAACCTAACAAGCTGAGGCCTGTTCGTCAAGAAATCCATAATCCAGTTGCAGGTTGAGTTGTTAATGCCTAGGTTTCCAAGTTTGATGATTAGCTTGGAGGGATGACAGTATTGAATGCAGAGCTGAAGTCTACAAACAGCATGCGTGCATAAGTGTCCTTATTATCCAGATGTGTGAGCACAGCGTGCAGCCCCATGGACACTGCATCATCTGTGCTCCTATTGCTACGGTAGGCAAATTGGTATGGGTCCAGTGTGGATGGTAGAGAGTCTTTTAGGTCTGACAGGACCAGCCGCTCGAAGCACTTCATAACAATGGATGTGTGCTACAGGGCCGTAGTCATTCAGGCATGTCGGGGTGGAATTTTTTGGAATGGGCACTATGGAGGTGGATTTATAACATGCTGGAACCACTGCTTGGGCGAGGGACAGGTGGAAGATGTCCGTGAAGACCCCAGCGAGCTGCTCCGCACATGCCCTGAGTACGCGACCAGGGATGCCATCTGGGCCAGCAGATTTGCGCGCGTTTATCCGGCTTAGTGCAGTGTAAACATCTGTGGAGTTTAGCGTGATGATTGGGTGGTCAGTAGAAGGTGTGAGCCTGGTGGCGGGTTCCTTATTGTCTCTCTCAAAGCGTGCATAAAAGTCATTAAGCTCGCTCAGGAAGAAGGTATCTGTGGCTTCGGGGGTGAAGTGGTTGGTTTTGTAGTTGCTAATGGCCTGGATGCCCTGCCAAATGCACCGAGGGTCAGAATTGGAAAAATGCTCCTCTAGCTTCACCTTGTGGCAGTGCTTGGCCTTTCTGATGCCCCTCTTCAGATTTGCCCTGGAAGTACTGTAGGCATGTGCATCACCTGATCTGAAGGCAGTGTTGCGTGCTTTCAACAGCAGGCGCACTTCCTTGGTCATCCATGGTTTCTGATTGGGGTATATGGTGATCTGCTTCTGAGTTGTGACACTATCAATGGTGGTATTGATGTAGTCCAATACAGAGGAGGTGTAGCTGTCTATGTCCGTGTGAGAGCCACTGGTTGCCTGAGAAGCAAACATACTCCAGTCTGTGTGTAGAAACCTTTCCTGGAGTGTGAAGTCTGCCCCCGCAGGCCACACCTTGATGGTCTTCACTGATGGCTTCACACGATTAATGAGAGGTAAATACTTGGGGGTGAGGAACAAAGAAAGGTGATCAGATTGACCCAGGTGGGGGAGGGGTGTCGCGGCGTAAGCTTCAGCCATGTTTGTATAGACATGATCCAAAGTTTTGTTTCCGCTTGTGTGGCAGGAAACATGCTGGTGAAATTTAGGGAGCACTGTCTTTAAGTTAGAGTGATTAAAATCTCCCGCAACAATAAATGCAGCCTCCGGTTCATGGGCGCCGTAAAGGGGTGGAAGGTTAGGGCGATTCTAAGGGCCCAGGCTGATTTGGGGGCCAGTCGAGCAGACGCCCTTTTTATTTTCCAATTTCTTTTCTTTGTAGGGGGCCCAGAAATTTTGGTTTCCATAGGGCCCAGAATTTCTGGCGGCACCCCTGCTGTTGTTTACTGATGGCTGCATGAAGTTCTTTCATAGCAAGCTTGGCATCAGCATCCGGTGGAATATAAGCAGCCGTTATAATGGTGGAAGTGAATTCCCGTGGCAGATAAAACGGTCTGCATTTAACCATAAGAAACTCAAGGTTAGCCGAGCAGTGTCTCCCGACAATAACAGAGTTCGTGCACCAAGCTTTGTTGACATAAATGCATACTCACCTCCTCTTGTCTTACCGGATTCCTCTGCCGTTCTATCCGCCCGGTGTGTGTTGTAGCCCGCTAACTCAATAGCGTTGTCCGGTATGCCGCTGTGTAGCCGTGTTTCCGTGAAGATTATGACATTGCAGTTCAAAAGTCTTTTGTTGTTAATGATGCGGAGTCGAATCTCATCCATTTTGTTCACTAATGATCGTACATTAAAAAGGAAAATGCTGGGTAAAGAGAGCCGGTGTGGTGTTAGCTTTAGCTTAGCTCTTAGCCCTCCGTGCTTCCCCCGCCTTTGATTATGATCTCGACACCACCGACGAGCACTTCCGCCCGGCCGTGTGGGGTGCGTAGCATCGGGTGTTTTGACGATCTCAGGGACGAGTTGAGTGTTGCAAATATAACTTCCGGGAATGCGCAAACCGATATCCAGAAGCTCATGCCGGGTGTACGATGTGAATGCACAACTGTTCTGTACGAACAGGCCCGAGATGAGCAAGAAAAACACTATATAAATGCTAAAACTGGAGAGATGCCGAGCCTCGCGATGTTCACGCGCCGCCATCTTGGTCTATACAATTGGTGGAGTCAGGATCTTTCTTCTGTCTGTCATTCTCACTAACTAACACGGACAACATAAAGAACGACAAAAAGTAAAATAATCTACTAGAGATTTTGTCATAAATACACATGCTGGTGATACTGAGGTAACTGTACATGCAGGGGTGCTGCCCGGAATTTTGGGCCCCATGACAAAAACTCAAATCGGGCCTCCTGTCCCATCAAAAGCTACACATAACTCTAATTAAAGGCTTGCAACTCTCTTGCTTCTTGTAGTTTAATATTAGTACTAGCACAATATTTACTGCTGGTGATTTGTACATGCTTGTAAGTCTAGTGTGCAGTTCACTATTTGATGCAAGATTAAAAGCAAACATAAAAAATGTGCTGAAGGCCATCTTTTACAGTCTCAATGTATTTTTATTGTAAACATTTTACAAAATGGAAAATTCTCTTAACAAAATGATTATTAATTATTATTATTCAATAATAATTGAAGGGGCAATTGAGTTAGCCAGAAAATTGACCCTTGTTCAATTTGAGATACCTTGAGATACTGGAGAGAGAGCGATCCGTTGTAGAGTGAAATCCGGTTCCTGATTGCATCGCTGCCAGCAGCTAGTTTGTATCCTCTGACACTTGCTTCACCTCACATTTGTTCCTGGTCTTAATATTAGTGTATTTTACTATCGTTACCTATCACTGTCGTTGCCGAATTATTTATAACTTTATTTTCTAAACCTATATTAATTGAAGCGTAACGCCGCTAGCATATTAGCGTGTTAGCTTGCCTTCTGTTTACACTGTGGAATATCATCTCCCCCTGTTTGTCTTGTGTGCTAACTGTTTCTCTTTTTAAGTGTATATACTAAGACTCATCAAGCAACCTTGGTAAGTTTGGATTGCACTTCATACCCGGTGAGTCATGGCTTCCATTCCTATTGTTGTTACTTGCACCTCATGTCATATGTTTAGCTTAGCCTTCTCTGTCAGCGGCGAGGGATTTCCATGTGATAAATGTAGGGAAGTAGTTAGGCTGACGGAGAAGATCTTAGAATTAGAGTCTCGCATCCAATCTTTATTTGAGGATAGTAAGAGTGTTAGGACCGTAGAAAACATTTTGGATGCGAGCAATGTTAGCGCACACAGCTCGGTTCCGGTTGAAAATCCCCTGCAGCTGGGAAACTTTGTGACGGTGAGACGGCATAGTCGCAGGACAAAACATCACTCAACCGTTCCGATTTAAGTCTCGAACAGGTTTGCCCCGCTCAGTGACGCACCGACTAAGAAACCTGCTGAAAGTGCCCTAGTGATCGGTGATTCTATTGTCCGGAACGTTAACATAGAGGCACCAGCCACCATAGTCAAATGTTTACCGGGAGCCAGAGCGCCTGACATCAAGTCAAATTTAAATGTGCTGGCTAAGACTAATCGTAAATTCAGTAAGATTGTTATTCACGTCGGCACAAATGATGTTAGACTCCGTCAATCGGAGATCACTAAAGATAATATTAAAGAGGTGTGTGAGCTCGCAAAAACGATGTCAGACACTGTAATATTCTCTGGCCCCCTCACTGCTTACCGTGGTGATGAGATTTATAGCAGATTATCATCACTAAATGGCTGGTTGTCTGAGTGGTGCCTGCAGAATAATATAGATTTTATAAATAACTGGAAGAGTTTTGAGGGCAGACCTGACCTGTTGAAACGAGATGGTCTCCATCCCTCCTGGGATGGGGTTTCCCTCCTCTCTAGAAATTTGGCACACAGTCTTAATAATGCTAAAGTCTGACTACCAAGGGCCCAGGTCAGGAAGGAGACTGAATGGCTTAACCAACTGTCTGCTCGCCGTCTCGCGTTACAGAATACACAAAATATGCAACATGTAATAATCCCTTCTTACAAACAACATAAAATAGAGACTGTGTCTGTCCCCCGGATTAGCAAACATAAGATAATGCGTAAACCTCTTGAAAGTAATTTAATAAACGTTAAACAAATTAAACATGAACAAAATACAGATAATCAACTGTTACGACTCGGATTGCTTAATATTAGATCTCTCTCAAATAAAGCACTTTTTGTTAACGATATGATAACCGATCATAAAATAGACATGCTTTGTTTGACAGAAACATGGCTAAAGCCAGATGATTATATTACTCTAAATGAATCCATTCCTCAAGATTATTACTATAAACACGAGCCTCGCCTAAAAGGTAGAGGGGGAGGTGTTGCTGCACTTTACAATAATTATTTTATCATCCCTCAGAAGTCTAAATTTAAATACAATTCTTTTGAAGTCATGGTACTTCACGTATCGACACCTAATACTAAGGACAAAACATTTTTAAATTTTATTCTAGCTATTGTATATAGGCCTCCAGGGCACCACACAGATTTTATTAAAGATTTTGGTGGGTTCTTATCAGAACTAGTACTGGCCGCAGATAGAGTCCTTGTCGTCGGTGACTTTAATATCCATGTAGACAATGATACAGATGCCTTGGGCATGGCTTTCAAAGACACTCTTAACTCCATGGGCATTAGTCAACATGTGTCAGGACCCACTCACCTTCGTAATCATACTTTAGATTTAATACTTTCTTATGGTATAAATGTGGACGATGTTAAAATCGTTCAGCAGAGTGAAGACATTTCGGATCATTGTCTGATATTATGTTTGCTTCAATGGCCTACGGCTGCAAATCAAACTCCTTGCTACAAATACGGTAGAACGATTACTTCAACTACCAAAGATGCGTTTCTCGATAATCTGCCTGAATTGTCTAAAATATCTAGCATGTGTAAAAACGTTGACGATTTTGACACTACTATTGAAAATTTTAACTCTACCTTCTCGGAAATATTAGACATAGTTGCTCCTCTGCGTTTAAAGAAAATTAAAAATAGCAGCCCAACACCGTGGTATAATGAACACACTCAGACTCTAAAGAAAGCGTCCCGGAAAATGGAGCGCAACTTTAAGAAAACTAATTTAGAGGTATTTCGTATAGCATGGAAGGATAGTACTCGAAAATACAGGAATGCCATAAAAACGTCTAGATCCGCCTACTTTTCATCACTAATAGAGGAAAACCATCACAACCCTACGTTTCTATTTAACACCGTGGCTAAATTAACAAAAGATAAGTCGTCAGCGACGTCAGATTCTGATTATCAGCATAACAGTGATGAATTTATGAACTACTTCACTAGTAAAATCCAAGATATAAGAGAAAAAATTATAACAATGCAACCTGTAGTGAAACCCGCTGAACAAACTAACTACAGCACCCCTAAGGAGAAATTGCAATTATTTTCTAGAGTAGATCACGATGAACTGTCTAAAATCATTAGATCATCTAAATCAACAACATGCATGCTAGACCCTATACCTACAAAACTACTGAAAGAAATGCTCCCAGAAATTATAGATCCTCTTCTTAGTATTATTAACTCATCTCTGACATTAGGACATGTGCCTAAAGCATTTAAGGTGGCTGTTATAAGGCCTCTTTTGAAAAAAAAAAAAACTCGACCCTAAAGAACTAGGGAATTACAGGCCTATATCGAATTTACCATTTATATCTAAAGTTCTGGAAAAAGTAGTTTCAACTCAATTATGCTCCTTCCTCCAAAGGAATGACATTAATGATGAATTCCAGTCTGGATTTCGAGCATGTCACAGTACAGAGACTGCTTTGATCAGAGTTACAAATGATCTGCTTTTAGCGTCTGACCGTGGCTGTATTTCGTTATTGGTGCTGCTAGACCTCAGTGCTGCATTTGACACCATTGACCACAGCATACTTCTACATAGACTCGAAAATTACGTCGGCATTAACGGAATAGCATTGAAATGGTTTAAGTCTTATTTATCTGACCGTTTTCAATTTGTAGCAATAAACAATGAGGTGTCCCGCAAATCACAAGTCCAGTACGGTGTACCACAGGGCTCAGTTTTGGGGCCTCTGCTCTTCGCATTATACATGCTACCTCTAGGAGATATTATAAAGCGACACGGAATTAGCTTTCACTGTTATGCTGATGATACTCAACTTTATATTTCCTCGAAGCCTCATGAAACCCAGCAGTTTCATCGAATAAAGGATTGCATAGTTGACTTAAAAATGTGGATGAGTAACAATTTTTTACTACTAAACTCGGACAAAACAGAAGTGTTACTTACTGGACCGAAAACCGCTATACGTAACAACCAAGAATACCGCTTAACGATTGATGGATGCTCCATAAAATCCTCTTCATCAGCTAAGAATCTTGGCGTTGTATTCGATAGTACTCTGTCATTTGAAAGCCATGTCGCCAACACCTGTAAAATTGCATTTTTCCATCTTAAGAATATATCTAAACTACGTCATATGCTGTCACTGTCAGATGCAGAGAAATTAATTCATGCATTCATGACATCAAGACTAGATTATTGTAATGCACTTCTAGGTGGATGCCCTGCAGGCCTATTACAAAAACTGCAACTTGTTCAAAACGCGGCAGCTCGAGTTCTTACACGTACAAAAAAGTATGAGCATATAACCCCGGTTCTGTCAACCTTGCACTGGTTACCTATAAAGCATCGCATTAACTTTAAGATCTTGCTTATTACCTATAAAGCCCTACATGGTCTAGCGCCGCAGTATTTGAATGAACTTCTATTGTATTACAGACCTCAACGTACATTACGCTCTCAGGCGTCCTGTCAGTTGGTAATACCTAGAATTTCAAAATCAAGTGCAGGTGGTAGATCCTTTTCGTATCTAGCGCTTAAACTTTGGAATATTCTTCCCTGCAGGGTCCGGGAGGCAGACACACTCTGTCAGTTTAAATCTAGACTAAAGACTCATCTTTTTAATCTTGCATACAATACTCCTCCATAATATTAATCCTCAGAGGATTTAGGCTGCATTATTTAGATCAACCGGAACCAGGAACACATCCAACAACAAATGATGTACTTGTTGCATCAAAGAGTGCAGAACAGTACTCTACTCTCAGCCAGTCTTGTCTCTTTGTTCCAAGGTTACCGCAGGATGCAGTTCATGCCCAGACCTGATGGCAGAGCTGAGAATGGGAGGCGGTGACCTGACAAGAGCTAAGAGGATAGAGCTGGATAAAGGACGCCACAACTTTGATTTTCCTACAACATTTCAAATGTTATTAGATTGTTAATGATAATCTTAAATCTATCATTTTTTATTTTTATTTAGCCTTGTTGTGCAAGCACTGTTGAGCTTGTGCAGAGGCAGCAGCTTTTGCCAGAGGGGAACTGGAATCCCCTGGTTGGGCCTGGGTTCTCCTGAGGTTTTTTTTCTCGATTGGAGTTTTGGGTTCCTCACCACCGTTTGCATATTGTTTTGCACTATCTGCCTGGCCGGGGGGGCTGCTTTAGAATTCAGAAATTAGACATAATTAATATTGCACATAATAATTTATAGTCCGTTTAATATTTGACATGTGGTTCTTTCTCCTTTATCGCCAATGTGTGCTTTCACTGTGTGTGTGTGCGTCTATGTCAATGTGTGTGTGTATGTATGTTTGCATATTGTGTGTGTGGAGCATTTGTATGTCTGTCTTTGTTGTCTTCACCTTTTTCTTGTTTTTACAGGTATATGCCTTTAATTTTTTACTTGTATTCAATGTGTCTCATGTACAGCTGCTTTGTAACAATGAAAATTGTAAAAAGCGCTATATAAATAAAGTTGAGTTGAGTATTATTATAATTTTAATGGAAGATTTAAAAAATGGAAAACGAACAAACTTAAATATATATTAACTTTTAATCAAAATAAATTAACATCATCCTCTCAAAACAATGAAAACAGCTGATTTTTTTCTTAGCTGCACATATTATAATTTAAATATCTTGCTAAACGTTTCCCTGAACTGATTAAATGGTGATCAAATGTAGGCTAACACTAGTCCGTTGCTAGCTAGCTTATTTCACTGTGACATTTTTGAGAGTTGGAATAGCGTCCGCATCGTGGTGAGCTATCCCAATAGTTCTATTCTGTATTAATTTACACCGGTAGGAGACGTCAAGTCTAGTTAGGTTCTCGCGTCAAGGCGAACCTTCTAAGGGTTTAATTACCTTTTTTGTCGTAGGCTACTGTGCTGTATGACTCCGTGATCGCATCATGTCGACGGCTGTTTCCCCCACCAAAGGGAAAGAGTTGAAGGCCAGGGAGGTTGCATCCCGCCCGTGTCCATGCTCATGTGGAGCTACCATCTCGGGTAGGGGCCCTATTCCATGTGCATCACATGTATGGGTCCGAAACACGCTCAAGCGTCTCTACCGGACCCTCAAACATGCGCTCACTGTGCGTCAATGCCGGTGAAAATTCTTGAGAGAAGATTGAGGGTGGCAGTGGCCAACAAGCAGGACCCATGCCTGTCTGGAACTGTAACGCAATCTGCGGCAACTGGCCATCTCCCGCGAGCTACAACGAGCTGGGCGGATATAATGGAAGCCGAATCCCTGGACATGCCGCCGTTGTTTGACGGCCTGCTCGAGCTGGAAGAAGGCGACCCGGAGGATGAGGATGCAGAGGGCGATGCTAACTCTGACCTCCTCAATTTGGATATGGACGGCGAAGAGGAGGAAGAAAATTCCCCCTTCCCCACCCAACAGTCCAGGCCGCCGAGCACGAACGAGTCGGCCTCGCAGATAGACAACAACCTGCATGAGGTCTGCAAACGTGCCGCGGCTAAACTAGGCCTTCCTTGGCCCACGGCCAAAGATGCCGGAGGGATTGAGAGGGACCTTTATGACGGGGAAAAGGCTGCCGCCTGCGCAGCCTGCAGTGAGACAACTCTTGCCCGCCGTGCCGGCTTGCATGAAGGAAATGTCCCGTTATTGGGAAAGCCCTTTTAAGCGCAAGCTCCCCACCAAAGGACATTCCATGGTGGAGATTCAGGGGATGGTGGAGATGGGGTTGGCCGGACCCCCAGCGTTAGAGTCTTCAGTGGCTTTTCACCTCCATCCGAGTCGGCGTTCAACCCCTGCCTCCTCGCAGATTTGGCTGCCGGGAAAAATGGTTTGGCTAACCGCAGCGATTTATCAAAGAACGTATAAATATGCGGGGCAGTCAATATGCGCGCTGAACGCTGTAACTTTACTGTCGGCCTATCAAGCAGAGATTTTGGAGGAGATGTGAAGCCAGTTGGATTCGGGAGCACCGAACCCTATACTCTGGGACGAGATTTGCATGGTGAATGACTTAATTCTGCGCTGTTCCTGCGCCGCGGTCCAGGGCTGTGGCCGCGTGATTGAATTGGCTGTGTCAGGTGAGAGAGCATTATGGCTAAACCTGTCGGGCTTGCGCGACGCGCAAAAATCGGAGGTGATGGATGCAGCGAACGACCCTACGAAGGGGTTGTTTGGTCCCGCCCTTGAGAAAATGAGGGAAACCAGCACCCTCAGGAAACAGGAGGACGAGGCGTTAAACCTCTGTTTGCAACGCAAGCAATTGCCGCGAACAGCCTCTCAACCCGTGCGGCAGGGCTTCGCAGCACCCGTAGCGGCGAGAGGGAGACCTATGGGTGCTAGAGGTGCAAGACCGGCTCACAGTGGACAACATGCAGGCCAGCGACCACGATCGGATGGCCCTGGACTGCGGGGAAAGCAGCGGCGGCAGCTAAAAAACGTCTGCCAAACCCAGAGGAGAGGTAGAAGAAGCGTGTGGCCTGACACACAGTTATTCCCTAGCCCTTCTCTCTTCGCCCGCGAAGAGAAGAAAGGGGGAAAACGGCCCTATTGTGTTCAGTTCTGTAAGGGCCAGTTTGAGTTGTTCTCCTCAAGCTCTGAAAAACGAGGGAGCTCAAAATTGTGTTCAGCGTCACCAAGCACTCACGATATGTTCTCGAATGTTTTTATGTGCAGGGGATTTAAGTATAAAGAATGCTTTTTCGCAGCCAGGCCATGGGCCGAGGGCGAAATGCTCCCCGAATTCAGAGAACATAAGAATAAACATTCCACTATCGCAACAAGGCAAACAGCCAAGGGTGATAGGTCCCAAACACAAAAAGATTCTCAAAAGTCGAATTGCATGAAAAGCGCTCCCCTTGTCTCACCACTCGGGGGAGTGCTCACTACTTCGATCAAACCCCACGCGGCGATTGTGATGACGTCATCACTGTGGGACGCATGCGGGGCGAAAGTGTACGGAGGTCCTCTCTCGGCCTGCATAACAGACTGGCGCGCATGCGCAGTTCATCCGTGGGTCTTGGCAACCATTTCACGAGGATACAGGCTTCAATTCGCAATGAAACCACCTCGGTTCAATGGGATTTTGATGATAGTAGCACAGAGGGAATCGGCCCGAGTACTGACGGTCGAAATCGAAACTCTGTTAAAATTGCTCATGGAGACTTACACCACCGAAACGTCATTGTCAACAAACGGACGTTGGAGCTCAAATTGATCGATTTTGGATTAAGCTATTTAATCCCAGACACTCCATGTAAAAGTGAGATGAAATAGACTCAAGATTGTCCAGATGTACAGTTATGAATTGATCCTATTATACTGTGACTTGAAGGACGTTTGCTAATGAACATTTGGCTTGTGTTTCAGCGCGAACTGACCCTGTTGTGGATATGGTCTTATTTGTGGGTCGTCTGCTCTTCACGATGACGACTGGATATGAGGAGTCCAGTTACACAGATCCGGATTCACTAGACAAACCGGCGATCAAGGCCCTTGGTTTATCTAAAGGTAAGAGACCGGCACTTACAAAACATCAAACAAACCGAGCTTCTTCTCTCATCAGTTTTTCTCACCAAGTGCAATTTTCTTACTATAAGTTGAAAGAAAACAGGATATTCTTTCCTGAACAATAAATAAAAACTACATCTTTCAGTCTGTGCGAAGAACATACGTGACTAATCCTCTCGTAAACACTTCTCCTCACAGAATGCCTTGATGTGATGAGTCGGTGCAAGCTCGTTCGAGAAGCCGACAGGCCAACATTAGAAGAGTTCCTAGACCATGAGTGGTTAAAGTTTGGTTAAAGGTCAAGAGTATCATATGTTTTTCTCTAGTTCGGTCAGTGATATTAGCATAGCCGGTGGTATTTCCAGGTAATTTTCTGTCCTTCAGTTAGTGCAACGAATATAGTTTTATCTAGATGTTTTTTTAGAGACTCTTGTTTGATTAAGTCAGATGTGTTAACACTCCCTGATGCTCCTTCTTTAGCTAGTTGATTTTTTTTCATTTTCCCTTTTTTTATGTTTCAGTAATGAAGTAATATTTTTGCCCACAAAAAATACCTTTTTAGTATTTTTTCATTAATAGTGTAAAAAGAGCCAGGAGCCTCCATGAACCAGCAGCCCCAGACCGAGGCGGAGTAACAGAACAGCGTCGGGTCAAGTTGCCTCCGGCCAGTAAGGACAAACAGTGGCTCAAGTTCGATGATGATGTGGACAACATCCTAGAAGCAGCAGCCAAGGGCGACGCAGACAGGAAGCTAAATACCATGGCAACCATTATCATCAGCATTGTTGCCGAGAGGTTTGGTACGGTGGAGAAGGTGGGTACCGTGACAACCGTAGGGCAGAGAAGATCAGCCAGAAGTGCAGGAGCTGCGGGTCCTGAAGCGGCAGTACGAGGAAGTGTGTGACGAGGAAAGAGATGCACAATCAGAACTTTGCGGCATCCTCAAGAAAAAGCTTGCCACGCTCCGAAGGGTGGAATGGCACAGATGGCGGGGGAAAAAGAGGGCCAAGAGACGGTCTGCCTTCATTGCACAACCCTTTGGAGTCACCAAGCAGTTTTTTGGGCAGAAATGAAGTGGCCACCTCATTTGTCCCAAAGAGGCGATCGATGACTATCTCCGCAATACCTACAGTGATGCGGCTCAGGAGGACGACCTAGGTCCCTATAGACCTTTGATAGATTCCCCAGGACCCACCACGGACTTCAACAGTAAGGAGCCCTGTTGGAAGGAGGTTCAGGAGGTCGTCAAGGCAGCCAGAGACAGGTCTGCTCCTGAACTAAGTGGAGTGCCATACAAAGTGTACAAGAGGTGTCCCAGACTCCTTCAACGGCTTTGGAAGATCCTGAGGGTTATCTGGAGGAGGGGAAGGGCAGCCCAACAATGGAGATTTGCAGAAGGTGTCTGGATTCCCAAGGAGGTGAATGCTAAGAACATCGAGCAGTTCCGAACCAACTTGCTGATTAGCGTTGAGGGGAAGATATTTTTTGCCGTCCTTGCCTGTAGGTTCAGTGACAAAATCTACATCCCAAATTAAATCATCTACTTCAAAATATAGATTCAGATAATATGACAAAACGGTTATTTACTGACTCGAGTACAGCACAACATCAGACTTGTTTTGTTTAGCGCATGTTAATCTCAAGATTTAACACAGGTCGGGGCGGCCCACCAGGCTACACCCACCCCTGAAACCCGTACCACCCTTGGGGAGTCGGACAGAGGCCTGGCAAAGATCACAGACAACAAGACTAAAAGTAATGGTTCTTTATTAAGTTAAAAAAATGGATAAGAGATGTAAGAGGATGAGTCTTCTGGGCAGGGTCGTTCCGTCCTGCGGATCCGCCGAAGGCCCACAGAGTGCAGTGTAAGAGGAGTATTCTGGTGAGTGGCTTCGCCTTCTTCCAATGGGAGGGGCGAGTTGGAGCTCCCGACTGGGAAAAGGCTGCTGCAGGGGGGTTTAGGTGCGTATCTCGGGGGCGCACTCAATTCTTCCCAGGGGTAGGATGAATCGGGACTTACGACCAGAGGAACTGTGGTGGACCAGTTAAGGTGCACGGTTTAGGTACGTACTCCTCTTCTTCACAACGGGAAGCAGACAGAAGGGTACGACGTGGGGGATTCCTGCGAGCAGTCAGGTGATTAGTCGGGTTTACAGTCCTCTTCGTCTACAGACGACAGACATAGAGCTTACGGCTGGGGAGCTTCGCTGCAAAACAGTCCGGTGAGTATACAGGCCCGTAATCCTCTTCTTCTACAGGTGACAGACAGAGAACTTACGGCTGGGGAGCTTCACTGCAAAGCAGTCAGGTGCGTATACAGGCACGTAATCCTCTTCTTCTACAGGTGACAGACAGAGAACTTACGGCTGGGGAGCTTCACTGCAAAGCAGTCAGGTGCGTATACAGGCACGTAATCCTCTTCTTCTACAGGTGACAGACAGAGAATTTACGGCTGGGGAGCTTCAGGCTGGGGAGCATCAGGCTGTCAGACAGTACACTCAATATCTGTGGAGTACAATAGTGTTCACCTCTTCTTAAGTCTTAGAACGTGATAGCGGGCTCAGGTAAGTAATGGACATCCAGCGGGTTCAAGTTCACACTTCACACATCAAACAGTGCATCACACCACTTCATCACTGCAATTCGACACTCAGTGGGAAATATATATATATAGAGGGCCGTCGCCCATTTGCTGACCTGGCATTCACATCAGGAAGTCCATCGACCAGAGAGAGAGGGTAAAGATCGAGTGGACTACTCACAGTCTCTCACAAACGATCATACTGTCCAGCGATTCTCTCCTTCCGGTTGAGTCAATGGGCCCTTTCTCCCAATACTCACAGTGCCGCACCGTCTGCCAGCCCCACTCCCTCTTCTCCTCTGCTCCTGCCTCCTCCAAGATACACAATCCCCAAAAACCTACCTCTCGTTGGTCTGTACACTCTCCTTTTATCCTGCCCCAATCGCAACGTGTCCCAATCGCGGGGCTTCAATCCCCTCGTGCACAGCTGTCGGCGAGTTTGGCTAATTACCCCATTCGCGGGGATTTTGCGCTAATCCGGAACTAGCCCGGTGTTTCGTTGTTATGGGTCCGTCGCGGGCAATAGCGGTGAACATTAGTTCCGCCTTACAAGGGGAAAAGGTGTTGGAATTTCACCACCTCGTGACATTTTAATGCGTTTCAAAATCCCTTTAAATTAAAAACATTTATGTTTGTGTTCAGGTTTAGTTCATTTATATTTTAGTTTGCTTTTAAAGGATTAAGTGTCGATTTACAGTACTGCAGTTTCAAGTTATAATGACCTAAGAAATTAAGGAAATGACATAATTGTCTTATAATTATAATCTTGTTTAATTTTGGACTCAAGCAAACCGCTCCAGAAGAACCAACTGACGCCAGAGCAGGTCCGTCTAACCCTGAGAAAATAGCTCCAAATAATTAAAAAGCATTTTTTTATATCAGTCACTAAAGCTCAGCTGAAGTCGCTTAAGCACACTTTGAAAGCACATTTGTAACAATAACCTATAAGTGTAATATCTGTTTCATTAACAGATTTCACAATATTACTGTACAACATGTCTGTCAAAGTGGGCAGCGTAACTGTTTCTGCTCAGTTCAAATGTGTAGCCTGTAGATGGTAAACAGCACAGTAAACTAAACCCTACTGCAATGGTACGAATGTCCAGCTGTTTGAGATATTTGATATGCAACAGATCTAATATTTGACATTTTGGGGGGGTGAAACTTATGCAAAACAAAACTGACAAGGCTTTATTAAATAATCCTTCGGAGGCTCTTGGAGTTAGTTTCATTAATTTGATTCTTAGTGATACATTTCTGCTATCTGCTGGTAATTTCTTTAATTTTTTTTTTACTCTTTCTCTGGTTTTATCTTCTAGAAAAACAAGCAGAAGGGAAGAAGAAGAAGGGTGTGCGTGCCCGCTTTAAGAAAGGATGGCAGGCTATGAAGCACTCCTGCGCCCGAAACAACAAATTGTGCCTTTATCTACACCGCTTGACCTGGATCCATCAGATCCCCAGCCAGCTCCTGTAGATCCTCAGCCAGCTCCTGTAGATCCTCAGCCAGCTCCTGTAGATCCTCAGCCAGCTCCTGTAGATCCTCAGCCAGCTCCTGAAGATCCTCAGCCAGCTCCTGAAGATCCTTCTGAGGACAGACCAGGTCTGTATATCCATTAGTAGAAAGCTCCAGAGAGAACTGTGTTTTATTTTATGGTTTGTTTTGATATATTTCTGGCATCGAAAAATATTTTTTACTGTTTGTTTTCTCTCTCTCTATGTTTATCTTTTAAAACAACAAACAGAAGGGAAGAAGAAGAAGAAAGGTGTCGGTGCCCGCTTTAAGAAATGATGGCAGGCTATGAAGCACTCCAGCGCCCGAAACAACAAAGTGGTGCCTTTATCTACACAACCTGACCTGGATCCATCAGATTCTCTGCCAGCTCCTGAGGATCCTGTGCCAGCTCCTGAAGATCCTGTGCCAGCTCCTGAAGATCCTCAGCCAGCTCCTGAAGATCCTCAGCCAGCTCCTGAAGATCCTCAGCCAGCTCCTGAACATCCATCTGAAGACATACCAGGTTTTTCTAACCTTGAGCAAAAAGCTCCAGAGAGAACTGTGTTTAAATTATTTGTTTCGTTGTGATATATTTCTGGCATCTAAAAATCAATTTTACTCTTTGTTTTTTTTCTCTCTATTTTTCTCTTTTAAAACAACAAACAGAATTGAAGAAGAAGAAGGGTGTCTGTGCCCACTTTAAGAAAGGATGGCAGGCTATGAAGCACTCCTGCGCCTGAAACAACAATGTGGTGCCTTTATCTACACAACCTGACCTGGATCCCTCAGATCCTCAGCCAGCTCCTGAAGATCCTCAGCCAGCTCCTGAAGATCCTCAGCCAGCTCCTGAAGAACCTCAGCCAGCTCCTGTAGGACCCCCAGCCAGCTCCTGAAGGACCTCAGCCAGCTCCTGAAGATCCTCAGCCAGCTCCTGAAGATCCTCAGCCAGCTCCTGAAGATCCAGCTGAAGACAGATCAGGTCTGTCTAACCTTGAGCAAAAACCTCCAGAGAGAACTGTGTTTCATTTATTTGTTTGTTGTGATTACATCTGGCATCTAAAAATCATTTTTAGTTTTTGTTTTTTTCTCTCTGTTTTTCTCTTTTAAAACAACAAACAGAAGGGAAGAAGAAGAAGAAGGGTGTCCGTGCCCGCTTTAAGAAAGGATTGCAGGCTATGAAGCACTCCTGCGCCCGAAACAACAAAGTGGTGCTTTTACCTACACAGTCATACCTGGATCCAACAGATCCTCAGCCAGTTCCTGAGGATCCTCAGCCAGTTCCTGAAGCTCTTCAGCCAGCTCCTGAAGCTCCTCAGCCAGCTCCTGAAGCTCCTCAGCCAGCTCCTGAAGATCCTCAGCCAGCTCCTGAAGATCCTCAGCAAGCTCCTGAAGATCATCAAGTCTTGAAGCCAGTGGTCTTAGCAGAAAAGGCTGTTCGCCCATGCGAGCGGGACTTTAGTGAAGAACTTAAGGATTTCTATCGTGGTATCTCTGACTTTGGTCCATATGTTCAGAGAGTATTCAGACGTCATCAACCAATTCGTCTTCCCATATTTCCGGCTCCATATCTTTCAACAAACCGTTTCTTCATGAATTGGATAAATTTGGTAAGTATACTGCCATTATGTTCAGGTTAACTTTCATTCTGTCTTGGTTTTCATTGTCAGCTTCACTGAAACACCTTCTATTATGTTATAGAACCGGGTCAAAATGATCACTTCTTGGATTGTAATCAATCTTAAATTAAATGAAACTAAATCAATTTGGAAACTATCTGTTGTGATATAAGGAACCGATTTGGAATGGAAATTGATTAGAATCGAAACACTTAAAATAAGAATCTAACTGAATCGCCAAATTGGATCCAATATCCAGCTCTATTATTTAATATTGAATTAATGTCAAGTATTATTCTGATCAAATGAATAGTCAGAATGACTTTTGATGGCCCTGATATTCTCTTGAAAGAGATATTTGGATTTCTTTTTGACTGTCCTGCTGTTATACTTAAACACTCTTACTTAGTGTCATACTTAATCATTCTGTTGAATCACGTTGGATGTACTGTATCTTTCCTCTATCTCCGCTCGTTTTTTATATTTGCTCCGCCCTGTCTATGAGAGCACCGAACTCTGCTAGCATCAGTGCGCGAAAGAGGGCGAGTGTGAGAGTGCTCCGCGTTGAACTTAAGTTTTTTTTTTTTTTTTAAATCAAACGTCGCGCGACACAACGAATCGATTATGAAATTCGTTTCCAACTCTTTTAGTAATCGATTCGTTGTTGCAGCCCTAGTTTGTTTGATTGTTTTTACAACATCACTGCTCTTGGAGTTTGTGCGACACAATCACATGTGTTCCTTATGCATTGTTTGTTTTTAGAACCTTTTTCAGCGCTTTATGAGCTGAGAAGAATGTGTCTAGGAAGAGGAAACGGCGGCTTTGTGTATGAGGGGACTCGCAAGTCTGATGGCCTGAAGGTACCTTTGCTTTATTCATCAACATATCTGGATCAAAACACTCACAAGGATGAAAATGTTTGATGTACTGTTGTAAACCTGACATGTGATGATTCTCTTTGAAGGTCGCCATCAAATTTTTTCGCAAGGCACTCCTATGGCACAGATTTATACATGTTGTGAGTCATATTTACATTTTTTTTATGTTAAGTGGGGTCCAAAAATCTTCCGTATAGGTTACAAATCAAACAAGAGAATTTGAAGTCATTGGCGTTGATTTCTGTGTGTAGTTGAGCACATGAGCTGGACATGACACATCAGGTTTTGTACACACATTAAAAGAGGCACATAACAAATACTGAGACATTCACACACATCCTTCATACTCTAATTGTTATGCGAATAAATAAATTAATTAAAAAAAATCATTAGAAAATGTGTTTCTCATTGAAGATTCAGACTTTTAGACCCCACTGTATCTCAACAAAAATGATAGATAATAATAGACTTTGGACGTGCCGATCTTGCCTCAACTTGGGGCAAACCAGACCCTAAACACACCGGTGAGTTGAGTTTGCCGATGTAATGACCCTCGTACAGACATTGTAGCCAACCCAAAATGAGATTCCCCTCAACAGCACCCTGTCAGAATTTACTGTAATGGATTGATGGCGTTAGACTTTGACTTGAATGATTTTTGCCAGTGAAATGTTTGCTCACTTCTTGTTTGTGTTCCATGACGCTCATGTTGATAGACCCTAGACGTGGCATACCTGCCCCAACTTGGGTCGAACCAAGCGGTGAAAGCTGGGGTGAGTACTGCTCGATGTAATGACCCTCGTACAAACATTGAACCCAGTCCAAAATGAGTTTCCTCCCAACAGCAGTACTGGATTGATGGTGTTATACTTTGACTTGAATGATTGTTACCTGTGAAATGTTTGCTCACTTCATGCTTGTGTTCCAGGTCGAGGTCATGCGGTTGCCGATACAGTCTGTTGTTTGGGTAAACTGCTCCTGCATACGAGAAGTGGACGTAGGACGCTTTATCAATACCATTTTACTACAGAAGACAGAGCTGAGATCGAAGAACTTGGTTTAACTGAAGGTAAGAGACCAGCACTATTCTTGTGAAATGCAAAGCAAGATTCTGTTCAGTCACTGGGTGATGTCTCACCAAATGCAACTTCCTAAATATAAGTTGAATGAAAACAGGATATTGTTTTTAAAAATGTGGTAAATGAAACTATATATTTCAGTAGCTATTGTTATGTTTGACAGTGAGTTTACAAAGAACATGCGTGACTAATCGTTCCTCTCGTAAACACTTCTCCTCATAGAATGCCTTGACTTGATCAAACGGTCCGCTCTCGGTCCACCACCCGACAGGCCGACATTAGAAGAGTTCCTAGACCATGAGTGGTTCAAGCAGGGTTAAAGGTCAAGAGTATCTTATGTTTTTCTCTACTTCAGTTAGTTAATTTAGCATAGCCGGTGGTCTTTTTAGCTGGTTGATTTTTTTTACTTTTTTCGTTTTACATTTTTTAATATTCAGTAATACAGTAAACTTTTTGGCCATATTAAAATACTTTAGTGTATGAGAAAATACTCATGTGCATCACACGTTGTATAAAGAAGACGGGTGTGTGACTCGTGTCTGCTCATCCTGCGTTGTGTAAAGAAGACGGGTGTCTGACTCGTGTCTGCTCATCATGTGTTGTATAAAGAAGACGGGTGTCTGACTCGTGTCTGCTCATCATGTGTTGTATAAAGAAGACGGGTGTCTGACTCGTGTCTGCTCATCATGTGTTGTGTAAAGAAGACGGGTGTCTGACTCGTGTCTGCTCATCATGTGTTGTGTAAAGAAGACGGGTGTGTGACTCGTGTCTGCTCATCCTGCGTTGTGTAAAGAAGACGGGTGTGTGACTCGTGTCTGCTCATCATGTGTTGTATAAAGAAGACGGGTGTCTGACTCGTGTCTGCTCATCATGTGTTGTGTAAAGAAGACGGGTGTGTGACTCGTGTCTGCTCATCCTGCGTTGTGTAAAGAAGACGGGTGTCTGACTCGTGTCTGCTCATCCTGTGTTGTATAAAGAAGACGGGTGTCTGACTCGTGTCTGCTCATCATGTGTTGTGTAAAGAAGACGGGTGTGTGACTCGTGTCTGCTCATCCTGCGTTGTGTAAAGAAGACGGGTGTCTGACTCGTGTCTGCTCATCCTGCGTTGTGTAAAGAAGACGGGTGTCTGACTCGTCTCTGCTCATCATGTGTTGTATAAAGAAGACGGGTGTCTGACTCGTGTCTGCTCATCCTGTGTTGTGTAAAGAAGACGGGTGTCTGACTCGTGTCTGCTCATCCTGCGTTGTGTAAAGAAGACGGGTGTCTGACTCGTGTCTGCTCATCCTGCGTTGTATAATGAAGACGGGTGTCTGACTCGTCTCTGCTCATCATGTGTTGTATAAAGAAGACGGGTGTCTGACTCGTGTCTGCTCATCCTGTGTTGTGTAAAGAAGACGGGTGTCTGACTCGTGTCTGCTCATCCTGCGTTGTGTAAAGAAGACGGGTGTCTGACTCGTCTCTGCTCATCATGTGTTGTATAAAGAAGACGGGTGTCTGACTCGTGTCTGCTCATCCTGCGTTGTGTAAAGAAGACGGGTGTCTGACTCGTGTCTGCTCATCCTGTGTTGTGTAAAGAAGACGGGTGTCTGACTCGTGTCTGCTCATCATGTGTTGTATAAAGAAGACGGGTGTCTGACTCGTGTCTGCTCATCCTGCGTTGTGTAAAGAAGACGGGTGTCTGACTCGTGTCTGCTCATCATGTGTTGTATAAAGAAGACGGGTGTCTGACTCGTGTCTGCTCATCCTGCGTTGTGTAAAGAAGACGGGTGTCTGACTCGTGTCTGCTCATCATGTGTTGTATAAAGAAGACGGGTGTCTGACTCGTGTCTGCTCATCCTGCGTTGTATAAAGAAGACGGGTGTCTGACTCGTGTCTGCTCATCATGTGTTGTATAAAGAAGACGGGTGTCTGACTAGTATCTGAGCATTCTGTGTTGTATAAAGAAGACGGGTGTCAGACTAGTGTCTGCTCATCCTGCGTTGTATAAAGAAGACGGGTGTCTGACTCGTGTCTGCTCATCATGTGTTGTGTAAAGAAGACGGGTGTCTGACTCGTGTCTGCTCATCATGTGTTGTATAAAGAAGACGGGTGTCTGACTCGTGTCTGCTCATCCTGTGTTGTATAAAGAAGACGGGTGTCTGACTCGTGTCTGCTCATCCTGCGTTGTGTAAAGAAGACGGGTGTCTGACTCGTCTCTGCTCATCATGTGTTGTATAAAGAAGACGGGTGTCTGACTCGTGTCTGCTCATCATGTGTTGTATAAAGAAGACGGGTGTCTGACTCGTGTCTGCTCATCCTGTGTTGTATAAAGAAGACGGGTGTCTGACTCGTGTCTGCTCATCCTGCGTTGTATAAAGAAGACGGGTGTCTGACTCGTGTCTGCTCATCATGTGTTGTATAAAGAAGACGGGTGTCTGACTAGTATCTGAGCATTCTGTGTTGTATAAAGAAGACGGGTGTCAGACTAGTGTCTGCTCATCCTGCGTTGTATAAAGAAGACGGGTGTCTGACTAGTGTCTGCTCATCCTGCGTTGTGTAAAGAAGACGGGTGTCTGACTCGTGTCTGCTCATCATGTGTTGTGTAAAGAAGACGGGTGTCTGACTCGTGTCTGCTCATCATGTGTTGTATAAAGAAGACGGGTGTCAGACTAGTGTCTGCTCATCCTGCGTTGTATAAAGAAGACGGGTGTCTGACTCGTGTCTGCTCATCCTGCGTTGTATAAAGAAGACACACACGGGATACAAAATGACAACATAAACGGACGTTATTGTGTATGCGAGTTCATGGACTTCCCTTAACTTCTGCTACACATTTGCAAACAATAGAGTTAACTGTAGATGATTTCTGATGACAAGCAAAAGAAACTGTGAAGTGTTACTTGGCTAAATTTGTCTCTCTAATATTTTTAATCTAGACTGCGATACCAAGCTTAACCGCTAGATGTCAGTGTACCGTACGCTTCCTTTAAATGTGACTACACTACAGGATCCATTCAACAAATTGTTTGTTCAATAAACCGTTATATTTAGGGCGTTAAAGGAGTAGTTCACTTTCAAAATAAATGTTAAAGATAATTTACTCACCCCCCGTCATTCAAGTTTTTGTTTCTTAAGTGGAAAAGAAATTGCGTGAAAAATTACATATTTTGTGAAGTCATAAACGTGCATCGCAGAACAGAACAAGGTGAGCATTTGTGTTTAAAAAGCATAAACATTTTTTATAAAATGAGTGATGGTTTCACTAGATAAGACCTTTATTCATGGTCTGGTGTGGTTTAAAGTCCTCTGAAGCTGCATTGAAACTATCATTTTCACCTTCAAGCGTTTGGAGTCCATTGAAGTCACTATATGGAGAAAAATCTTGGAATGTTTTAATCATAAACCTTCATTTCTTTTTCCACTAAAGAAACAAACACATAAACATCTTGGATGACATGAGGATGAGTAAATGATCATGAACATTTATTTTGAAAGTGTTTTCTGTTTGACCTTTGGCCTTGCCCGTAGTTTGGGAAATGGACACGCAGCAGCAAACAGAAATGGAGAAAGAAAAATTCATATATAAAAATGAATTGGTCTGATGGTTCTGTTGACAAGATAAAAGTTATCTGCATTCATTGTCGATGTGAATTAAGTTATCACCGCAGCACTTTGAGTTTAAAATATCACTTGATGGCGAAGCATACAACTGATGCAGAGGGCTCTCCGCCACCGCACCAAAGTCAGACAACACTCGATTGTTTTCAGCGGAGACGAGCAACTCCACAAGCAATAGACTCACCTCATCGATAGCTAAAGTCAAAGAGGCGTTAAGACGGACAAACACGGTTGCGCTCACCGGAGATTACTGGACTTCCCTCAGTAACCATAGCTACCTGGGGGTCACGGCTCATTATTTTGACACACACTGGAAACTTCGGTCGCACGCTTTGACCGTTATTAAGACAGACGAGAGGCAGTATGCTAACGTTTGCGCTGAGCACTTTCTGCAGGTAGCCAGACAGCGATTATTTTTCTGTTGCTCGATTAATAAAAAACATAATGTATCAGATGAATACCCAAAAATCTTAATAATATACTTTATTTAACAACAGTTTTGCAGAGCAAAAATATTCTGCTTTATATAAAATAAAATAATTTTACTGTTACAAAATACAAAATGAAAGGCAAGCCTTCACTTTACTTTTTACAATACCAACATAACTCTCTTATTCAAAAAATTCTGTTCATCAGTTTATTTGAATTAAAACGTGGCTATCTAGCAGCTGTGCACTTTGGCGGCGCTGAGCTAACCAATTAACCAACGTATATTAGCTTTCTGTGCTGTTTGTTCCTGCTAGGTTAGTAGCTAACATTCACTTTACCTAACCCAACTTCAAAGTATTATTAATTGTCTATAAATCACTCAATGGTCTAACATTCAAATATTAATCATATTTAGTCCATCAGACATTAATTGTAAACATATGAACCATCAATTAAATATCTGCCGTGCATTTAGAACAGTGTTCTGCGTACTATTTAATGATGAAAAACACAATTCACCGCTTTAAGACATTTCTAAGGTCATTTATCTTAAAAGAAAAAATGACATGTTTCTTGTGAACGACATTATTTATTAAGACCATTATCAAAAACAGGATTCAAGGTTTTATTTGTCACATACACAATAATACAGAATATAATCAGTCAGGTCGGCTCAATGGACAGTGTATGGGATCGGGGTTCCCGCCAAAAGGGTTAGGTTTAAGGGTTAGGTTTATCAGAGAAATATACTAAATGTGTAGAGCCGAGGGGTCATCAGGACACTTTGAATTTGTTTTATTAAAACATCTCCAAATATCACTGGATAAATATACACACCTTACAATTTCCAAGACTTAATGGATGTTAACAGTGAAGTATTTTAACTCCAATGTATATCATTACTCTTGTCCACTTATTATGCAATGTTGATGCTTTGGGTCAAAGATACTTTGTGGCCTAATGGTAAGAGAGCCAGATTTAAATGTAAAGGTTGCAAGTTTGATTCCCAGGCTGGCAGGTTTTCAAGGCTTTATTAGGTGACCCCCAATGGGATTACATACGGAATACTGTTCACATATTTAAATTCTTATTATGATGTTATATCCATTTACATACAAAATACATACAAAATTAGACTTATGATTTTCATTCTGACTGTCTTTCTGATCCTCAGTCTCCTCCTACAGTTCTGTATTGAAAGGCCTTTCTCCAAATGACAATTAGCCTTCAGGATTGGCTGTTTCCACCTCTTTAAACATTTGCAAAGCCAAAACTTTTTAGAAACAAAGTCAAAATAAACTAAATGTATGTGTATTTGAAAGGGTTATATAAAGACTACATGATTATTATATTTGACTGGCCCTACTAACATTTTAAACATCTACCTCTGACCCAGCAGACCTTCATCCTCTGAAGTAAATTAATTATCATTCATAGTGTAGTCTACTGAAAAGGGTTATTTTCTAGAATGAAAAGAGGCTCCATTAATATGACTACATCAGCGACTGATGCAAATAAAGCTGATACAAGATAGAGTCAGTTTTCAGAAAACCAAATCAAAGTCGTTTTTTAATGAACATACAGAGAAGGAACAAAAAGAGATTTTAAACTGCCATCAAAATTACTAATGTGATTAAATATGTTTACATAAAACAATTTTGGTTAAATACCAGTTACAAACATCTCTACAAATCTACACTCTGTAACAAAGAATAGCCATGATGAGTATATATTTTAAATATTATTGTATAAAAATACTGCATGTATTTAAAATATTGATATACTGATATATTGTATTTTTTATGATTTTATTCCGCACTTTATACACTGATGCAGATTTAAGTCTTTTGTGAAAAAAATTCTGATTTATAACATTGTTTTACAGTAACTTTAAGCTTACCGGCCGTTTCCATGGTGACTCGTGAACTCTGATCCATTGACAATGTCTTCATGTTGTTATTGTGGACGCGTTAACTCTGGAGGTTGAGTAAACTAACTCTTCTCCGGTGTTTTGGAACCGACACACCCCGAGTAAGCGAGGTTTGTGTTAATCAACCGAGAGTTCAGAGTTTAGCTGACGGTAAGTTCACCTCTCCGGAAACAGCCCACGACTGCACAACAGCAACGAACAGTAGGGGGCGTTATACACAAAGGCTGTAATGCGCCAAAAAACGAGGAAGAAGAATCCGGAGGAGTTAATTTCCACCAGAAGATGGCAGTAGTGCAGCTCTATGAATTCAGGATCTCATTAAAAAGAAAAGAAAGAGCTCTCGCGCACAACACACTTAATGTGATTTTTAATGTATCAATGTTACGCCGCTAGTTTTGAACGTAAGATTTGTAAAAGGTTTCCTAGGCGACCTGAATTCATCGTGTGCGTGTGTTTGTCATAAAGAGAGATGACGCTGTTAACCGCTCTTATCAGGACGCCGAGTTGAAGAATCTCCTCAGTGCTGTTTTAAGCGAAAGCGACGACGGATCACACGGATAACTTGCTATCAAGTGTTTGCAGACGGTCAGTTAGCGACGAGACGAAACTCGACAAGTCCACACAGACAGACAGAGGATCGTGAAAAAGACCGAGTTAAAGACCGCGAGTAAGTTGTTTTCATATTCGCACATTCGGATTTCCGGGTCCAATAGCTTCGTTAACCATTTAAAAAGGATACTAACAATTATTAGTCATTAGCGACTATGATGAGAAGTACTTACATATTTTTTTTCAGCAGGAGTCAACGTTTTAAAAGGCTGAAAAACACATTCATGTCTATGGAAGGATGTGACGTCATCACCATCATAGGGACCGTCTGCAAATTTCACCATATGTGGTTAATGAAATACAAACATTGCACACCCATTGAAACAAGACAAATGCATTTGAAATTGTTAATTAAAATTGCTCTTGTTATCTAAAAACTGTGATGTAACTGATATACGCACGTTTTTAAAAATAAAAAGGGAGCTCTTTAATTATGCACATTGCCATATTTTAATTATTGGAATAGTTCATGTTTTCGTTTTACCATTTTAAATATCTACTTCTGTTCTAAAAAAAGACCAGTATAACATATCTTAGGAATGTTTGTTGCACCAAAGCAAGTCATAACAATAAGGTGTCAACCTTGTTATTCATGTAGCTAAACTCTAAGAAAGAACAACATTATTGAAAATTGGTTGTGAAAAATATGACTTTTTCATGTTATGAAATACTTGTTTTTTGACTCTTCCATTTGTTATGTATTTGTTTAGGTATTTATTTATTTACTTTTTTATATTTCATCTTGTTTTTTATGGAATTGTTAAAACATTGAATATTTAGTGAATATGTATGCATACATAACAGATTATTTAATTCAAATGTTTGTAATGTTGTAATTTAGAAATATTACACAATACATCATCCTGCTTGCAACTCTTTTAAGATTTAAACAGCTATTTTATGTTTATTTATTCCATAACATTTGCAGAGGCTGTAGTTTATCTAAAAGAACATAACTGTAAAGGCAATACTTTTGAATGCCATTGGTTTGACCATATAGCAAAATAAAAGATGTAAAATAGATGTGATATTAAAGACTTCATTCAATTTACATGCTTTTCCTAAAGATTTATTTTTGCTTTGAGCAGAAGAAAGTACATGGTGCACACATAGTGCAAAGAGAATTAAAGAAACACCATAATGCATTACATACAAGAAGTGAAAAAAATATAGTCAAAAAACAAAATATATTTTTTCTAATGAGTTTGCAGATATCATATTTGCAGGTTTAGCTAATTGTTTGTGCAATGTGATGGACAGTGTGTTGTGAGAGCTTTTAATTGTTCAGTGCTCTGTAGTTCTGGCTAGATGGCAACAGTTTGAAGAAGGAGTGAGCTGGTTGAGTACAACCTCTGCTGAGTTTTTTAGCGATGGAGTCAATGTGAGTGACTTGCTTCACGTCATGAGGGATGCTAGTATCCAGGAACCTGAATGGAATAATTGCAGCCACAGTTTGTTCATGATTGTGAGTGCGGGGGAGTGCACAGTGGATTCTCCTGAAGTCCACTATCATCATATTGTGAGAATTGTTGCTTCTTGTTGCCAATAACTTACACCAACCATTGGCATTGGTTTTACCATACACAAACATTGATCCCAATATCTCTCTAACAAACACGTTGGTTCATCTCAAACCAATTCTATAATGTTACCATCATCAAAAAGAACCACAAGCGAATATAAATTGAAAGACTTTTTGCTTCTTGTGGTGAAAAACTTAAACCAAACATTTGCATTGGTTTTACCAGAGACACACATCAATCTCAAAATCTCTCAAACAAACACGTTGGTTCATCTCAAACCAATTCTATAATGTTACCATCATCAAAAAGAACCACAAGCGAATATAAATTGAAAGACTTTTTGCTTCTTGTGGTGAAAAACTTAAACCAAACATTTGCATTGGTTTTACCAGAGACACACATCAATCTCAAAATCTCTCAAACAAACACTTTGGTTCATCTCAAACCAATTCTATAATGTTACCATCATTACAAAGAACCACAAGCGAATATAAATTGAAAGACTTTTTGCTTCTTGTGGTGAAAAACTTAAACCAAACATTTGCATTGGTTTTACCAGAGACACACATCAATCTCAAAATCTCTCAAACAAACACTTTGGTTCATCTCAAACCAATTCTATAATGTTACCATCATTACAAAGAACCACAAGCGAATATAAATTGAAAGACTTTTTGCTTCTTGTGGTGAAAAACTTAAACCAAACATTTGCATTGGTTTCACCATAGACACACATCAATCTCAAAATCTCTCAAACAAACACTTTGGTTCATCTCAAACCAATTCTATAATGTTACCATCATCACAAAGAACCACAAGCGAATATAAATTGAAAGACTTTTTGCTTCTTGTGGTGAAAAACTTAAACCAAACATTTGCATTGGTTTCACCATAGACACACATCAATCTCAAAATCTCTCAAACAAACTGGCTGGTTCTTCTCAAACCAATTCTATAATGTTACCATCATTACAAAGAACCACAAGCGAATATAAAGTGAAAGACTTTTTGCTTCTTGTGGTCAAAAACTTAAACCAAACATTTGCATTGGTTTCACCATAGACACACATCAATCTCAAAATCTCTCAAACAAACAGGCTGGTTCTTCTCAAACCAATTCTATAATGTTACCATCATCACAAAGAACCACAAGCGAATATAAATTGAAAGACTTTTTGCTTCTTGTGGTGAAAAACTTAAACCAAACATTTGCATTGGTTTCACCATAGACACACATCAATCTCAAAATCTCTCAAACAAACAGGCTGGTTCTTCTCAAACCAATTCTATAATGTTACCATCATCACAAAGAACCACAAGCGAATATAAATTGAAAGATTTTTTGCTGCTTGAGGTCAAAAACTTAAAGAGTAGATAGCATAAGGTGTTAAGGTCCTACTTTGGTTTATGGAGTGTCCAACAACAAGTTTATGTACATACAATGTGTAAAAACACTATAATCTCGTAACAATAGCCAGTTATTCGTACTTTACTTCTTGACTGACTCTCAAATGATTCGTTCCGCGATTCATCCGTCTTGGCCCCGCCTACCCGCTAACATTGTGTCATGTGATTGGTCAGATGGTGTAGTCTGTTGTGATTGGTCAAACACGTTCATCATTTGTCGCAAACGGAACCCCACTACCATCATTACAGGATTACGGTTTACATGTGGTTGGATGTCATGTATATTATATGTGTAGCTAGAGATGGCGGTGATTTTACCAATTTGAGCCCGAGTCTGACAAGGAAGCATCATAAGACGCTAATCATCAACTAACTCCACCACGACTGGAGCAGAATGTTTGTCAGTGGCAAGTGACGACTTTTGTCATAAAAACTCCAGGTCTGACAACAAGCATGTTGTGCTTTTGCTCATCAATGAAATAAAATATTATTTTTTCTTAAAATAATGTTAATACGTTAGCAGTACTATTATTTCGATTTCACGTTGTCATGGTACATAAAGCATTTCAGGAAGTCGACGTTATGAAGAATGATATATATGAAACCCAAATATATCTATATAGGTGTACGTGCGGCAAATGTGTCAAAATGCAGAGTTAATAGCAATATGAACAAACTGTAACACCCCAGAAATAACGCTCTAATGTTAGCGTTATATGTATTAGCTAAACACAGATATAAGGTGCGAAAAAAATTCTTGAAGTAAAGACAAAAATCAAAAGTCACACTTACAGGTTGTGATTCGGTCGAACTAACAGGTCCAAATAGAGTTGGTATTCCCCCTCTCTCAATGATAGTCGTTTCACATATCCTGCAGTGAACGCGCCAAGATTATTGAACCAATCTTCGGTGACGCCCACACAGTTAAATCCTGGGGCTATACTCCTTTGGTATCGTTTGAAAAATTAATTGTAACCATTTTTCCCACAGACGTTCTTCCTTTTGGTAGTTGATATAAGACCGACTTAGTGTCACACCGTAGAACACAGGTTCTAGACATGATACACACGCATCACGAACGAGCGACAGTGTTTGTGGGAGGAGAAATAAGTTTTCACGTCAGTCTCAGCAAAACGTAGACGGGGACTATGTATAGTGACGTAGATATGCATCCACAACTCGTTTGTGTGATTCAGAGTCGACTCCCATTTTTACAAGCAAATAACTTTGTTATTTAATCACTTTCGGACTTACAACTTGGCAGACAGCTTACTTCAAACACGGCAACATAACCGATTGCATGAAACGTCATTTTCATGATCTCATGCTACGTACTCTTTAAGTGTACCAGACGGGACTTCTGACCCACGGTCAGAAACTCTCAATAGGCTGGACGTGTCAATACAACCATTTCAGAGCATGTCAAGGTTCTGGCGTGGCCTAGTGTAAGAATGTAAACTTCTTACGTCCCCTTGTCTAAACAATATTCTACGGTTGAAGAGTCTAGTCGACGGAACACACAAAGTTTCAGGATCCTGGAGACAAAGTTTGACACAGACACCAGGTGCTTGTTCAATCAGAGTCCAAAGTTTATTATTAAGGACTAATACTTATAAGCTTGTAACAGGAGGCGTCATATAAAACCACGAGATGTGGAAAATCACCAGACTTGCTGTTTAGTCTTAATTCCTCCTGCACAATCAGATATGATCACAAAGTATGTATTCAATATACATTTATCATTACAGTAATCAAAACAATTGTCCCTTGACATCATTAGGAACCTTGGGATGGAGACAACAGATGCTTATATCAGCATATGACACAAAAACACATGATTCAACTTTCAACGAGGTTAAACAACAAGAAACTAAGGCACATCTAATGTGAATAGAAGCTAATACTAACAGGAATGAATATGAATGAATACATATGATATATGAACTTTGTATTAAACACAGATGCAATATTTGTAGAGGACAGGACGAAATCCAGATTCTCACACCTAGCCAGTCTCCAGACCTAAACCCAATAGAGAATCTTTGGAGGGAGCTCAAACTCCG
This sequence comes from Triplophysa tibetana, assembly GCA_008369825.1. NCBI lineage: Eukaryota > Metazoa > Chordata > Actinopteri > Cypriniformes > Nemacheilidae > Triplophysa > Triplophysa tibetana. Next base: position 19,718,699 of record CM017915.1, on the reverse strand, counting down.
TGTTTCTCAGCGACAGGCTAGAAACCTGACTGATCTAGAGAAGATCTGTGTGGAGGAGTGGGCCAAAATCCCTCCTGCAGTGTGTGCAAACCTGGTGAAAAACTACAGGAAACGTTTGACCTCTGTAATTGCAAACAAAGGCTACTTTACCAAATATTAACATTGATTTTCTCAGGTGTTCAAATACTTATTTGCAGCTGTATCATACAAATAAATAGTTAAAAAAATCATACATTGTGATTTCAGGATTTTTTTTAGATTATGTCTCTCACAGTGGACATGCACCTACGATGACAATTTCAGACCCCTCCATGATTTCTAAGTGGGAGAACATGCAAAATAGCAGGGTGTTCAAATACTTATTTTCCTCACTGTATATATATACATATATGCGCATAATACCTTCTTAAACATACTACTCATCCCAGAGAACACTTGTGTGCACCTTTCTGGAGAAGATTGGTCTGATTGGTCAGGGCAATAGGAAGTTAGTGCAGGCGAAAACAGTAGGCTTTTACCAAAGCAGGTATACCTTTATTACAATTAAATAATATTCCTAATCAATGGTTTACTTGTTTATTGAGCCAACAAAATGTTAAACATACGCTCTAAAAAATGTTAGGTTATTTATTTTACCCAAATGGCTGGGTTAAAATAACCCAACGCTTGGTTTGTCCATATTTGACCCAAGGTTGGGTTACCAAAATAACCCAAATTGGGTTGTTTTAACCCAGCCTTTTTTAGAGTGTATATGAAACATTTCGTTGTTCGTCCATTTGGAGGCGACCTTTACTTTCTCAGATTTCTTTGCACAAAATTACGGCTTAATAGCCTTTTATGATCGCGAAGATCATCATTTCATCAAAGGTCACACGTGTTTTTCGACCTCACTCTTTTTTGTGTTAATCTATTGTGTGACTGTAATAGCGTTAGAAAATTGGTACAATTAACTAACTAACTAAATAAACTTAAACCTCTAAGGATGTTTACAGCTAAGCAAACTAAGTTATACATACATTTTTGCTATTTACGGGAAAATATAGGCTATCTTTATTCATGGTTTATGGTGTAACGTTACCACTATTGTTTAATTGTCACTAGGCCTACTTGGATGACGCACAAAGTTTACTTCACAACATATGATTAAAGTATAATTGACGTACTTATATCAACTATTGTGTAAGATGATCTATCAAAATATTCTAAGTGACTTTTACTAAAGGTATGTCTTGGCCGGTTCCATAAGCTGTAGTCTACGACTATTCCAAATGCCACTCAAACCAACCAGACTCGCTTTTTAATGTCACGTTACCAAGTTTGGTGGGTGAAAGTATTAAGTGTGTTCCTTCACACGAAGTATAATTCAGTTGAACAGATAACTGTTTGACAAACAACTGCTGACTTTACAAACTTGATATTTTGCAGATGGTACAAACAGAGGTATGCAAATTTGGTTTTGGATGGCTATTGCATTTGGTGCACTACATGATGCATCGTAGTGCATTAAATTGTAGTGCATGGTAAAAATAATTTTGAGCGTGTTTATCAGTTTTTGGTGTTGAGCAGTCTTAATCTAAGTCTAAACTGGTTGGATTGTTTAGATGGGTTCAGTTACCTTTGCCAGCTTTGGTCAGATTTGGAGGACCAGCTAAACAAGCTATTTCCATTATACTTGGTAAAACCAAACAACCAGATTAAACAAGATGGTTGAGCAGATTCAAGACTTTATTTTGTATAAAAATATAGTTCATCCACTTGAGTAATAATACTCAGTAGCCATCCCCTGAGCTGTAGCACCTCAAAATGTCCCATAAGTGTAACGGCTAATTGAAGAGTGCTCTGAGACATGCCTACTTTTTGGCTAGATAGTAGTCAAGGATACTGGGTATAACCCCAATGTAGAACTTCTAACACACCGTCAAAGAAAGTCGAGATATGGGACCCCAAAATGTCCCAAAAGTTTATCGGCCATCGTACTGTTTTGTGACAAATTCCGACTTAATGGGTCAATAACTCCAAAATGCTACAGTAAAACTGTCTGTTTTTTTGCATGACGGTAGACATCAAGACAAGGTATAAGCAAGCTGTGGAACTTTTAACGCACCATCAAAGACATATCTGTACAAAAACAAAGTTCTTACAATAGACATTTTCTGTACAGACAGCCAGTGACAAAGTTTACATAATCTATATACACGTAACTACATAGTAGTAATATAATGTGTGTATAACGCACTGGCTAAGACCAACAAGAGTATAATAAATTGTATAAGAGCAATGGATCAGAAAAAAAATTGAATAAGCTTTATTTTCCAATTGTGCAAGAGGGACAGTTAATTATAGATATGCAAAGTATAACAAAACTGTGTATACTATGCTTTTTACAAATATACACGTAATTTTCTCAATTATGCATAAACCGTATTGCATGCTCTGCACTAGAATATTGCACTTTCAAACAGGTAAGTACTATTGGATGTGACTAATATTCATAGTGGAGATAGGCTGCCTAAAAAACTGTTCTATCAAAGTTATATTGAGAATGGTAAGCGGAGTGGGTGATGGAGGTTCCACATGAAGTTCACGGTCATCTCAAGGGGCATTCGGCATGTCATGACTCAGACAGCAAGCAGCAGCCAATCCTCTTAGCTAAGTGTGAATAAGAAACTGGAAAAGCGGATGCTTTGCGTTTTTACGGTGGAACGGATGGCGTCAATAAGAAACTGCGCATAAGAAGCTGTATTCAGCCTCGTCACATTCCACAGGTGACTCCTGAATGAAATGAGTACAAAACAGCGTTTCCAACAGCCTGTCACTGTAATTGACTGTTTGAATGTATAAACATGAACATATTTCGTATGTAAATATGCACATGATTACAGAAGCTATGTGAAAGAATAAAGCGAATATCGACTCATAGGTGGTGCTGATCCCCATTTTGGCATGACCCACAGTCCGAGGTGTTGATGAAGCGTACCAAGTTACGAACCGATAGGTCGATAAATGTTTGAACAAACATCTACTGTCTATTGTGAAACCAATGCAAATGTTTGGTTTAAGTTTTTCACCACAAGAAGCAAAAAGTCTTTCAATTTATATTCGCTTGTGGTTCTTTGTAATGATGGTAACATTATAGAATTGGTTTGAGAAGAACCAGCCGTTTTGTTTGAGAGATTTTGAGATTGATGTGTGTCTATGGTGAAACCAATGCAAATGTTTGGTTTAAGTTTTTCACCACAAGAAGCAAAAAGTCTTTCAATTTATATTCGCTTGTGGTTCTTTGTGATGATGGTAACATTATAGAATTGGTTTGAGAAGAACCAGCCGTTTTGTTTGAGAGATTTTGAGATTGATGTGTGTCTATGGTGAAACCAATGCAAATGTTTGGTTTAAGTTTTTCACCACAAGAAGCAAAAAGTCTTTCAATTTATTTTCGCTTGTGGTTCTTTGTGATGATGGTAACATTATAGAATTGGTTTGAGATGAACCAAAGTGTTTGTTTGAGAGATTTTGAGATTGATGTGTGTCTATGGTGAAACCAATGCAAATGTTTGGTTTAAGTTTTTGACCAAAAGAACAAAAAAGTCTTAAAACTTAGTCATAAAATCTTAATTTGAATTAGAATAGCATCCTACACTTTGCTCTTGAATCTTCAGTCACTTTTATTTGGAGCTGTTAAACCATGTATTTTTGCCAAAGAATAAACCAATACAATAGATTACGAGTAGTTACTGAGCATAAAGCTAAGGATTGCACAAACAATAAAGTGTTGAATTATATTTATTAGAGTCAAAATAAGGTTTTCCACCATGATCTGCAACAGTCCATTGAAATAAGTTGAACACTTATGTGTCAGAAGAAAAACAGAGGTGTAGAACACAACACATGCTCTAGGTTGTTCGAAGATTCCAAATAGGGATTTCCAGCTTGTCTCAGAGCATTCGTCATCTCCTTTTAAAACCTAATAAACAGAATCATGTGTCATTATTGAAAAAACAAAAGATCAACATCTAAACATTATTATAAATGCAATGTATTGTCGCTAAATGCATGTCTACGTCATTACGATACATGAAAATCATACTGATAGTTGTGCTAGATCTGCCGAAAATGCGTTCAATGTAAGTGTTAGCAGACAATAACAAAAATGTACACTTTGTAGACGGTCCCTAGCTGTACCACGCCCCAAACACTGACATTCGATGAACATTCGCACAAAGGTAGGACATTAAACAAAGTGTAGCGCTTTTGCATCGATTTTGCAGATTGCCACTTTTTGTTAGACATGTCGTGATAGTAATTTTCGAGTATTAGTGTTCTTGCACGTAAATTAACAAAGCTGTTGGACCCGGAAGTCCGAATGTGTGAATATGAAAACAACTTACTCGCGGTGAGTTGTGTATCGTCGCTACTAGCTGACCGTCTGTAAACACTTGATAGCACGTTATGTGAGATCCGTCGTCGCTTTCGCTTAAAACAGCACTGAGGAGAAACTTCAACTCGGCGTCCTGATAAGAGCTGTTTACTGTGACGACTCTCTTTATGACGTGTGCGTTGATGTCGCCTAGGAAACCTTTTACAAATGTTACGTTCAACACTCGCGGCGTAACATTGATACATTAAAAATCACATTAAGTGTATTGTTTCCGTGAGTGTGTTGTGCGCGCGAGCTCTTTCTGTTTCTTTGGTTTTTAATGGGATACTGAATTCATAGAGCTGTACTACTGCCATCTTCTGGTGGAAATTAACTCCTCCGGATTCTTCTTCCTCGTTTTTTGGCGCATTACAGTCTTTGTGTATATCGCCCCCTACTGTTCGTTGCTGTTGTGCAGTCGTGGGCTGTTTCCAGAAAGGTGAACTTACCGTCAGCTAAACCCTGAACTCTCGGTTGATTAACACAAACCTCGCTCGACTTAAATCTGCATCAGTGTATAAAGTGCGGAATAAAAATCGTGCCTATCTAATCATTAAGTCTAATTTTGTATGTTTTTTTTTCATAAATGAATATAAAATTATAATAAGAATTTAAATATGTGAACAGTATGCCATATGTCATCCCATTGGGGGTCACCTAATAAAGCCTTGAAAACCTGCCAGCCTGGGAATCGAACTTACGACCTTTACATTTTAAATCTGGCTCTCTAACCATTAGGCCACAAAATGTCTTTGACCCAAAGCATCAATATTGCATAATAAGTGGACGAGAGTAATGATATACAGTGGAGTTAAAATACTTCACTGTTTACATCCATTAAGTCTTGGAAATGTTAAGGTGTGTATATTCATCCAGTGATATTTGGAGATGTTTTCATAAACCAAATTCAAAGTTTATACAGTATTTAATATAAATACATATAGTGAAACAATAACATCTTACATTATTTAATTATAAAAGGTTAAATAAGAAAGTTAATAAAAAATAGTTGTGAATGCTGAATTGAGATGGGTGAGATTGGAAACGTAATTGTAATATTGCTGTAAAATGATTATATATTATACGTAATCTGTGCTTTCAGGCCCACTTGACGCTCATCACAAACACACACATGCGCAGACAACTCCTGACGCTTAGTAACATTTCCTTCAAATGAACTAACCCTGAACATGATCTTCTCCAGAGCAGGTTATCTTCAGAGAGAGAGTTGCTATGGTTACTTACATACCCTGAAAATGATCTCCGTTTCTGGAACCGAAAGTTGTGGTTATCAGCTAACTAACCCTTAAACTTACCCGGGTGTGTCACATAACCAGCTTTCTGGAGTACACCCCTGATCCTCAAATACCTCAAAACATAATCCTAAAGGAACGTTCTGTGTTTGTTGGCGCTCGTCTGGGAAACCGATATACGTCTGGTTAGTATAAAGACATTTTTATGAAAGCAACATAAATATCTAAATTCAACTAAGGCACAGTCTTGGCTAAACTGATTCTGTGAAACCGGGCCATAGTGTATAGTATGTCATTTGAGACACAGCTTTAATATTCAGGGACAAGAGGGATCTGTGGTGAACAAATAGAAAATACTGACACAAACTTTTCAATTCAGAAGGAAAGAAGATGATATGGAAAAATTGGAAAATTAATAATTGTGAGCCAGGATTAAAAGAAAGAAATCTTTAATCATTAAACAAAAGAGCAGGTCATGAAAAAACATTCTGAATAATCAGGAAGAGTTAACAATAGCAAATAGTAAAAGATACAGAAGAATATTATAGGAAAAGATGCAACTGGACTCTGTGAACCCTGTCAGTTAAATGATAAAACATGAACTTGATAGTCACATTATAAAGAAGAAACAATGAAATGTAAAAATGGGATGAACAGAACATGGACTAGAGGTGAAAAGTGACCAGAGCCAGAATCTCTTTCAGAACTTCATTAAAAACAGGATTTATAACAAGACTCTGACAGAATCACCAGCAGGAGTTAATTTACACCAGTAGATGGCAGTAGTGCAGCTCTATGAATCCGGATCTCATTAAACTAGATGTCTGCAGACCTGGAGCAGGCAGTTTCACGCCCCCGTTGTTCCTTATTTGTCCAGTAGGGAGAGTTGAACGACAAAATATAATATCTGTAACCGAACAAACTGTTAAACAAAAATGTAATTATGTATGTATGTGTAAGATTAAAAGTAAATAAATTAACTGAAACTGGAAGTGCTTCTGGACCAGTGAAAATGAACTATGGTAAAAGTGTATTAACATGTTGTTGTTGTATTGGTGACTTTTGGCAAAACCAATCTTAGTTCAGAAACCATGACTTAACTAACGACAATATCCAGAAGAGATTTAAGTATTTGTACGTGTCTACTAACGGTCGTAATACATATATTACAGGAGACAATTGATTTGCAATTTAGTGTTTTTGTCAATTGAAAAATGAATAATACACACAGTTGGATCAGATGTTTACTACAACAATAACATATAATCTACTGCTACTGTAGTCTAGTTATATACAAATATACAGAAGACTTGAGTGTTTCTTGTGAATATATTACATAGTTCATGTTTTTTTGAAGTTTTCGAGGAGGGGCAGTCTGCAGACCTGGAGCTACAGTTTTGCGCCTGTTTTGTCCTTTTTGTCCAGTAGGGGGCGCTGTACACTAACAACCACCAGAAGAGACCTAAGAACACATAACTTCATCATCCATCACGAGTTATGGTCAATTAACCTTTTTGTTATTAAGCAAACACTTACATGTATAGTCTTAAACGAGTCATTGATATCGATATGAATTCATTTCAACATGTACACAGATATGTACAGTAGTGTAATTTATAATCAAAGACAATAACATCTATAAATATTAACCAGATCGATGTTCTGTCTGGATCAACCTTGTATGCTTACTCGATATCTCTTCTTCATTTTCATCATTTTCTTTCTAATTTTCTTTTGTTGTCTGTCTCTATGTGATGGCCTTTTCTGGTAAGATATTCTTCTTACTCTGTTTACCTGCATTAATACATAATGTTACTACACAGTTCCTGTGCCCAAACAAGTTCAGCTGGATGTTATTTTTCAAGTTTACCCTGCCATCCAAGTGATATCTCTACGTTGTCTTGGCTCAGGTTTGAAGAAAGTGGTTTTTGTTAATGAAAAGTTGGTATATTGCAACTCAACGCTCTCTACGTAATTCTACACCCTCAACGTTCACCGCAAGACATCGCATTCACTGTTACAACGGACTTTATTGTTCATCTTCCCATGCACAAAACACTTGAGAGTTTTGTTTGGTTAGACGGTATTCACTGAACTGAATCTAAAATCCAGATGCGAGTGTTGAGTAAATAAAAGTTGTATTGTTGAGATAGTAAATATATGAGAATTAAAAAAGTTGATACACGTGAATGAAACGCTAATGTTGAAGTCATAATAGCCATTTAGTTTCATTCCATTGTAAGTCGTGTGTTTATTACAGAGGCTTTTATAAACAAGGTTGTGGTGCACCACGAGGTAATGTACAGAGACAAAGTTGTTTAAATGACATTCTTTATTAGTTTTCTATTTTTCATTTCTTGTTGGTTATTTGTCTTTTGCTACAACCTAACATTCTTAAAAGAAAGCAAATTCAATGATTAAATGTTACAGTAAACTTTATCAGAAGTTTTGTTGTGGAACTTACTTTGGAGTAGGGGCGTCTCACTTGCTCTGTTAGGTATCGGTGGGTGGGGAATGTGAATTGTTCATGTAACATTGCTTCACATATTAACACTTCAGATATCCACCACATTGACACAGACATTTTAACTTACCTGAAGCCGCACACATCGGTCCCTTTAGTATTTTATACAGCAGAGTAAGTTAAACCGTGTATGCACAACACACTGAGACAAAGTACTTGGGAGGGAGACCAAGATCCTATCCTCTTTGAGTCTTCCAAAGTAAGCTAGCAATTTCACCTACAAGGCGGGCCCAGTACGTGCCCTTTACACTAACATCTCCAAGAGTCCAGGATGTGTTCATCAGTTGCTGTGGACGTCAAAATGAAATGATGTGGCCGTGACTCAGGGGTGTGCTGGAGACGAGGATGAATGTCGGCTTGATATTGTAATGCTGCCAGGAAAGCCTGCAATCCATTTTCATTAACACCCTGTTTAACATTACACAGCGGCACAAGACTATAACCCATTTTAAACAGAAATTCTGTCCCTGAATGTGACGGAACTAATGTGTTTTATCAATGGTTTCTATGGTCATTTGTTGCGCTGCTCGTGTGTGGTGTTTCATTTACTCCTCGTGCATCAGAATTGGTGCAGGTTTGGTTAACAGAACACTTTGTCTCTACATGGGAATTATTATGACTTTCTGTTATAATTCCAAAATCAAGATGCATCTCATCTCAATTACAGCTCAGATTCAGGGCATGATTAACACATTTTCACTGGTGTGACAGAACGCGATCATGCTTCTACGCTTTTCTTGTGCTGCTGCCGTGATTCTGATGCTGAGCTGGTTAGGAAGGTGGATCTCTAGGACCATGATTTGAGAACCTCTGATCTTTAGGGTCTCGTTCTGTGTGCAACCACGTTTTAATTTGAGCGTTTGTCTGCATGCTTGTTTTGTTCACAAATATTTAACTTCTGCCATGTCATGTACTTATAGTGTGTGGCACAATAAAGTCACTGTTTTAATGGCTGTAAGTCTTTCTTGCTGTCCAATGAAATTACGCCTTACATCTACTTCATATGACATATGGGAGAAGGGGTGTATCCTAAAACTGAGCGAAAGCTGATTGGTTGCCCACACGTGTGTACTGTCCAATGTGATTTTTTTGACTCGATTGACAAATGGATAAAGAAAAACATTTGAAATATTCTTTTTTAAAAAGCGATTTAAAGTATGCATTTAAAATCTACCTAATTACCCTTATTATCATGAAACTGGAACTGCAGCATGTGGAAAGGCAAGTGCAGAACGTGGAAAAACAAGCGAGGGAAAAAAATGAAAATATAAGCAAATAACAACAAAAATCACAACAATGAGCAAAACAACCAAGGGCAACTGTATTTGTATGAGATTTGGACAACTTTGTCTTCATGTAATCATTTTGTGCAATATAATTTAAAATCCTTTTTAAGTTCGGAATCACGGTTTTTATTTTTTGATTTACGCTTGTTATATTTTTAAATACGTAGCAATACTTTTGGTGGGATTCCGATCCCATACACTGTCCATTGAGCCGACCTGACTGATTATATTCTGTATTATTGTGTATGTGACAAATAAAACCTTGAATCCTTGAATCCTGTTTTTGATAATGGTCTTAATAAATAATGTCGTTCACAAGAAACATGTCATTTTTTCTTTTAAGATAAATGACCTTAGAAAAGTCTTAAAGCGGTGAATTGTGTTTTTCTTCATTAAATAGTAAGCAGGACACTGTTCTAAATGCACCGCAGATATTTAATTGATGGTTCATATGATCACACTCAATGTCTGATGGACTAAATATGATTAATATTTGAATGTAACTTTAAACATGGCTTTATATTCACAAGAAACACTCAAGTCTTCTGTATATTTGTATATAACTAGACTACAGTAGCAGTAGATTATGTTATTGTTGCAGTAAACATCTGATCCAACTGTGTCTATTATTCATTTTTCAATTGACAAAAACACTAAATTGCAAATCAATTGTTTTCCTGTAAGATATGAATTACGACCGTTAGTAGACACGTACAAATACTTTAACGTAGAAAAAGAAACGCCTACCATCATACCTGGATTACGGCAATCTTTGGTGAGATGACTTACACAGTTAAACCCTTGGGTTATACTCTTTTGGTGTAAAATAATTGTCACCATTGTTTCCACAGAAGTTCTTCCTTTGGTAGTTTAAATAACACACCCCACTTTTTTGAGTAGCAAAACAGAAGAGTTTGGCGTCTATTTTTCACGGACTCTCTGGACACATAAATATAACTCACAAAATGATGTTCTGAATGAAGCAAAATCACAAATGTTTGCAATTTATGTGGGGGATCCCAGAGGTCCAAAAAGGTATTTATATGAAATGTCACAACCCTGGAAGCTGTCATTCTGAAAAAAATGAGATTCGATTTTTGGCCAAATCACCCAGCCCCACATCATGACAGAATGTTCAACCGCAGTGCACTCACTGCTAGCCGTTAGCCAATCACTGCAAAGACATTTATTGTGTTTATATCTGTGTCACTAATAGCAGTATAGATCGTTTCATTGGATGTGCTCGCCTGGACTGTGGTGAACTTCTGGTGTGTGTTTGGCTAGTGTCTAATAATATAACTAGTGCAGTCAATCAATAAAAAAAAATCACCATTAATCGCACATAACATTAATGTGTTTTAATATACTTTAACATTGTAATAATTTCACATTTAATCTCCAAACGAATGTAGAGACAACAGATTTCTTCAACTGCATCATTTTATGAATGAAAGCCAACATTCTGATAATAATACTGCAACTGATGTCTCCATTTAATTGATTATTTTTCAACATCAATCAACATAATAGTACAATATAATCGAGAGTGATCGTGTCTAACATGTACGAAATATACAGAAATTGAATGAAGTTCTCAAACACTTTACAGTCCTCAATGCTAAATTCTAAATGAAATACAGAATTAAAGCTACAAAACACTTTGAATTGCTCTTTTCTTTTGTTCTTTGATGATTTTGTCACATTAGTGACAGGATCACAGCAGCAGGTTTTAGGATGCGGTCACATTAAGAGCTTCCGCTCTACGCAGATCTGACACCTAGACTTGTAGCGACGTCATATTTTTGCGTCGACGCCTCGCAGCAGCTCGCTACACACATGTGGGAGGACCAAAACATGGGTATGGAAATATGGGAATACTTCAAATTTAGTGCCAAACGTAAAGGTGTCGTTATTTTTGCGCTCTTTCACAAATGGAGTTGGCATACCACGCCAGCACAACAGCAATGTTGGAGCATCTGAAACAGAGGCACCGTATTGTCTCGTGAAGGAGACAATAACAAGTACTAACGTTGGCAAAATGAATTACATGTTTGCTAACTATCTTAGCTCTCCGTGCAGTTTGTTCGTGCTAGTTAGCTACTGGCGCCTAGAGAGCATTGTTAACCTAACATTAGTTCTCATCTAATGTTGGCTTGAATGGAAGCTAGTTTATGGCTGCAGAACACAGTTATCTTTAGTAGCTGAAGTTAGCTAATGTGAACGTTAGCTACTAACCTAGCCCAGAGAGCTAAGATACATGGTTAATTGGTCAGCCTAGCACCACCAAATTGCACAGCTCCTATAGCGACGTTATTATTCAAATAAACTGATGATAGCATAGCACTACAATGAGGTTAAGAGTAGATTTAAAATACTTCAGAGTCATAGCTGTTGTTCTAATATGCATTACTTTCTTGTTTTCTAGGACAAAGCAAAGAACCTCCTATCTTGGGAAAGAGCTGCAATGCACGCAAAATATACGCGAAAACAAGAATTTTATATTGTGTTTAACACTCTCAGGAATGTCTATTCTGTGCACTGCAAAGCTTTTTTTGCACTAAAACTTTAGAAATTTTTGAATAAGAGAGTTATGTTGGTACTGAAAAGAGAAAATAGGCTGGCCTTTCATTTTGTATAACAGTAAAATTATTTTATTTTGTATAAAGCATAATATTTTTTGCTGTGCAAAACTGTTGTTTAATAAAGTATATTATTAAGAGTTTTTTCGTTATTCATTTGAGATACATTATGTTTTTTATTAATCGAGCAGCAGAAAGTTAACCGTTAGATTAATCGCCCAAATTAGTCGACTAATCGATAAAATAATCGCAAGATTAATCGGTGAAGAAATAATCGTTTACTCCTAGCCCTACTGCCACCTCTCCCATCTTCACAACTCTTTAAATTTTTTTGGGATTTTATTAACATGTTGAAATCTATGCACACGATAATGCTAAACTGGTGTTTTTGTTCATTTAAGCACAAAAGAGAATTTAATACTGATGTGCACTGTGTGACAGACATTCACTGACGCAGTCATCCATCTATAACACCCATGTATAATGAGCCAAAGCAACGGTTTTAAATCACACTTAAATGGTTTAAAGGCCTTAACATGTATAAGAGCGTGAAAATATAATGTAATGCTAGACAATGGATGACAAAATAAACTGATGCTGTGTTCATTAAATATTTGAATGCATTAATCTGAAAAATAATTATAGCATACTTTAAAGGAGTAGTTCACTTTCTAAATAAATGTTCATGATCATTTACTCACCCCCATCTCATCCAAGATGTTTATGGGTTGGTTTCTTTAGTGGAAAGGAAATGAAGGTTTTTGATTAAATCATTGCAGGATTTTTCTCCATAAAGTGACTTCAATGGACTCTGAAGCTGCACTGAAACTGTCATTTTCACCTTCAAGGACTTTAAATCATACCAGACCATGAATAAAGGTCTTATCTAGTGAAACCATCGCTCATTTTATAAAAAATGTTCATGCATTATAAACACAAATGCTCATCTTGAGCTGTTCTGCGATGCGCGTTCATGACTTCACAAAATACGCAATATTTCACGTAATTTCGTAAATTATCTTTAACATTTATTTTGAAAGTGAACTACTCCTTTAACGCTCTACATATAACGATTTATTGAACAAACAATTTGTTGAATGGGTCCTGTAGTGTAGTCACATTTAAGGAAAGCGTACGGTACACTGACATCTAGCGGTTGCGCTTGGTATCACAGTCTACATTCAAAATATTTGAGACACAAATTTAGCCAAGTAACGCTTCTTCAGGGTTCCTTTTGCTTGTCATCAGAAATCATCTACAGTTAACTCTATTGTTTGGGAATGTGTACCAGAAGTTAAGGGGAGTCCATGAACGCACGCATACGGGGTAAAGTCTGTATATATGTTGTCACTTTGAAACGCGTACGTCTTCATTATGCAACGCAGGATGAGCAGACACGAGTCACAAACCCGTCTTCTTTATACAATTTGTGATGCACATGAGTATTTTCTGATAAACTAAAGTATATTTATATGGCCAAAAAGTTTACTGTTTTACTAAATATAAAAAAAGGAAAAACGAAAAAAAGGAAAAAATCAACCAGCTATAAAGACCACCAGCTATGCTAATATCACTGACTAAAGTAGAGAAAAGACATAAGATACTCTTGACCTTTAACCCTGCTTGAACCACTCATGGTCTAGGAACTCCTCTAATGTTGGCCTAATGCGCAGACACGAGTCACAAACCCGTCTTCTTTATACAATTTGTGATGCACATGAGTATTTTCTGATAAACTAAAGTATATTTATATGGCCAAAAAGTTTACTGTTTTACTAAATATAAAAAAAGGAAAAACGAAAAAAAGGAAAAAATCAACCAGCTATAAAGACCACCAGCTATGCTAATATCACTGACTAAAGTAGAGAAAAGACATAAGATACTCTTGACCTTTAACCCTGCTTGAACCACTCATGGTCTAGGAACTCCTCTAATGTTGGCCTAATGCGCAGACACGAGTCACACACCCGTCTTCTTTATACAATTTGTGATGCACATGAGTATTTTCTGATAAACTAAAGTATTTTTATAAGGTCAAAAAGTTTACTGTTTTACTAAATATAAAAAAAGGAAAAACGAAAAAATCAAAAACGAAAAAATCAACCAGCTATAAAGACCACCAGCTATGCTAATATCACTGACTAAAGTAGAGAAAAGACATAAGATACTCTTGACCTTTAACCCTGCTTGAACCACTCATGGTCTAGGAACTCCTCTAATGTTGGCCTGTCGGGTGGTGGACCGAGAGCGGACCGTTTGATCAAGTCATGGCATTCTGTGAGGAGAAGTGTTTACGAGAGGATTAGTCACGTATGTTCTTTGTAAACTCACTGTCAAACATAACAATAACTACTGAAATATGTAGGTTAATTTATCACATTTTTTAAAACAATATCCTGTTTTCTTTCAATTTATATTTAGGAAGTTGCATTTGGTGAGACATCTCCCAGTGAATGAACAGAATCTTGCTTTGCATTTCACAAGGATAGTGCTGGTCTCTTACCTTCAGTTAAACCAAGTTGTCTGAACGCAGGGGTGTCTTCAACAAAATCGTCTTGAAGAGTCGCCCAAGGTCCACCCATCAAACACAGAAGCACTTTACCCAAACTACTGACCGTTTCGACAACCGCATGACCTCGACCTGGAACACAAGCATGAAGTGAGCAAACATTTCACGGGTAAAAAGCATTCAAGTCAAAGCATAACAGCATCAATCCAGTACTGCTGTTGGGGGGAAACTCATTTTGGGTTGGCCTCAATGTTTGTATGAGGGTCATTACATCGCTCAGTACTCACCCCAGCTTTCACCGCTTGGTTCGACCCAAGGTGGGTCAGGAGTGCCAATAACAGGTTCTTGAACTATCAACATGAGCGTAATGGAACACAAACAAGAAGTGAGCAAACATTTCACTGGCAAAAATCATTCAAGTCAAAGTCTAACGCCATCAATCCATTACAGTAAATTCTGACAGGGTGCTGTTAAGGGGAAACTCATTTTGGGTTGGTTACAATGTTTGTACGAGGGTCATTACATCGGCAACACAGAAACTCGACTCACCGAGGTGTTCAGGGTCTGGTTTGCCCCAAGTTGATGCCAGATGGGCACGTCCAAAGTCTATCAACATGAGCGTCATGGTCTGTATATTGATCACGATGTTTCTGACCGCCAAGCTACCATGGCAGACGTCGTGGTCGAAGCAGTGTTGGGCTGCGTTCACTGCTTGACGCATGAGAGGACGTGCCTGATCTTCAGACAGATATTCATATACAAGGAAATTTTTCAAGCTTAAACAGGGATATGGATATTCTAGAACGAGGATGTAGATTTCGTCCTCTTCAAACCAGTCCAACAGAGCCACAATGTTGGGGCATCTCTCTGATTTCTGTAGCATCAGATTTACAGCCACTTCTGAGTAGAGAGGCTTGTCATATCCAGGCTGGTGAAAAAAGGTCAAAAAGATTAGCAGACGGTAGGCGACATTTCAATTTCCACGAATCATTTGTGTTGAGATACAGTGGGGTCTAAAAATCTGAAACTTCAACAAGAAATGCATTTTCTAATGAACTATTTTTTAAATGAATTCATTTATTAGCATAACAATTAGAGTATGAAGGATGTGTGTGAATGTCTCAGTATTTGTTATGTGCCTCTTTTAATGTGTGCAAAAAACCTGATGTTTCATGTCCAGCTCATGTGCTCAACTACACACAGAAATCAACGCCAATCACTTCAAATTCACTTGTTTGAATTGTAACCTATAAAGCAGATTCTTTATGATTTTTGGACCCCACTTCACATTAAAAAAATGTAAATATGACTCACAACATGAATAAATCTGTCCCGATCGTCTGATTTGGACATAAATTTGATGGCGACCTGCAAAGAGATATTTTTACAACAGCTTTACAACAGTACATCAACATATCTGGATCAAAACACTCAACACGTCTGTATGTTAAGACACTAGGATGAAAATGTTTGATGAATAGGGCAAAGGTACCTTCAGGCCATCGGACTTGCGAGTCCCCTGATACACAATGCCATGGTGTCCTTTTCCTATACAGTTCTTTCCCACCTCATAAAGGGCTGAAAACGCTTCTAAAAACAAACAAAGCATAAGGAACACATGTGATTGAGTCGCACAAAATCCAAGAGATGTGATGTTGTAAAAAACAATCAAACAAACATATTCTTTTAAAACATGCACGTGTAATGGAGAGAGGTTTAGTACATCCAATGTGATTCAACAGAATGAAAAGGTGTTTAAGCATAACAGCAGGACGATCAAAAAGAAAACCAAATATTTATTTCGAAAGGATATCAGGGTCATCAAAAGACAATTAATTTGATCAGAATAACAATTGACATTAATTCAACATTTAATAATAGGGCTGGGTATTGCATCCAATTTGGTGATTCAGTTCGATTCTTATTTAAAGTCTTTCAATTCCAAATCGGTTCCTTATTTTTGCAACAGTTAGTTTCCAAATTGATTTTGTTCCATTTAATTTAAGATTAAATTAAGTCCTATAACATAATAGAAGGTGTTTCAGTGAAGCCGACAATGAAAAGCAGGACAGAATGAAATTTAACCTGAACATAATGGCAGTATACTCACCAAATTTATCCAATTCATGAAGATACTTTTGCTTATGAAACCATCGAGCGGGAAATTCGGGAGGATCATATGGTGGAAAACGTTTGAGTACTCTCTGAACATATGGATCATAATCAGATAAACTACGATAGAAATCCTCTATTAGTTCAGTAAAATCAAAGCTCCGTGGGTAAAAAGGAGCTGGCTGAGGATCTACAGGAGCTGGCTGAGGATCTACAGGAGCTGGCTGAGGATCTACAGGAGCTGGCTGAGGATCTACAGGAGCTGGCTGAGGATCTACAGGAGCTGGCTGAGGATCTGATGGATCCAGGTCAGGCTGTGCAGGCAAAGGCACCACTTTGTTCTTTTGGGCGCAGGAGTGCTTCATAGCCTGCCATCCTTTCTTAAAGCGGGCACGGACACCCTTCTTCTTCTTCTTCCCTTCTGTTTGTTGTTTTTAAAAGGTAAAAACAGAGAGAGAAAAAACAAAGAGTATAAATGATTTTTAGATGCCAAAAATATATCACAGCAAACAAATGAATAAAACACAGTTCTCTCTGGAGCTTTTTGCTCATGGTTAGACAGACCTGGTCTGTCTTCAGGTGGATCTTCAGAAGCTGGCTGAGGATCTACAGGAGCTGGCTGAGGATCTACAGGAGCTGGCTGAGGATCTACAGGACTTGGCTGAGGATCTACAGGAGCTGGCTGAGGATCTACAGGAGCTGGCTGAGGATCTACAGGAGCTGGCTGAGGATCTACAGGAGCTGGCTGAGGATCTACAGGAGCTGGCTGAGGATCTACAGGAGTTGGCTGAGGATCTACAGGAGTTGGCTGAGGATCTACAGGAGCTGGCTGAGGATCTACAGGAGCTGGCTGAGGATCTACAGGAGTTGGCTGAGGATCTTCAGGAGCTGGCTGAGGATCTACAGGAGATGGCTGAGGATCTACAGGAGCTGGCTGAGGATCTTCAGGGGCTGGCTGAGGAACTACAGGAGCTGGCTGAGGATCTACAGTCGCTGGCTGAGGATCTACAGGAGCTGGCTGAGGATCTGATGGATCCAGGTCAGGCTGTGCAGGTAAAGGCACCACTTTGTTCTTTCGGGCGCAGGAGTGCTTCATAGCCTGCCATCCTTTCTTAAAGCGGGCACGGACACCCTTCTTCTTCTTCTTCCCTTCTGTTTGTGTTTTTAAAAGGTAAAAACAGAGAGAGAAAAAACAAAGAGTATAAATGATTTTTAGATGCCAAAAATATATCACAGCGAACAAATGAATAAAACACAGTTCTCTCTGGAGCTTTTTGCTCATGGTTAGACAGACCTGGTCTGTCTTCAGGTGGATCTTCAGAAGCTGGCTGAGGATCTACAGGAGCTGGCTGAGGATCTTCAGGAGCTGGCTGAGGATCTTCAGGAGCTGGCTGAGGATCTACAGGAGCTGGCTGAGGATCTACAGGAGCTGGGTGAGGATCTTCAGGAGCTGGCTGAGGATCTGATGGATCCTGGTCAGGCTGTGTAGGTAAAGGCACCACTTTGTTGTTTCGGGCGCAGGAGTGCTTCATAGCCTGCCATCCTTTCTTAAAGCGGGCACGGACACCCTTCTTCTTCTTCTTCCCTTCTGTTTGTTGTTTTAAAAGGTAAAAACAGAGAGAGAAAAAACAAACAGTAAAATGATTTTTAGATGCCAAAAATATATCACAGCAAACAAATGAATAAAACACAGTTCTCTCTGGAGCTTTTTGCTCATGGTTAGACAGACCTGGTCTGTCTTCAGGTGGATCTTCAGAAGCGGGCTGAGGATCTACAGGAGCTGGCTGAGGATCTACAGGAGCTGGCTGAGGATCTACAGGACTTGGCTGAGGATCTACAGGAGCTGGCTGAGGATCTACAGGAGCTGGCTGAGGATCTACAGGAGCTGGCTGAGGATCTACAGGAGTTGGCTGAGGATCTACAGGAGTTGGCTGAGGATCTACAGGAGCTGGCTGAGGATCTACAGGAGCTGGCTGAGGATCTTCAGGGGCTGGCTGAGGATCTACAGGAGCTGGCTGAGGATCTACAGGAGCTGGCTGAGGATCTGATGGATCCAGGTCAGGCTGTGCAGGTAAAGGCACCACTTTGTTCTTTCGGGCGCAGGAGTGCTTCATAGCCTGCCATCCTTTCTTACAGCGGGCACGGACACCCTTCTTCTTCTTCTTCCCTTCTGTTTGTTGTTTTTAAAAGGTAAAAACAGAGAGAGAAAAAACAAAGAGTATAAATGATTTTTAGATGCCAAAAATATATCACAGCAAACAAATGAATAAAACACAGTTCTCTCTGGAGCTTTTTGCTCATGGTTAGACAGACCTGGTCTGTCTTCAGGTGGATCTTCAGAAGCTGGCTGAGGATCTGCAGGAGCTGGCTGAGGATCTACAGGAGCTGGCTGAGGATCTACAGGAGCTGGTTGAGGATCTTCAGGAGCTGGCTGAGGATCTTCAGGAGCTGGCTGAGGATCTACAGGAGCTGGCTGAGGATCTACAGGAGCTGGCTGAGGATCTTCAGGAGCTGGCTGAGGATTTACAGGAGCTGGCTGAGGATTTACAGGAGCTGGCTGAGGATCTGATGGATCCAGGTCAGGCTGTGTAGGTAAAGGCACCACTTTGTTGTTTCGGGCGCAGGAGTACTTCATAGCCTGCCATCCTTTCTTAAAGTGGGCACGGACACCCTTCTTCTTCTTCCCTTCTGTTTGTTGTTCTAGAAGAAAAAATCAGAGAAAGAGTAAAGAAAAATCAAAGAAATTACCACCAGATGCAGAAATGCATCACTAAGAATCAAATAACTGAAACTGACTCCCAGTGTCACTGAAGGATTATTTAATAAAGCCTTGTCAGTTATGTTTTGAATAAGTTTCACCCCCCCCAAAATGTCAAATATTAGATCTGTTGCATATCAAATATCTCAAACAGCTGGACATTTGTGCCATTGCAGTAGGGTTTAGTTTACTGTGGTGTTTAGAATGTACAGGTAACACATTTGAACAGAACAGAAACAGTTACGCTGCCCACTTTGACAGATATGTTGTACAGTGATATTGTGAAATCTTTTAATGAAACAGATATTACACTTATAGGTTATTGTTACGAGTGTGCTTTCAAAGTGTGCTTAAGCGACTTCAGCTGAAATACTTAAGGCGCAATTAACCCTTCGGAAGCAGTTTGATTGACGGGCGATCTGACCAATCATAACGGCAATATTATGTGCCCCTGTGACTGACCGCCATTTTGCCCCACAAACACCAAAAAGGCCCTAACCCTAAAAGGCGTAGTAGAGCTTTGGTGACTGATATGAAAAAAATTGCTTTTTAATTATTTGAAGCTATTTTCTCACGGTTAGACAGACCTGCTGTGTCGTCAGTTGGTTCTTCTGGAGCGGTTTGCTTGAGTCCAGAAGGATCTTGCGGAGGATCGACTGGATCTTCAAGAGGCGTTTGCTCCAAGTCACAACCAGGGCGATCAGCTGTGTCTGCCAAGACCACCGGGTTCAAGACTGGTAGATACGGCTCTTCAGATGGATCCAGGTCATTGCTTTGGGTGCAAGAGCAGCAGCCCTTCACAGCCCGCCATCCTTTCTTAAAGCTGGCGCGCACACCCTTCTTCTTCTTCTTCTCTGTTTGTTGATGTAAAAGATCAAACAAAGACAAACATACACAATAAAGCTGTTTTTAGGAGGTAAATTACAATTTCACTTACACACTAAAACGATCATAATTCTCTATGAAACGACTCGAGAATATTTTTTTAACTATAAAAAAAGTTTTAATAATTAAACAAGAAGTTATAAGACAATTATATGATATCCTTCATTTCTTATGTCATGTACAAACTGCATTACTGTACATCGACACTTAATCCTTTAAAAACACACTAAAAGATGAAATGAACTAAACCAGAACACAAACATAAATGTTTTTAATTTAAAGGGATTTTTAAAACGCATTCAAACATGATAAATCTTGAGGTTAACACTCACTAAACAAAACAACTGTGATGTTGTGCTGTACTCGAGTCAGTAAACAACCGTTTAGTCATATTATCTGAATCTATATTTTGAAGAAGATGATTTAGTTTAAGATGTTGTTTGTCACTGACCTGGACCTCTCTCCATGTCGTTCGCTGTAACAGATGAAGTTACAGATGTAGACGCCATGTGAAGATCTTTGACTCGGTCTTTGTAATGATCGTCTGTCTGTGTAGACTAGTGGAGTTGTGTATCGTCGCTACTAGCTGACCGTCTGTAAACACTTGATAGCACGTTATGTGAGATCCGTCGTCGCTTTCGCTTAAAACAGCACTGAGGAGAAACTTCAACTCGGCGTCCTGATAAGAGCTGTTTACTGTGACGACTCTCTTTATGACGTGTGCGTTGATGTCGCCTAGGAAACCTTTTACAAATGTTACGTTCAACACTCGCGGCGTAACATTGATACATTAAAAATCACATTAAGTGTATTGTTTCCGTGAGTGTGTTGTGCGCGCGAGCTCTTTCTGTTTCTTTGGTTTTTAATGGGATACTGAATTCATAGAGCTGTACTACTGCCATCTTCTGGTGGAAATTAACTCCTCCGGATTCTTCTTCCTCGTTTTTTGGCGCATTACAGTCTTTGTGTATATCGCCCCCTACTGTTCGTTGCTGTTGTGCAGTCGTGGGCTGTTTCCAGAAAGGTGAACTTACCGTCAGCTAAACCCTGAACTCTCGGTTGATTAACACAAACCTCGCTCGACTTAAATCTGCATCAGTGTATAAAGTGCGGAATAAAAATCGTGCCTATCTAATCATTAAGTCTAATTTTGTATGTTTTTTTTTCATAAATGAATATAAAATTATAATAAGAATTTAAATATGTGAACAGTATGCCATATGTCATCCCATTGGGGGTCACCTAATAAAGCCTTGAAAACCTGCCAGCCTGGGAATCGAACTTACGACCTTTACATTTTAAATCTGGCTCTCTAACCATTAGGCCACAAAATGTCTTTGACCCAAAGCATCAATATTGCATAATAAGTGGACGAGAGTAATGATATACAGTGGAGTTAAAATACTTCACTGTTTACATCCATTAAGTCTTGGAAATGTTAAGGTGTGTATATTCATCCAGTGATATTTGGAGATGTTTTCATAAACCAAATTCAAAGTTTATACAGTATTTAATATAAATACATATAGTGAAACAATAACATCTTACATTATTTAATTATAAAAGGTTAAATAAGAAAGTTAATAAAAAATAGTTGTGAATGCTGAATTGAGATGGGTGAGATTGGAAACGTAATTGTAATATTGCTGTAAAATGATTATATATTATACGTAATCTGTGCTTTCAGGCCCACTTGACGCTCATCACAAACACACACATGCGCAGACAACTCCTGACGCTTAGTAACATTTCCTTCAAATGAACTAACCCTGAACATGATCTTCTCCAGAGCAGGTTATCTTCAGAGAGAGAGTTGCTATGGTTACTTACATACCCTGAAAATGATCTCCGTTTCTGGAACCGAAAGTTGTGGTTATCAGCTAACTAACCCTTAAACTTACCCGGGTGTGTCACATAACCAGCTTTCTGGAGTACACCCCTGATCCTCAAATACCTCAAAACATAATCCTAAAGGAACGTTCTGTGTTTGTTGGCGCTCGTCTGGGAAACCGATATACGTCTGGTTAGTATAAAGACATTTTTATGAAAGCAACATAAATATCTAAATTCAACTAAGGCACAGTCTTGGCTAAACTGCGTCTGTGAAACCGGGCCATAGTGTATAGTATGTCATTTGAGACACAGCTTTAATATTCAGGGACAAGAGGGATCTGTGGTGAACAAATAGAAAATACTGACACAAACTTTTCAATTCAGAAGGAAAGAAGATGATATGGAAAAATTGGAAAATTAATAATTGTGAGCCAGGATTAAAAGAAAGAAATCTTTAATCATTAAACAAAAGAGCAGGTCATGAAAAAACATTCTGAATAATCAGGAAGAGTTAACAATAGCAAATAGTAAAAGATACAGAAGAATATTATAGGAAAAGATGCAACTGGACTCTGTGAACCCTGTCAGTTAAATGATAAAACATGAACTTGATAGTCACATTATAAAGAAGAAACAATGAAATGTAAAAATGGGATGAACAGAACATGGACTAGAGGTGAAAAGTGACCAGAGCCAGAATCTCTTTCAGAACTTCATTAAAAACAGGATTTATAACAAGACTCTGACAGAATCACCAGCAGGAGTTAATTTACACCAGTAGATGGCAGTAGTGCAGCTCTATGAATCCGGATCTCATTAAACTAGATGTCTGCAGACCTGGAGCAGGCAGTTTCACGCCCCCGTTGTTCCTTATTTGTCCAGTAGGGAGAGTTGAACGACAAAATATAATATCTGTAACCGAACAAACTGTTAAACAAAAATGTAATTATGTATGTATGTGTAAGATTAAAAGTAAATAAATTAACTGAAACTGGAAGTGCTTCTGGACCAGTGAAAATGAACTATGGTAAAAGTGTATTAACATGTTGTTGTTGTATTGGTGACTTTTGGCAAAACCAATCTTAGTTCAGAAACCATGACTTAACTAACGACAATATCCAGAAGAGATTTAAGTATTTGTACGTGTCTACTAACGGTCGTAATACATATATTACAGGAGACAATTGATTTGCAATTTAGTGTTTTTGTCAATTGAAAAATGAATAATACACACAGTTGGATCAGATGTTTACTACAACAATAACATATAATCTACTGCTACTGTAGTCTAGTTATATACAAATATACAGAAGACTTGAGTGTTTCTTGTGAATATATTACATAGTTCATGTTTTTTTGAAGTTTTCGAGGAGGGGCAGTCTGCAGACCTGGAGCTACAGTTTTGCGCCTGTTTTGTCCTTTTTGTCCAGTAGGGGGCGCTGTACACTAACAACCACCAGAAGAGACCTAAGAACACATAACTTCATCATCCATCACGAGTTATGGTCAATTAACCTTTTTGTTATTAAGCAAACACTTACATGTATAGTCTTAAACGAGTCATTGATATCGATATGAATTCATTTCAACATGTACACAGATATGTACAGTAGTGTAATTTATAATCAAAGACAATAACATCTATAAATATTAACCAGATCGATGTTCTGTCTGGATCAACCTTGTATGCTTACTCGATATCTCTTCTTCATTTTCATCATTTTCTTTCTAATTTTCTTTTGTTGTCTGTCTCTATGTGATGGCCTTTTCTGGTAAGATATTCTTCTTACTCTGTTTACCTGCATTAATACATAATGTTACTACACAGTTCCTGTGCCCAAACAAGTTCAGCTGGATGTTATTTTTCAAGTTTACCCTGCCATCCAAGTGATATCTCTACGTTGTCTTGGCTCAGGTTTGAAGAAAGTGGTTTTTGTTAATGAAAAGTTGGTATATTGCAACTCAACGCTCTCTACGTAATTCTACACCCTCAACGTTCACCGCAAGACATCGCATTCACTGTTACAACGGACTTTATTGTTCATCTTCCCATGCACAAAACACTTGAGAGTTTTGTTTGGTTAGACGGTATTCACTGAACTGAATCTAAAATCCAGATGCGAGTGTTGAGTAAATAAAAGTTGTATTGTTGAGATAGTAAATATATGAGAATTAAAAAAGTTGATACACGTGAATGAAACGCTAATGTTGAAGTCATAATAGCCATTTAGTTTCATTCCATTGTAAGTCGTGTGTTTATTACAGAGGCTTTTATAAACAAGGTTGTGGTGCACCACGAGGTAATGTACAGAGACAAAGTTGTTTAAATGACATTCTTTATTAGTTTTCTATTTTTCATTTCTTGTTGGTTATTTGTCTTTTGCTACAACCTAACATTCTTAAAAGAAAGCAAATTCAATGATTAAATGTTACAGTAAACTTTATCAGAAGTTTTGTTGTGGAACTTACTTTGGAGTAGGGGCGTCTCACTTGCTCTGTTAGGTATCGGTGGGTGGGGAATGTGAATTGTTCATGTAACATTGCTTCACATATTAACACTTCAGATATCCACCACATTGACACAGACATTTTAACTTACCTGAAGCCGCACACATCGGTCCCTTTAGTATTTTATACAGCAGAGTAAGTTAAACCGTGTATGCACAACACACTGAGACAAAGTACTTGGGAGGGAGACCAAGATCCTATCCTCTTTGAGTCTTCCAAAGTAAGCTAGCAATTTCACCTACAAGGCGGGCCCAGTACGTGCCCTTTACACTAACATCTCCAAGAGTCCAGGATGTGTTCATCAGTTGCTGTGGACGTCAAAATGAAATGATGTGGCCGTGACTCAGGGGTGTGCTGGAGACGAGGATGAATGTCGGCTTGATATTGTAATGCTGCCAGGAAAGCCTGCAATCCATTTTCATTAACACCCTGTTTAACATTACACAGCGGCACAAGACTATAACCCATTTTAAACAGAAATTCTGTCCCTGAATGTGACGGAACTAATGTGTTTTATCAATGGTTTCTATGGTCATTTGTTGCGCTGCTCGTGTGTGGTGTTTCATTTACTCCTCGTGCATCAGAATTGGTGCAGGTTTGGTTAACAGAACACTTTGTCTCTACATGGGAATTATTATGACTTTCTGTTATAATTCCAAAATCAAGATGCATCTCATCTCAATTACAGCTCAGATTCAGGGCATGATTAACACATTTTCACTGGTGTGACAGAACGCGATCATGCTTCTACGCTTTTCTTGTGCTGCTGCCGTGATTCTGATGCTGAGCTGGTTAGGAAGGTGGATCTCTAGGACCATGATTTGAGAACCTCTGATCTTTAGGGTCTCGTTCTGTGTGCAACCACGTTTTAATTTGAGCGTTTGTCTGCATGCTTGTTTTGTTCACAAATATTTAACTTCTGCCATGTCATGTACTTATAGTGTGTGGCACAATAAAGTCACTGTTTTAATGGCTGTAAGTCTTTCTTGCTGTCCAATGAAATTACGCCTTACATCTACTTCATATGACATATGGGAGAAGGGGTGTATCCTAAAACTGAGCGAAAGCTGATTGGTTGCCCACACGTGTGTACTGTCCAATGTGATTTTTTTGACTCGATTGACAAATGGATAAAGAAAAACATTTGAAATATTCTTTTTTAAAAAGCGATTTAAAGTATGCATTTAAAATCTACCTAATTACCCTTATTATCATGAAACTGGAACTGCAGCATGTGGAAAGGCAAGTGCAGAACGTGGAAAAACAAGCGAGGGAAAAAAATGAAAATATAAGCAAATAACAACAAAAATCACAACAATGAGCAAAACAACCAAGGGCAACTGTATTTGTATGAGATTTGGACAACTTTGTCTTCATGTAATCATTTTGTGCAATATAATTTAAAATCCTTTTTAAGTTCGGAATCACGGTTTTTATTTTTTGATTTACGCTTGTTATATTTTTAAATACGTAGCAATACTTTTGGTGGGATTCCGATCCCATACACTGTCCATTGAGCCGACCTGACTGATTATATTCTGTATTATTGTGTATGTGACAAATAAAACCTTGAATCCTTGAATCCTGTTTTTGATAATGGTCTTAATAAATAATGTCGTTCACAAGAAACATGTCATTTTTTCTTTTAAGATAAATGACCTTAGAAAAGTCTTAAAGCGGTGAATTGTGTTTTTCTTCATTAAATAGTAAGCAGGACACTGTTCTAAATGCACCGCAGATATTTAATTGATGGTTCATATGATCACACTCAATGTCTGATGGACTAAATATGATTAATATTTGAATGTAACTTTAAACATGGCTTTATATTCACAAGAAACACTCAAGTCTTCTGTATATTTGTATATAACTAGACTACAGTAGCAGTAGATTATGTTATTGTTGCAGTAAACATCTGATCCAACTGTGTCTATTATTCATTTTTCAATTGACAAAAACACTAAATTGCAAATCAATTGTTTTCCTGTAAGATATGAATTACGACCGTTAGTAGACACGTACAAATACTTTAACGTAGAAAAAGAAACGCCTACCATCATACCTGGATTACGGCAATCTTTGGTGAGATGACTTACACAGTTAAACCCTTGGGTTATACTCTTTTGGTGTAAAATAATTGTCACCATTGTTTCCACAGAAGTTCTTCCTTTGGTAGTTTAAATAACACACCCCACTTTTTTGAGTAGCAAAACAGAAGAGTTTGGCGTCTATTTTTCACGGACTCTCTGGACACATAAATATAACTCACAAAATGATGTTCTGAATGAAGCAAAATCACAAATGTTTGCAATTTATGTGGGGGATCCCAGAGGTCCAAAAAGGTATTTATATGAAATGTCACAACCCTGGAAGCTGTCATTCTGAAAAAAATGAGATTCGATTTTTGGCCAAATCACCCAGCCCCACATCATGACAGAATGTTCAACCGCAGTGCACTCACTGCTAGCCGTTAGCCAATCAAGGTAGGTCAGCAAACAATGCATCCTCCACCCTACTCTAGACCCCTCCCCTGACCTGTGTACCTCTATATACACACATCACCCGCATTGTTGAAGTGGCCGATTAGCGAGACTGCACCAATCGACCTCACCCTCACCGGACTGGGCGTAGGGTCGCTCACCCACCAAATCCTTCGGAGGAAACCCCCACGGGACAAGGTAGGTCAGCAAACAATGCATCCTCCACCCTACCCCTGACCACTTCTCTGCCCTATGTACCTCTATATACATCGCCCGCATTGTTGAAGAGGCCGATTAACGGAACTGCGCCAATCGACCTCACCCTCACCGGACTGGGCGTAGGGTCGCTCACCCAACAAATCCCTCGGAGGAAAACCCCCAAAGGACAAGGTAGGTCAGCAAACAATGCATCCTCCACCCTACTCTAGACCCCTCCCCTGACCTGTGTACCTCTATATACACACATCACCCGCATTGTTGAAGTGGCCGATTAGCGAGACTGCACCAATCGACCTCACCCTCACCGGACTGGGCGTAGGGTCGCTCACCCACCAACTCCCCCGGAGGAAACCCCCAAGGGACAAGGTAGGTCAGCAAACAATGCATCTCCCACCCTCATCCTGTCACCACTCCAAGAGCCCATATATATGCGACCAATGAGATTCATATACCCGGGGCAAAATACGTCCGCGAATCCTGCATCCTCCTCCAAATCCCCTGTTCAGCCCAGATAGAGATCGGACCCGTCATACGTTCCCCATGGAGCAAAAGGCCTAAGGTATCCTACCCCCTTATTTGAGATTTGTCTAGTTAATTGAATCGTCCTTGATCTAATGGGTTGAAGAAATAAATATATTTTTACAAAGGAATTATATACATTTAATGCTCAACCATATAGGTCTTTGTCCAGCACTTCTCTTATTTCATGGTCAAACTGAGACCTTTTCTCCTCCCCCTATTCTAATAACGTCCCTATCTACTTCCACCCTCATGTGGGCCCAAACTTTGTCTAACCACGACACCCTAGGTCCGAGGCACTGGCGGGGTAGGGTGCAAAAATACAACAGTCTCCCCCACAGCATCTCGCTGTAGTTTGGGATAGGAGACCGAGGGAAAAGGCACTGGCCGTCGCATGTTTCTTGAGTGTCGAAGGACCCCTATCTAACGCACAGGTTTTTACGGCCCACCTCCCCATGGGGTTGTAATGAGCAGGGTTCCTGACATTAGGTTTAGAGTTTGATGCGGATAAGGCGATTCTTAAAAAAACCCTCTATCCAACTCGCAGTGATTATGGCCAACCAGTCTATGGGGCCAAATTAAAGAGGGTTCCTGACCCAAGGTTTAGGATAAGTGCAGATATGACGATTCTTCAAAAACTGTTTCCTGTAATTTATACTGAAAAAAATGTTGCATTAAATTTACCCCACAGACCGAATGCCCATGCAGCAGAGACTAACTCTTGATGGCAGCCGAGCTGTCCATCTTAGCACGAGACAGTCCGACCTGTGGGACCGAGCATCAGCGACAGCGAGACGCACTTAGGGTTAAGGTACAAAAAAAATTGTATTTTACGGCCTCCCCCACAGCTTCTCGCTGTAGTTTGGGATAGGAGCCCGAGGAAAAAAGGCCCTGGCTGGTGCAAGTTTCTGAAAGACGAAGGACTCCCATCTAACACACCGTATTTCAGGCCAACCTCCCAATAGGGCTACGACTAGTAGGGTTCCTAACATTGGGGTGAAAAGAATCTCACGCCCCAAACTGATGTTCAGGGATGAGTTATGCCCTGTCCATCTCCAATCTGTAAGAGACCCAGGCACTCAAAGGGGGTTCCATTTAGGTGTTAGGGTTTACTTTTTTAGGGGTTAGTTTGTTAAGGTGTCCCAATTTAGGTGTTAGGGAATACGAAATACGACAGCAACCCCCACGGCATCTTGCCGTAGTTTGGTGTAGGAAGCTGAAGAAAAGGCACGGGCCGACGCATGTTTTTTGAAAGTGTCACCGGACCCCTGACTACCGCGTTGTTGCTTGGACTCTCCTGGGTCTCTGCTGTCCCCAACCCCATTACCATTGAAATATATTCTACTTTGGTTGACTCTCCCTCTTACTTCCCGGAGGCAACTCTCCGAGTCCCGGTCTGCCTTACCACGTGAAAAGTTAGGCTTCAAAAAATACCACCGTCTCCCCCCCCAGCCTCTCGCTATAGTTTGGGATAGGAGACCGGGGAAAAAAGGCACTGGCCGTCGCATGTTTCTGAATGTCGAAGGACCCCTATCTAACGCACAGTTGTTAAGGCCAACCTCCCAATAGGGTTGCAACGAGTAGGGTTCCTCACATTAGGTTTAGAGTTTGGTGCAGATAAGGTGATTCTTAAAAACTCTTTCTTGAAATTTATAGTGAAGTGTGTTATATGAAGTTTTTTGTCCCACAGAACCGATGCCCATGGGGCAGAGACTAACTCTTGACGGCAGCCGAGCTGTCCATCTTGGCACGAGACCGTCAGAACTGTGAGACCGAACATAAGCGTGGATACCCTCTAGACCAGTGAGACGCACTTGGGGTTAGGGTGCTAGAAAAAGTGTATATGACGGTCTCCCCCACAGCTTCTCGCTGTAGTTTGGGATAGGAGACCGAGGAAAAAGGCACTGGCTGGTGCAAGACCCAATAGGGTTACTACGAGTAGAGTTCCTGATATTAGGTTTAGAGTTTGGTGCAGATAAGGTGATTCTTAAATTCCCAGTTAACGCACAGCTGTTAATAACGTCCGCTCAATGGGGTAAAAGTGAATAGTGTTCCTGACCTTAGGTTTAGTTTAAGTAAGGCGATTCTTTGAAATTGTCCACCGCCCACGGTATTGCCAATTGGGTAAATAAAAAAAATTACAACAGCTTCCCCTGATCTATCTCAAAAATTCGACCGAGTAGCACCTTCTAGTCACCGATAAGTTATTCTCCCCAGTGTTTGTAAAATGGGAAGATACGCAAGAGACACACATCATCAGTAGTAGACCCCCGAGTCATTGGGTGTTTCGGCCTTGAACTACCAGACACCCTCTTCTGAGGCGGCCCGCCGAGGGGATCAATCCTCAGCGTGTGTGTCGTGAACAATCGTCTGCCTGACCGATCCGGATCCGCAATTGGTTTTGTTGGGATTCCGGTTTCCTGCTAACCTCTTGTTCTCCGTACTTATTATAAAAATGGAATGGATTATCTAAGCCCTCTTAAGACGAGCAGTTTTTCTAAAATGTAGTTCCCCACCAGACTTGTGTTCAATCCAAAACTGATGATCCTCAGTACCACGTTCAAACAAGTAAACCCCAACTTCTTAAATAAAAGTGTACAACTCTGTAAAAATGATCTTTTAATGAAAGTGGTATGACCGCTACCTGTTACTATGATTAGTGAGACGCCGACAATGATACAGATTTGGTTGTTAAATCTCCGTCCTTGAGTCTTCCTACTCTACCGCCCCTTCCTTTTAGCCAGAAAAAATTCGTAACCAATGAAACCCATCCGAATCTTCAAAAGGATCCCCCACCCCGGAATTGGATTTTGGGTATCCTCTGAGTGAAGTGCAAGATGTGCTGTGAATGAGTGATGCTAGTCATCGTCAAAAGATTGGGTTCCTTTTAAAGCCCTCCAACCCTGGGCCACCGTCCCTACGTGCTGTCCTAGTGGACATAGGGGGGCAGGATACCTACCGCTCGAGAACCCTTGTTAACACCGCAAGGTAGCCAGGAACTCGAATAACCTGAGAACGCCCTCCGATACCCAGACGAAGGGAAATGACTGGCGGGGGCCGCAAGGCCCCACCTTCATCCAATCACCCCTCCTAAGAATTCCTACAATCCAAAACAGACGTCATTCTTACCTAGAACAACCGCAAGGTGCAGGAATCCCTATCTGAACTCTGTTTCCCCTGAGTGTCCTCTATTTTGGCTCCCCACTTTACAGTCACGGGGACCAAACCCATCACGTTACCTATCATACAACTCTTCCTCTGTCTACCAGCCTCTCTTTATTAATATGCTTCAATCTTACCTTTAAACTCATAGATTTAAATTATCTGGACAACTAATTCTTGCCAAACATAGAGCTTGATATGT
The DNA here is from genome assembly GCA_008369825.1 of Triplophysa tibetana. Classification (NCBI taxonomy): domain Eukaryota; kingdom Metazoa; phylum Chordata; class Actinopteri; order Cypriniformes; family Nemacheilidae; genus Triplophysa; species Triplophysa tibetana. Next base: position 19,687,456 of record CM017915.1, on the reverse strand, counting down.
CTCTCTCCCTTCTTGCACTGGTAAGACCCAAAAAAAATTAATTAAAAAGTTACCGTTTTGGAGGAGATCAGCTCCAACTACCTATGTCTCTGTCAAGCCTCATGTATTTGAACTTTTTCTGGGGGAATCCCTGCATGGGGTTGATTCCTGGTGATGGGTATGGTATTCCCGCCTATCCTCATTCACCTGCTCTTAACATTTTGTTAATATTTTGTTAAAGAGCCCCGGGACCACATAACTGATTGTTACAAACACACTCATGCAATCTCCCATTCCGAGGGGCCTTGATCAGGGCCCAGTGTTCTCATGAACCGGTAGGACCAAACAGACCCAAGCCCCTCCAATCACTCCCCCTACTCTTAACCACTCCTTCAAAGACCAATGTACATCCATACACATCACCCGCATTGTTGACGAGGCCGACTGACGGGACTGCGCCAGTCGACCTCCCCCTCACCGGACTGGGCGTAGGGTCGCTCACCCACCAACTCCCCCGGAGGAGAACCCCCAAGGGACAAGGTAGGTCAGCAAACAATGCATCTCCCACCCTGATCCTAACCACTCTTCAAAGACCATTGTACCTCCATACACATCACCCACATTGTTGACGAGGCCGACCGACGGGACTGCACCTGCCGAGCCCCTCTCCCTTAACCGAGCTAAGTGGCTCTCGTCCAGGGAGACCCCCGAGGACACCGTAGATCAGAAATTCTTGTAAATACTATCTTGTAAATTTTAAGCGTACCCTATCTTTTCCCTCTTTGTTTGTCTCAGAGTGACACCCTAATTCCGAGGCACTGGCAAGTATAGGGAATACGAAATACGACAGCAACCCCCACGGCATCTTGCCGTAGTTTGGTGTAGGAAGCTGAAGAAAAGGCACGGGCCGACGCATGTTTTTTGAAAGTGTCACCGGACCCCTGACTACCGCGTTGTTGCTTGGACTCTCCTGGGTCTCTGCTGTCCCCAACCCCATTACCATTGAAATATATTCTACTTTGGTTGACTCTCCCTCTTACTTCCCGGAGGCAACTCTCCGAGTCCCGGTCTGCCTTACCACGTGAAAAGTTAGGCTTCAAAAAATACCACCGTCTCCCCCCCCAGCCTCTCGCTATAGTTTGGGATAGGAGACCGGGGAAAAAAGGCACTGGCCGTCGCATGTTTCTGAATGTCGAAGGACCCCTATCTAACGCACAGTTGTTAAGGCCAACCTCCCAATAGGGTTGCAACGAGTAGGGTTCCTCACATTAGGTTTAGAGTTTGGTGCAGATAAGGTGATTCTTAAAAACTCTTTCTTGAAATTTATAGTGAAGTGTGTTATATGAAGTTTTTTGTCCCACAGAACCGATGCCCATGGGGCAGAGACTAACTCTTGACGGCAGCCGAGCTGTCCATCTTGGCACGAGACCGTCAGAACTGTGAGACCGAACATAAGCGTGGATACCCTCTAGACCAGTGAGACGCACTTGGGGTTAGGGTGCTAGAAAAAGTGTATATGACGGTCTCCCCCACAGCTTCTCGCTGTAGTTTGGGATAGGAGACCGAGGAAAAAGGCACTGGCTGGTGCAAGACCCAATAGGGTTACTACGAGTAGAGTTCCTGATATTAGGTTTAGAGTTTGGTGCAGATAAGGTGATTCTTAAATTCCCAGTTAACGCACAGCTGTTAATAACGTCCGCTCAATGGGGTAAAAGTGAATAGTGTTCCTGACCTTAGGTTTAGTTTAAGTAAGGCGATTCTTTGAAATTAGGGTTAGGGTTAGGGTTAGGGTTAGGGTTAGGGTTAGGGTTAGGGTTAGTTAGGGTTAGGGTTGGTTAGGGTTAGGGTTAGGGTTAGGGTTAGGGTTAGGGTTAGGGTTAGGGTTAGGGTTAGGGTTGGGTTAGGGTTAGGGTTAGGGTTAGGGTTAGGGTTGGGTTAGGGTTAGGGTTAGGTTATAGGGCAAAAAACGAAGAGTGCACCCCCTCTGAAGTGCACCCCCCCCCTTATTTTCTAAACGGATTCCAGTAGATTTTTAAAAGTTGGTATTTATACTAATTGGAGGACGCCCTTTCGAACGCACGTGGTTAGAACTCTCTAGCGCCACCACCGGTCGAGATGAGTAGCTGCACCCCCCTTATATAAAGTAAAAAATGAAAATTTCACACTTATTCATATAGTTTCGAGGACGCTGAATACGATGGCGCAGGTTTTGAGTCGATACGAGCTTCCGTTTTAGATTGCACCCCGGGGTGCACTTTTTAAAAAAAATAAAATTTACGCAAAAAGTCACATCAGGCACTTTATTATATAGTTTCGAGGACGGCAAACACGATGGCACAGGTTTTGAGTCGATACGAGCTTCCGTTTTCGATTGCACCCCAGGGTGCCCTTTTTTTTGAAAAAAAATTGAAGCATAATGTAACATAAGGCACTTCATTATATAGTTTCGAGGACGCCAAACACGATGGTGTAAGTTTTGAGTCGATAGGAGCTTCCGTTTTCGAATGCACCCCGGGGTGCACTTTTTTTTAAAAAAAAATTTACGCAAAAATTCACATCAGGCACTTCATCGTGTAGTTTAGAGGTCGCTGAACACGCCTGTGAAGGTTTCAAGTCGATACGAGCTTTCGTTCCCAAGTGCACCCCAGGGTGAAATTTTTGTAGAAATGTTACTAAGTCCAAAAGTGAAAATCGTCCTCCCAGAAACCACTTTTCTATACGTATCGTGTCATTTGGAGTCGATAGGTATAGCATAAAAAAAACATTTTATGAAAGGTCAATCTTCGACTTAGTGCAATTTTACTAAGTCAAAAAGTAAAAATTCGTTCACCCAGAAACCACTTTTCTACACGCGTTGTGCCATTTGGAGTCGATCTATATAGCCTTTGGGTGGTCGTTTTTTTGAAGAAACACTTAGCTTATTTTCGCCTAAAATGAGCTTTAAACGTCTGAAATTGGACTCGCAATAACTCAGTCATTAAAAATGTGAGAAGGTCGAGCCACATGCCGTTGGAAAGGCCTCGACCAGACCTTTCCAACGACATGTCATTCGACCCCCTCAGACCTTCCTAAGCGGAGCTAGAGGACCAAATAGAAACGTGTTTCGAAAAATTATCTCGGGCCAGGAAGGTCGCAGAAGGACACGGATAGATGCGTCGAGAAGGCCTCGCCGAGACCTTTCCAACGATACAAAGCACGTGTCGCTACGACCTTCCTAGGCCGAGATATTCTTTGGAGACACGTTTCTTTTCGGCGCCCCCTATCCGTCACGGAAGGTGCTACCGCGTCGAACGAGACGTCGTTGGACAGATCTCGTCCAGACCTTTCTAAAGACACCGGTCTCATCTCTCTAGGACCTTCCTACGCGGAGTTATAACGTTTGTCCGCCAGGCGGCGCTATTTTAAAAGAAGTCGCCGTAACTCTGCGTAGGAACGTCCTAGAGAGACGAGGGTGGTCTCTTTGGAAAGGTCTCGTCAGGACCTTTCAAACAGCACTTGGTCCGACAGCAATTTCGGACCCTAAAATAACACAAGGTTTTTTCGCGTCGGACATTACGTCGTCGAAAAGGTGTCGTCTATACCTGTCGAATGACACCTCTCGCGTATTTTTACGACATTCCTAGAC
>CM017915.1:19621060-19683752 GCA_008369825.1 Triplophysa tibetana | reverse complement strand
CCCTAACCCTAATTTTCCGAAAGGTCAGGACAAGACCTTTCCAACAACCTACTCTCGTCTCTCTAGGACGTTCCTACACCGATTTATAAGCAAAGAAAAAAAACCGATAGCGCCACCTATCTTTCGAAAAGTAAAGATGCCATAACTCTGTCTAGGAATGTCGTAAAAATACGCGAGAGGTGTCATTCGACAGGTATAGACGACACCTTTTCGACGACGTAACGTCCGACGCGAAAAAACCTTCCGTGGTTTTTTAGGGTCAGAAATAGGTGTCGGACAAAGTGTTGTTAAAAGGTCTAGACGAGACCTTTCCAAAGAGCCAACTCCGTCTCTCTAGGACGTTCCGAAGCAGAGTTATGAACAAAGAAACAAAACCGATAGCGCCACATAGCTGTCGAAAAGTATAAATGCCGTAACTTCGTCTAGGAATGTCGTAAAAATACGAGAGAGGTGTCATTCGACAGGTATTGACGAGACCTTTTCGGCGACGTAATGTCCGACGCGAAAAAACCTTGTGTTATTTTAGGGTCCGAAATTGCTGTCGGACCAAGTGCTGTTTGAAAGGTCTGACGAGACCTTTCCAAAGAGACTACCCTCGTCTCTCTAGGACGTTCCTACGCAGAGTTACGGCGACTTCTTTTAAAATAGCGCCGCCTGGCGGACAAACGTTATAACTCCGCGTAGGAAGGTCCTAGAGAGATGAGACCGGTGTCTTTAGAAAGGTCTGGACGAGATCTGTCCAACGACGTCTCGTTCGACGCGGTAGCACCTTCCGTGACGGATAGGGGGCGCCGAAAAGAAACGTGTCTCCAAAGAATATCTCGGCCTAGGAAGGTCGTAGCGACACGTGCTTTGTATCGTTGGAAAGGTCTCGGCGAGGCCTTCTCGACGCATCTATCCGTGTCCTTCTGCGACCTTCCTGGCCCGAGATAATTTTTCGAAACCGTTTCTATTCGGTCCTCTAGCTCCGCTTAGGAAGGTCTGAGGGGGTCGAATGACATGTCGTTGGAAAGGTCTGGTCGAGGCCTTTCCAACGGCATGTGGCTCGACCTTCTCACATTTTTAATGACTGAGTTATTGCGAGTCCAATTTCAGACGTTTAAAGCTCATTTTAGGCGAAAATAAGCTAAGTGTTTCTTCAAAAAAGCGACCACCCAAAGGCTATATAGATCGACTCCAAATGGCACAAAGCGTGTAGAAAAGTGGTTTCTGGGTGAACGAATTTTTACTTTTTGACTTAGTAAAATTGCACTAAGTCGAAGATTGACCTTTCAAAAAATGTTTTTTTTATGCTATACCTATCGACTCCAAATGACACGATACGTATAGAAAAGTGGTTTCTGGGAGGACGATTTTCACTTTTGGACTTAGTAACATTTCTACAAAAATTTCACCCTGGGGTGCACTTGGGAACGAAAGCTCGTATCGACTTGAAACCTTCACAGGCGTGTTCAGCGACCTCTAAACTACACGATGAAGTGCCTGATGTGAATTTTTGCGTAAATTTTTTTTGAAAAAAAAGTGCACCCCGGGGTGCATTCGAAAACGGAAGCTCCTATCGACTCAAAACTTACACCATCGTGTTTGGCGTCCTCGAAACTATATAATGAAGTGCCTTATGTTACATTATGCTTCAATTTTTTTTCAAATAAAAGTGCACCCTGGGGTGCAATCGAAAACGGAAGCTCGTATCGACTCAAAACCTGTGCCATCGTGTTTGCCGTCCTCGAAACTATATAATAAAGTGCCTGATGTGACTTTTTGCGTAAATTTTATTTTTTTAAAAAGTGCACCCCGGGGTGCAATCTAAAACGGAAGCTCGTATCGACTCAAAACCTGCGCCATCGTATTCAGCGTCCTCGAAACTATATGAATAAGTGTGAAATTTTCATTTTTGACTTTATATAAGGGGGGTGCAGCTACTCATCTCGACCGGTGGTGGCGCTAGAGAGTTCTAACCAAGTGCGTTCGAAAGGGCGTCCTCCAATTAGTATAAATACCAACTTTTAAAAATCTACTGCAATCCGTTTAGAAAATAAGGGGGGGGGTGCACTTCAGAGGGGGTGCACTCTTCGTTTTTTGCCCTATAACCTAACCCTAACTAACCCTAACCCTAACCCTAACCTAACCTAACCCTAACCCTAACCCTAACCCTAACCTAACCCTAACCCTAAACCCTAACCCTAACCCTAACCCTAACCCTAACCCTAACCTAACCCTTTCAAAAAACATGCGTCGGCCCGTGCCTTTTCTTCAGCTTCCTACACCAAACTACGGCAAAATGCCGTGGGGGTTGCTGTCGTATTTCGTATTCCCTAACCCTAATTTTCCGAAAGGTCAGGACAAGACCTTTCCAACAACCCTACTCTCGTCTCTCTAGGACGTTCCTACACCGATTTATAAGCAAAAGAAAAAAACCGATAGCGCCACCTATCTTTCGAAAAGTAAAGATGCCATAACTCTGTCTAGGAATGTCGTAAAAATACGCGAGAGGTGTCATTCGACAGGTATAGACGACACCTTTTCGACGACGTAACGTCCGACGCGAAAAAAACCTTCCGTGGTTTTTAGGGTCAGAAATAGGTGTCGGACAAAGTGTTGTTAAAAAGGTCTAGACGAGACCTTTCCAAAGAGCCAACTCTCGTCTCTCTAGGACGTTCCGAAGCAGAGTTATGAACAAAAGAAACAAAACCGATAGCGCCACATAGCTGTCGAAAAGTATAAATGCCGTAACTTCGTCTAGGAATGTCGTAAAAATACGAGAGAGGTGTCATTCGACAGGTATTGACGAGACCTTTTCGGCGACGTAATGTCCGACGCGAAAAAACCTTGTGTTATTTTAGGGTCCGAAATTGCTGTCGGACCAAGTGCTGTTTGAAAGGTCTGGACGAGACCTTTCCAAAGAGACTACCCTCGTCTCTCTAGGACGTTCCTACGCAGAGTTACGGCGACTTCTTTTAAAATAGCGCCGCCTGGCGGACAAACGTTATAACTCCGCGTAGGAAGGTCCTAGAGAGATGAGACCGGTGTCTTTAGAAAGGTCTGGACGAGATCTGTCCAACGACGTCTCGTTCGACGCGGTAGCACCTTCCGTGACGGATAGGGGGCGCCGAAAAGAAACGTGTCTCCAAAGAATATCTCGGCCTAGGAAGGTCGTAGCGACACGTGCTTTGTATCGTTGGAAAGGTCTCGGCGAGGCCTTCTCGACGCATCTATCCGTGTCCTTCTGCGACCTTCCTGGCCCGAGATAATTTTTCGAAACACGTTTCTATTCGGTCCTCTAGCTCCGCTTAGGAAGGTCTGAGGGGGTCGAATGACATGTCGTTGGAAAGGTCTGGTCGAGGCCTTTCCAACGGCATGTGGCTCGACCTTCTCACATTTTTAATGACTGAGTTATTGCGAGTCCAATTTCAGACGTTTAAAGCTCATTTTAGGCGAAAATAAGCTAAGTGTTTCTTCAAAAAAGCGACCACCCAAAGGCTATATAGATCGACTCCAAATGGCACAAAGCGTGTAGAAAAGTGGTTTCTGGGTGAACGAATTTTTACTTTTTGACTTAGTAAAATTGCACTAAGTCGAAGATTGACCTTTCAAAAAATGTTTTTTTTATGCTATACCTATCGACTCCAAATGACACGATACGTATAGAAAAGTGGTTTCTGGGAGGACGATTTTCACTTTTGGACTTAGTAACATTTCTACAAAAATTTCACCCTGGGGTGCACTTGGGAACGAAAGCTCGTATCGACTTGAAACCTTCACAGGCGTGTTCAGCGACCTCTAAACTACACGATGAAGTGCCTGATGTGAATTTTTGCGTAAATTTTTTTTGAAAAAAAAGTGCACCCCGGGGTGCATTCGAAAACGGAAGCTCCTATCGACTCAAAACTTACACCATCGTGTTTGGCGTCCTCGAAACTATATAATGAAGTGCCTTATGTTACATTATGCTTCAATTTTTTTTCAAATAAAAGTGCACCCTGGGGTGCAATCGAAAACGGAAGCTCGTATCGACTCAAAACCTGTGCCATCGTGTTTGCCGTCCTCGAAACTATATAATAAAGTGCCTGATGTGACTTTTTGCGTAAATTTTATTTTTTTTAAAAAGTGCACCCCGGGGTGCAATCTAAAACGGAAGCTCGTATCGACTCAAAACCTGCGCCATCGTATTCAGCGTCCTCGAAACTATATGAATAAGTGTGAAATTTTCATTTTTGACTTTATATAAGGGGGGTGCAGCTACTCATCTCGACCGGTGGTGGCGCTAGAGAGTTCTAACCAAGTGCGTTCGAAAGGGCGTCCTCCAATTAGTATAAATACCAACTTTTAAAAATCTACTGCAATCCGTTTAGAAAATAAGGGGGGGGGTGCACTTCAGAGGGGGTGCACTCTTCGTTTTTTGCCCTATAACCTAACCCTAACTAACCCTAACCCTAACCCTAACCTAACCTAACCCTAACCCTAACCCTAACCCTAACCTAACCCTAACCCTAAACCCTAACCCTAACCCTAACCCTAACCCTAACCCTAACCTAACCCTTTCAAAAAACATGCGTCGGCCCGTGCCTTTTCTTCAGCTTCCTACACCAAACTACGGCAAAATGCCGTGGGGGTTGCTGTCGTATTTCGTATTCCCTAACCCTAATTTTCCGAAAGGTCAGGACAAGACCTTTCCAACAACCCTACTCTCGTCTCTCTAGGACGTTCCTACACCGATTTATAAGCAAAAGAAAAAAACCGATAGCGCCACCTATCTTTCGAAAAGTAAAGATGCCATAACTCTGTCTAGGAATGTCGTAAAAATACGCGAGAGGTGTCATTCGACAGGTATAGACGACACCTTTTCGACGACGTAACGTCCGACGCGAAAAAACCTTCCGTGGTTTTTAGGGTCAGAAATAGGTGTCGGACAAAGTGTTGTTAAAAAGGTCTAGACGAGACCTTTCCAAAGAGCCAACTCTCGTCTCTCTAGGACGTTCCGAAGCAGAGTTATGAACAAAAGAAACAAAACCGATAGCGCCACATAGCTGTCGAAAAGTATAAATGCCGTAACTTCGTCTAGGAATGTCGTAAAAATACGAGAGAGGTGTCATTCGACAGGTATTGACGAGACCTTTTCGGCGACGTAATGTCCGACGCGAAAAAACCTTGTGTTATTTTAGGGTCCGAAATTGCTGTCGGACCAAGTGCTGTTTGAAAGGTCTGGACGAGACCTTTCCAAAGAGACTACCCTCGTCTCTCTAGGACGTTCCTACGCAGAGTTACGGCGACTTCTTTTAAAATAGCGCCGCCTGGCGGACAAACGTTATAACTCCGCGTAGGAAGGTCCTAGAGAGATGAGACCGGTGTCTTTAGAAAGGTCTGGACGAGATCTGTCCAACGACGTCTCGTTCGACGCGGTAGCACCTTCCGTGACGGATAGGGGGCGCCGAAAAGAAACGTGTCTCCAAAGAATATCTCGGCCTAGGAAGGTCGTAGCGACACGTGCTTTGTATCGTTGGAAAGGTCTCGGCGAGGCCTTCTCGACGCATCTATCCGTGTCCTTCTGCGACCTTCCTGGCCCGAGATAATTTTTCGAAACACGTTTCTATTCGGTCCTCTAGCTCCGCTTAGGAAGGTCTGAGGGGGTCGAATGACATGTCGTTGGAAAGGTCTGGTCGAGGCCTTTCCAACGGCATGTGGCTCGACCTTCTCACATTTTTAATGACTGAGTTATTGCGAGTCCAATTTCAGACGTTTAAAGCTCATTTTAGGCGAAAATAAGCTAAGTGTTTCTTCAAAAAAGCGACCACCCAAAGGCTATATAGATCGACTCCAAATGGCACAAAGCGTGTAGAAAAGTGGTTTCTGGGTGAACGAATTTTTACTTTTTGACTTAGTAAAATTGCACTAAGTCGAAGATTGACCTTTCAAAAAATGTTTTTTTTATGCTATACCTATCGACTCCAAATGACACGATACGTATAGAAAAGTGGTTTCTGGGAGGACGATTTTCACTTTTGGACTTAGTAACATTTCTACAAAAATTTCACCCTGGGGTGCACTTGGGAACGAAAGCTCGTATCGACTTGAAACCTTCACAGGCGTGTTCAGCGACCTCTAAACTACACGATGAAGTGCCTGATGTGAATTTTTGCGTAAATTTTTTTTGAAAAAAAAGTGCACCCCGGGGTGCATTCGAAAACGGAAGCTCCTATCGACTCAAAACTTACACCATCGTGTTTGGCGTCCTCGAAACTATATAATGAAGTGCCTTATGTTACATTATGCTTCAATTTTTTTTCAAATAAAAGTGCACCCTGGGGTGCAATCGAAAACGGAAGCTCGTATCGACTCAAAACCTGTGCCATCGTGTTTGCCGTCCTCGAAACTATATAATAAAGTGCCTGATGTGACTTTTTGCGTAAATTTTATTTTTTTTAAAAAGTGCACCCCGGGGTGCAATCTAAAACGGAAGCTCGTATCGACTCAAAACCTGCGCCATCGTATTCAGCGTCCTCGAAACTATATGAATAAGTGTGAAATTTTCATTTTTGACTTTATATAAGGGGGGTGCAGCTACTCATCTCGACCGGTGGTGGCGCTAGAGAGTTCTAACCAAGTGCGTTCGAAAGGGCGTCCTCCAATTAGTATAAATACCAACTTTTAAAAATCTACTGCAATCCGTTTAGAAAATAAGGGGGGGGGTGCACTTCAGAGGGGGTGCACTCTTCGTTTTTTGCCCTATAACCTAACCCTAACTAACCCTAACCCTAACCCTAACCTAACCTAACCCTAACCCTAACCCTAACCCTAACCTAACCCTAACCCTAAACCCTAACCCTAACCCTAACCCTAACCCTAACCCTAACCTAACCCTTTCAAAAAACATGCGTCGGCCCGTGCCTTTTCTTCAGCTTCCTACACCAAACTACGGCAAAATGCCGTGGGGGTTGCTGTCGTATTTCGTATTCCCTAACCCTAATTTTCCGAAAGGTCAGGACAAGACCTTTCCAACAACCCTACTCTCGTCTCTCTAGGACGTTCCTACACCGATTTATAAGCAAAAGAAAAAAACCGATAGCGCCACCTATCTTTCGAAAAGTAAAGATGCCATAACTCTGTCTAGGAATGTCGTAAAAATACGCGAGAGGTGTCATTCGACAGGTATAGACGACACCTTTTCGACGACGTAACGTCCGACGCGAAAAAACCTTCCGTGGTTTTTAGGGTCAGAAATAGGTGTCGGACAAAGTGTTGTTAAAAAGGTCTAGACGAGACCTTTCCAAAGAGCCAACTCTCGTCTCTCTAGGACGTTCCGAAGCAGAGTTATGAACAAAAGAAACAAAACCGATAGCGCCACATAGCTGTCGAAAAGTATAAATGCCGTAACTTCGTCTAGGAATGTCGTAAAAATACGAGAGAGGTGTCATTCGACAGGTATTGACGAGACCTTTTCGGCGACGTAATGTCCGACGCGAAAAAACCTTGTGTTATTTTAGGGTCCGAAATTGCTGTCGGACCAAGTGCTGTTTGAAAGGTCTGGACGAGACCTTTCCAAAGAGACTACCCTCGTCTCTCTAGGACGTTCCTACGCAGAGTTACGGCGACTTCTTTTAAAATAGCGCCGCCTGGCGGACAAACGTTATAACTCCGCGTAGGAAGGTCCTAGAGAGATGAGACCGGTGTCTTTAGAAAGGTCTGGACGAGATCTGTCCAACGACGTCTCGTTCGACGCGGTAGCACCTTCCGTGACGGATAGGGGGCGCCGAAAAGAAACGTGTCTCCAAAGAATATCTCGGCCTAGGAAGGTCGTAGCGACACGTGCTTTGTATCGTTGGAAAGGTCTCGGCGAGGCCTTCTCGACGCATCTATCCGTGTCCTTCTGCGACCTTCCTGGCCCGAGATAATTTTTCGAAACACGTTTCTATTCGGTCCTCTAGCTCCGCTTAGGAAGGTCTGAGGGGGTCGAATGACATGTCGTTGGAAAGGTCTGGTCGAGGCCTTTCCAACGGCATGTGGCTCGACCTTCTCACATTTTTAATGACTGAGTTATTGCGAGTCCAATTTCAGACGTTTAAAGCTCATTTTAGGCGAAAATAAGCTAAGTGTTTCTTCAAAAAAGCGACCACCCAAAGGCTATATAGATCGACTCCAAATGGCACAAAGCGTGTAGAAAAGTGGTTTCTGGGTGAACGAATTTTTACTTTTTGACTTAGTAAAATTGCACTAAGTCGAAGATTGACCTTTCAAAAAATGTTTTTTTTATGCTATACCTATCGACTCCAAATGACACGATACGTATAGAAAAGTGGTTTCTGGGAGGACGATTTTCACTTTTGGACTTAGTAACATTTCTACAAAAATTTCACCCTGGGGTGCACTTGGGAACGAAAGCTCGTATCGACTTGAAACCTTCACAGGCGTGTTCAGCGACCTCTAAACTACACGATGAAGTGCCTGATGTGAATTTTTGCGTAAATTTTTTTTGAAAAAAAAGTGCACCCCGGGGTGCATTCGAAAACGGAAGCTCCTATCGACTCAAAACTTACACCATCGTGTTTGGCGTCCTCGAAACTATATAATGAAGTGCCTTATGTTACATTATGCTTCAATTTTTTTTCAAATAAAAGTGCACCCTGGGGTGCAATCGAAAACGGAAGCTCGTATCGACTCAAAACCTGTGCCATCGTGTTTGCCGTCCTCGAAACTATATAATAAAGTGCCTGATGTGACTTTTTGCGTAAATTTTATTTTTTTTAAAAAGTGCACCCCGGGGTGCAATCTAAAACGGAAGCTCGTATCGACTCAAAACCTGCGCCATCGTATTCAGCGTCCTCGAAACTATATGAATAAGTGTGAAATTTTCATTTTTGACTTTATATAAGGGGGGTGCAGCTACTCATCTCGACCGGTGGTGGCGCTAGAGAGTTCTAACCAAGTGCGTTCGAAAGGGCGTCCTCCAATTAGTATAAATACCAACTTTTAAAAATCTACTGCAATCCGTTTAGAAAATAAGGGGGGGGGTGCACTTCAGAGGGGGTGCACTCTTCGTTTTTTGCCCTATAACCTAACCCTAACCCTAACCCTAACCCTAACCCTAACCCTAACCCTAACCCTAACCCTGACACCTAATGTCACTAAACCCAGATGGCCCAACACCTAAGTTCAGAACACACGACCCACCGAAACACCTAATGCAAGTAGACCCAGTTAGATGGGGCTGTTTGATTTACTTGAAACCATTTATGGGAATGAAAGAGGAGGGAGTTAGTTGAAAGGAGGAAAAGGAAAAGGGAAAATCATCTTTGGATCAAACTTACCCAATGTACTTACCTGTTGATAGGTAGAAGGGGCAAAGGGGACTGATTGACCCACCTACTGGAAGGATCTGATTCCTATTACAAGAGAGGAAGTACAAAGATAGATGTGCCAAAAGAGAATGCAGGCAGAATGTGATTGCATGAGTGTGTTTGTAACAATCAGTTATGTGGTCCCGGGGCTCTTTAACAAAATATTAACAAAATGTTAAGAGCAGGTGAATGAGGATAGGCGGGAATACCATACCCATCACCAGGAATCAACCCCATGCAGGGATTCCCCCAGAAAAAGTTCAAATACATGAGGCTTGACAGAGACATAGGTAGTTGGAGCTGATCTCCTCCAAAACGGTAACTTTTTAATTAATTTTTTTTGGGTCTTACCAGTGCAAGAAGGGAGAGAGACATATCAAGCTCTATGTTTGGCAAGAATTAGTTGTCCAGATAATTTAAATCTATGAGTTTAAAGGTAAGATTGAAGCATATTAATAAAGAGAGGCTGGTAGACAGAGGAAGAGTTGTATGATAGGTAACGTGATGGGTTTGGTCCCCGTGACTGTGAAGTGGGGAGCCAAAATAGAGGACACTCAGGGGAAACAGAGTTCAGATAGGGATTCCTGCACCTTGCGGTTGTTCTAGGTAAGAATGACGTCTGTTTTGGATTGTAGGAATTCTTAGGAGGGGTGATTGGATGAAGGTGGGGCCTTACGGCCCCCGCCAGTCATTTCCCTTCGTCTGGGTATCGGAGGGCGTTCTCAGGTTATTCGAGTTCCTGGCTACCTTGCGGTGTTAACAAGGGTTCTCGAGCGGTAGGTATCCTGCCCCCCTATGTCCACTAGGACAGCACGTAGGGACGGTGGCCCAGGGTTGGAGGGCTTTAAAAGGAACCCAATCTTTTGACGATGACTAGCATCACTCATTCACAGCACATCTTGCACTTCACTCAGAGGATACCCAAAATCTAATTCCGGGGTGGGGGATCCTTTTGAAGATTCGGATGGGTTTCATTGGTTATGAATTTTTTCTGGCTAAAAGGAAGGGGCGGTAGAGTAGGAAGACTCAAGGACGGAGATTTAACAACCAAATCTGTATCATTGTCGGCGTCTCACTAATCATAGTAACAGGTAGCGGTCATACCACTTTCATTAAAAGATCATTTTTACAGAGTTGTACACTTTTATTTAAGAAGTTGGGGTTTACTTGTTTGAACGTGGTGCTGAGGATCATCAGTTTTGGATTGAACACAAGTCTGGTGGGGAACTACATTTTAGAAAAACTGCTCGTCTTAAGAGGGCTTAGATAATCCATTCCATTTTTATAATAAGTACGGAGAACAAGAGGTTAGCAGGAAACCGGAATCCCAACAAAACCAATTGCGGATCCGGATCGGTCAGGCAGACGATTGTTCACGACACACACGCTGAGGATTGATCCCCTCGGCGGGCCGCCTCAGAAGAGGGTGTCTGGTAGTTCAAGGCCGAAACACCCAATGACTCTGGGGTCTACTACTGATGATGTGTGTCTCTTGCGTATCTTCCCATTTTACAAACACTGGGGAGAATAACTTATCGGTGACTAGAAGGTGCTACTCGGTCGAATTTTTGAGATAGATCAGGGGAAGCTGTTGTAATTTTTTTTAAATATTTACCCAATTGGCAATACCGTGGGCGGTGGACAATTTCAAAGAATCGCCTTACTTAAACTAAACCTAAGGTCAGGAACACTATTCACTTTTACCCCATTGAGCGGACGTTATTAACAGCTGTGCGTTAACTGGGAATTTAAGAATCACCTTATCTGCACCAAACTCTAAACCTAATATCAGGAACTCTACTCGTAGTAACCCTATTGGGTCTTGCACCAGCCAGTGCCTTTTTCCTCGGTCTCCTATCCCAAACTACAGCGAGAAGCTGTGGGGGAGACCGTCATATACACTTTTTCTAGCACCCTAACCCCAAGTGCGTCTCACTGGTCTAGAGGGTACCCACGCTTATGTTCGGTCTCACAGTTCTGACTGTCTCGTGCCAAGATGGACAGCTCGGCTGCCGTCAAGAGTTAGTCTCTGCCGCATGGGCATCGGTTCTGTGGGACAAAAAACTTCATATAACACACTTCACTATAAATTTCAAGAAAGAGTTTTTAAGAATCACCTTATCTGCACCAAACTCTAAACCTAATGTGAGGAACCCTACTCGTTGCAACCCTATTGGGAGGTTGGCCTTAACAACTGTGCGTTAGATAGGGGTCCTTCGACATTCAGAAACATGCGACGGCCAGTGCCTTTTTTCCTCGGTCTCCTATCCCAAACTACAGCGAGATGCTGTGGGGGAGGCTGTTGTATTTTTGCACCCTAACCCTAACCTAACCCTAACCCACCCTAACCCAACCCTAACCCTAACCCTAACCTAACCCTAACCTCCGCGTAGGAAGGTCCTAGAGAGATGAGACCGGTGTCTTTAGAAAGGTCTGGACGAGATCTGTCCAACGACGTCTCGTTCGACGCGGTAGCACCTTCCGTGACGGATAGGGGGCGCCAAAAAGAAACGTGTCTCCAAAGAATATCTCGGCCTAGGAAGGTCGTAGCGACACGTGCTTTGTATCGTTGGAAAGGTCTCGGCGAGGCCTTCTCGACGCATCTATCCGTGTCCTTCTGCGACCTTCCTGGCCCGAGATAATTTTTTATAACCCTAACCCTACAGCGAGATGCTGTGGGGGAGACTGTTGTATTTTTGCACCCTAACCCTAAACCCTAACCCTAACCCTAAATTGTTTAATAATGCATTTCATTGTTTGCCAATAATTCTTATTCTAATGCGCTAACCCCACCCCGTTTCAAAGCCACACAGTTTATGATGTTTTAGTGACTCATCCAGTGATATGGAAGGATCGCTACTCGATCTACTGACAGACGTCACAGGCTCTGTTTGTATGAACTGGTTGGACACCGGTGTGCACCTGGTTCTGCTTTTGACACAGCGCTGTTGAACAGTTAAATAAACAGTGGCATAAACCAGCGTTTCATGTGCTTTTCTGGTTCAAGAAAAGTTTTTTTATGTGACAACTAAAAACCAACAGACTGATACATTTTCTCAATATGCCCCGTGTGGTAAAACACAAAGCTGGACGGGTGGTCACCCTACTAAACCCAAATCTGTCAGTATATGAAGAGTCAAACTGCAGTTGGTTTGTTTTGATTTAAGACATAATAACTCAAAAAATACATCAAACTAACACATGAAACACAATCCAAACATGATTTTTTGAGTGTAATCTCATTTTGGAGCCTAACTCTCTATTTGTAGATCACACTGTTTATTCTGCAGTTCAATATTCTGTCTAAAATAATGAGATGATATTTTTAATGACGTTTGAATTTTAGAAGGCCAAAGAAAGAATGTAGGCTACAAGAGTTAGCAGCTTTAAGCTAACAACTGTCTGTACTGAGCTGAATCCTAAATAGATTGACTTCTGCTCTGATGTCATCGTCACATCCACTCAACCTCCATGATGTGTGAGAAGAATCTTTTTTTGACAGAGTTCTCTTTCCGCACACGCAAAAATACATTTCTATTGATGCTAATTTCCTAAATGCTTGTTTCATTAAAACAAGCTCCTTTTTTTCCACAGACTTGGAAAAAAATTCTGTTGTACCAATCTATTCTCACAGGAATCCTTGCTTAATTTAAGAGGTGGCTAATTCATATAAATGTGTACTTTGTCAATTCTACAAAATGTATCAATCATTTGGCAGATGCTTTAATCTTTTTATCCTCTTATTACTTAGCTCCCGACCAATCACGCTCTTTACGATCACAAAATTCCAGATTTCGGATAGAATCTAGAATAACTGCATCCACCAAAGCGGTTAGAGCTTTCTCATATGTAGTACCTAAACTCTGGAATAGCCTGGCTGAGATTTCAGCGGAAGTACATCATCAACCCGTATGCACATACACCATTGTGAATCTCAAGAGCTCCAGAGCAAGATGAGCACACGGAGGAGATGATTTATAGCACAGGAAGATTAAACTCATGCAGAAAAAATCTCTACATTCATTCAAGTTCAAGAAGATCAGACACTAACATTCTAATGAACTCAACTCAGAGAGTACCATGTGGTGCAGTCAGATTCCCCATCAACATACAGCAGATCAACAGATCACTGCAAGACTTCCCAACTCTGGCCTGTGAGATCCATTTTCCGGCTGCGTTTGGTCCCAACCCTGATAAACCCACATGAACAAGCCAATCATGTCTCAACTTAATGCTGATCTGCACAGATTGCCCAGCATATTGCATTAAAAGGCCATGAGAGTGATTCAAATGCATAGGCTGTCGATAGATGGATGTTCAGTAATCTGTTCCTGAAGATATTGATCAGGTGTTCAGATGTGTTTATCAGTGTTGGTGCTAAACTCGGCAGGAAAATGGATCTCGCAGGCTTTAGCCAGATTATGTTCAATAGAGCAGGGCTATGCGATTTTTTTGCTCAAGTCACCAGAGGGCGCTCTACACACATCTGTCCACTTTAATTGACTGCTTATAATTTTTTTGACCATCTGCCGTAAATATCTGAACATATTATTAGGCTGCTATGAAAACAATGAGCAGGCCTACATTTACATAGACAGATCGACAGACACACCGAGGCACTACAAAGAGATTGGTGATGCTCACTTCATTTGGTGTCAGAAGGTCATCTTTGGCTCTAATGAGAGAGATGACCCTGATGTGCCAAACTAACTGATGCTTCACACAGGTGCTTGAAGAAAGCCCTCCATTTTACAAAGCATTGTTAAATAAGACCTTGTTCTGTTCTGTAATAAAGTCTCATCGCCTCACTCTCCGCCTGTAATACAGGCCCGCCAGATTCATATGCCAGATATACAGATTGTTCTATGGAAAATATCAGCAAGATGATCTGATGAACATGTTTCTCTACAATAGTTGACATTATCAGAATCTAGACCAGGGTTCCTCAAATCTTACCCTGGAGGGCCGGAGCACTGCAGAGTTTAGCTCCAGCCCTGATCAAACACACCTGAGCAAGCTAATCAAGCTGTTCAGTATCGCTAGAAAATCACAGGTATGCAAGTTTGATCAGGGTTGGAGCTAAACTCTGCAGTGCTCGGGCCCTCCAGGGTAAGATTTGAGGAACCCTGATCTAGACTGTGCTTGTTGTTCTTAATGCTAGTCAAGTTGCTCTTCTACATTTACATTTCTGCATTTGGCTGACGCTTTTATCCAAAGCCACTTACATTGCATTGTACTATACATTTGTTTTCTGACAATGTGCAATCCCCTGGGATCAAACCCATGACCTTGGCATAGTTGCGCCATGCTGCAACCACTTAGCCACTGGAAAGCTGCGGTATTTCTAAAGAAATGACTAACAGCACTAATGAGGAGCACAGAGCTGTTCTATTGGATGTTGACATGGAGATATAAGAAGAGAACAGAAGTAGGTCAACAGTGCACCGAAATCCACTTACAGCAGAAACCTCCAGAACATTTACAAACTTCAGAAAGTGTCTGCGATGTGCTGTTTAACTCATCTGTGTGATTACTCTTGTTCGGAAATTAAATCAACATCAAACAGTTCCTGGTACACCCTGAACTGTTTTTTGTCCACAAAAGGCATAAGTCTGTGTCTTTACTGTCTGAAGTATGTACTTGATATGTAATCCTGCTTTGGGTTAGGGTTACCCTAGTTTAAATGATGTATGTTTTTGATGTGTGTGGGTTACAGTATGTCTGTTTGTGATGTTTGTTTTGTGTGATAGCATTAACCCATTCACACTGAAGAATGATCCCAGAAAATTGCCAGAGGTCCTTCTGTGTGGACCCAAACGCATCCTGGGTTGATCCAAAAAGTGATTCAGGAAATGGGACCTAGTAACATTAATGGGATCAGTCCTGGAAAGCCCCCCCTTGAACAAACGGCAGAAACAATGCCGTAAACACCGTGTAGTGATGACGCACATCTATAATAAATCGTAAATAATTTGACTATGAAAACAACAATCCTAATCACCAAACTTAAGGTAAGATGAGAGATTAGCGTTGTCTGCTTCTAAACGCAGTTTAAACTTGAAATGACTTGATCAAAACTTTTAACAGGAAAACACACAGCGCTTCAATAAACTTGATCGCTTACCAACCCTTAAAACAGGGCTGTGTACAAGCCTGAAAAATTTGCTTTCAAATGACATTTTTTATTTATCTTATACTCATTGGGCTATAGCCTACCTTGCGTTCTTGTGCCTCATTCCTCTTCATTGTTCCGCATTTATCAATATAAAATACAAATACAAAAGTTTGTGTTAAAATTGACATCTTTTTCATTTGCAAAAGGGAATAATGTATGCTTCAGAATAATAACCAACGGAGTCTGGTTTCTCTCGAGGTTTACATTGCTTTACTAGAATGATCTTACTCTTTCCATAATACCATGCCCTGTCATTTATTTCAACCTTCTTTGTTTTTTTCTGTTATTGATTTGCTTTTCTTCCTGTAAAGCTGCTTTAAAACAATGCAAAATATAATAAAATAATCCAAGAGCATTGCGGGAGGGACCGTTACATTGTGTATCTTCTGATGATGCATGAAGTTTTATACGAAGATGAAAAAAATGTCAGTGCACATACACACCTACACATATGCGCTCTGGCACACACACAGATATGCCCACAGGGGGTTGAGTGTGCCACAAGCAACAAAACAGCAGAATTCAGCATAATTGGACGGAAATGTTTTAAGAGAGAGTGACAGAGAGAGAGATAACAGAGAGGGAGACGAAGAGAGAGAGAGAGAGAGACAGAGACAGAGATAACAGAGAGGGAGACAGAGAGATTGAGAGACGGAGAGAGAGAGAGAGAGAACAGAGAGAGAAAGAGATAGAAAGAGAGAAAGAGAGAAAGAGAGAAAGAGAGAAAGAGAGAAAGAGAGAAAGAGAGAAAGAGAGAAAGAGAGAAAGAGAGAAAGAGAGAAAGAGAGAAAGAGAGAGAGAGAGAGAGAGAGAGACAGAGAGAGACAGAGAGAAAGAGAGTGATTGAAATAAGGTAAATGCAACAACACCGCCTTTGAGTTTTATGCTGTCACTGTCATCCACCCTGTTAAAACCCATTTTGTAGTTATCTATCGCCCCCCAGGGCACCTTGGACTCTTCTCGGAGGAATGGACTTAGAAATATTTCGAAAGACCGGAGCGTTTGAAGTCGGTTGGGACATCCATGTCCGAACGGCCATAAGATTTCGGGAGTAATGGTAAGTATTCTTGGGACCACCTCTTCCAAAACAGGTCTGCTAAATATTGTACTTGCCTCCACCGACGTCTGTTGTATACGTCGGACCTTTGAAACAATCCAGGTGGCAATGTAGGGCTAGACTTTAGCAGAAGAATGTGATTTGGTGTCAAAGGTTCCAGATCATGATGGTCATCAGACAATGTGGTAATGGGATGACTATTCAAAATTGCTTCGATTTCACAAAAGAGTGTTTGTAGTCCTTCATCATCGAGGGCGTGTTGTTGTTGTTGTAAAATAGAGCATAAGATCTGCCTCACCATTCGAATGAGCCTCTCCCTACCCCCCCATGATGTGAGGCTGTTGGAGGATTAAAAGTCCACTGAATTCCTTTCTGGAGCATTACTTTCTGGATTCTGCTTTGGTTCCATTCTGAAAGTGAATTCTGTAACTCTCTTTTTGCACCCACCAGGTTAGTCCCGTTATCTGATTGAATATGCAGTACTTGGCTACGAATCTTCTTAAAGCATCAATGCAGGAATCTGTATTCAGTGATTGAGCCATTTCTAGGTGAACTGCCCTGCTTGTCATGCAAGTGAAAATAACCCCATATCTTTTAACCTGACCTCTTCCTCTTTTTGTCACGAAAGGTCCAAAGTAGTCAACACCAACATTGCTGAAAGGTGGAAGATCAGCTTGTAGTCTTTCCTTTGGTAAATCTGCCATCTTTTGGTAAATCTGCCATCTTTTGCTCTCCAATCTTTCCTCTTACACGCTTGCACACAACACAGACAGAACTTTGCGGGCTGCAGAATTGGCATTTATAATCCAGTATTTCTTTCTCAGGTGTGAGAGAACATGGTTTCTGCCTGCATGTCCGAGCTGTTCGTGTATGTGTTGAAGGATAAGTGTGGAGATGTGAAGATCTTTTGGAAGTATTATTGGTCGCTTGGTTTCATCAGGCATTGCAGACTTGTCCAACCTTCCTCCAACCCTCAAAACTCCATTATCCATCACAGGATCTAGCTTGTACAGGCTGCTGAATTTATTCAATCGCTTTCCAACAAGTGATGTCTTTTCAATTCTTGACATTTCCTCTGAATACCTTTGTTTCTGGCAAAATTCAACGATGGCCTTTTCTGCTTTCAACAGATCATCCAGGCATACGGATTGTCCACAAAGTGATGTCTTAAATGCTTTAATTTCATTACATACCTTGTTTTGGCTCCGAGTGTCCTTATTCACGCAGGTTCCCTGTATTTCTTTTCTTTTTGCAGTGAGCAAGCGAAGGATATTCTTGAACTTCAAGAACCATGCTACTGCCAACTTTAGCTTTGTCCAACTTGAGAAATAGTTAAGCAATTGGCTGGTAGGATTTTCCTTTTCTTTAATGATAGTACTATAAACAGTGATGTTCCTTTTAACTTCAAGATCCTCGAGTGAGAGAGACATGGGTATCAGGGACTCTTTAGGCCATTCCTCTTCTTTCTTCCATAGAAAGTCTGGTCCATGGATCCACTCTTTGCACTTCACCAATGTGCCGGCACTCACCCCTCTTGATGCTAGGTCAGCAGGGTTCTGCTTTGTTCTGATGAATTTCCACTGAGTTACATCTGTGTTTTCTCTAATAACAGAGATCCTATTAGCTACAAATGTGCAGAATCTTGCATTCTCATTTGCAATGTATTTCAGCACTGACTGACTATCAGTCCAAAAGGTTGAGCTTTCGCGATCTATCTCCAAAGCTTTCCTTACCATAATGTCCACTCTGACTGCTAGCACTGCAGCTGTAAGTTCTAGACGCGAAATTGTGACTTGCTTAAGTGGAGCCACTCTGGCTTTCCCCAACATGAAAGACACATGTACAATGTGCATATCATCAGTCAGTCTCAAGTAACTCACTATGCCGTATCCTTGTTCACTAGCATCAGAGAAATGATGCAGCTCTACTTGCTTCAGCATTCCAAAACCAGATGGTTTTACACAACGTGCCACTCTGAAATCTTCAAACTCATCAAGATCCTTTATCCATTTTGTCCACTTATCCACTGCGGCCTGTGGCATTTCCTCATCCCAACCACATTTACTCCTACAGAGGTCTTGGATAAGCAATTTGGCAGGTAGAGTAAAGGGACTCAAAAATCC
This sequence comes from Triplophysa tibetana, assembly GCA_008369825.1. Lineage (NCBI taxonomy): Eukaryota > Metazoa > Chordata > Actinopteri > Cypriniformes > Nemacheilidae > Triplophysa > Triplophysa tibetana. Next base: position 19,665,065 of record CM017915.1, on the reverse strand, counting down.
AAGTGGATCATAGATGGAGCTTACAACTGATAGTAAGTTTCTTCGGGTGTGGGATTTCCACTTGACAGTGATATTGAATTTAAACATATCATTCTCCACGCACCACAACAATCCAAGAGCTCTTTCAGTGGGAAGCTTTTCCCTGTCGAGATCCAATTCCCTCACATTCTGAGCTCTGTCTTCCTTTGGAATATGTGCAAGAACAGTGCGACTGTTACTCACCCATTTTGTGAGATGGAATCCTCCTGTTTGACAGAGAGATGTTAGATCTTTCACCAATTTTACTGCTTCATGCTCGGTTGGAAGGGACTTCAAGCAATCGTCTACAAAGAAGTTGTTCTCAACAGTGTTTATCGTCTCAGTTCGAAATCCGTTTTTGTTGTCTTTGGCTGTTTGTCTTCGAGCAAAGTTTGCACAGCTGGGGGATGAGACTGCCCCAAATAGATGTACCATCATTTCAATGTTCCACAGCTGCCATGCTGACATCACCACTTGGCCACCAGAGGAATCGCATGAAGTCAACATCTGTTCTTGACACTCTGACCTGATGGAACATTGCTTTGATATCTGTCATAACTGCAACAGATTCTTGGCGAAATATGGGCAAAACATCAAAAAGTGTGCTGGTCAATTCAAGACTCTGAAGAAGTTCTGAGTTGAGGGATTTACCTTGAAAAGTTGCAGCACAGTCAAAAACCACCCTTATGGTCTATTTTTGGGGATGGTATACACCATGATGTGGGATGTACCACAATTTACCATCTGATCTTTTTAGCTCTTGTTGTGGCACCACTTCAGCATAGCCCTTATTTATTACTTCTGTTAGAAATTCAGTGTAGTCGGTTTTGAATTTTTCATTCCTCTTGAACTTTCTTTTCAAACTTTGAAGTCGCTGTTCTGCCACTTGGTAATTGTTAGGCAATGCTGTGTCGTCCTTCCTAAAAGGTACATCAAGAGTGTAATGTCCATTTTTTTACTTTATCGACTGTTCTGCGATCTTGATGAATCTTTTGTCTTCTATAGACATTTCAGCCTTCTCATACACTTGACCTCTCATTAAAATCATGATTGTATTGTTGCATCAACATTTCTTCCAGGTTCGAGACAGAAATTCTGTTAACAACAACACCATCACAGCTGTTCCTGTTTGTAGTGTTTTTGCCTTGTAAAGGACCATTAATAACCCATCCTAGTAGGGTCTTAACTGCATATGGCCCATCCTCTTGGCTATTAAGGATTTCCCAAGGTTCAATGGCTTTGGGAGCATTGCTTCCAATCAACAACTCCACCGTGGATGGAATCCTAGGAAACTGTACCCGACTAAGGTATGACCATTTAGATAGTTCTTCCTTTGTGGGAATATTACAGGTGTCAACAGGCATGTTCTTTTGGGTGTAGACTTCTGGCAGGTGGATGAAGTTACTTTCTTCCAGTGAAGAAACTTCCAACCTGCTGACAATGTAAGAGGGCACAGACTTATCTTGGACCATTGTTCGAAGAAGAATATTGGTCTTCCTTCCAGTAATGTTCAGTTTCCTCATAAGATCCTCTGTGCAGAAGCTTGCCGAGCTACCAGGATCAAGGAAGGCATATGTTTGCAGAATCTTACTTCCTTTTGAACTTTTAATCTGTACTGGTACAATCGACAACAAACATTCTGTGTAAGTCTGCTTGTTTCTGACTCCAGCATGCTTACCATCTTGAAGGGAGACCTGTGTGCTACTCACAGGTGTTTTCTTAAGTTGTTTTGATGATTCCAATGCTTTAATGTGGAACACACTTGGATGCGGTTTGTTGCATATGGAGCAGTTAAGATGCTGTTTACTCAAATGTCCTCCTTTGGTTAAACACCCAAACACAGATTCCATTCCGTCTAACAAAGTTGATCTTTTCCCTGTGTGGCTGCTTTTCAAACTGTAAGCATGACATCAAATCATGTCCATTGTTACAATAGAGACATTACATTGGCTGTAAATCCTTAGATGTGGTTTGTGGCGAGTTCACATGCACATTGGTAGCAAAACTGCCTTTGGATTTGGGTTTCAATACTTTGGGCTTTCCTTTGCTTGGGCTTGAGTCTTGGATTTCACCAAATATTGGGTCTGAGACAATGTTAGCTTGTTTTTCAATGAAGCTGACGAGATCTACCGTCTTTACCCTGTTTGACCGCTGTTCTTGCAACGCAAATGCCTTTGTACGCCACCTCTCTCTGAGCTTGTATGGGAGCTTGAAAGCAATACTCCTCATATTGGAGACTGTGTCCAGTTCTTCCATGAACTCCAAGTCTTCCATACTATTGCAGCAGCTTCTAAGAAACAATGCAAAAGCCTGTAAAGCCTTTGGATCTTCTGGTTTTATTGAAGACCAGGAGAGTGCTTTCTCGATATAAGCAGATGAAATCCTATATGCATTACCAAAGTGTTCTTTCAATAGCTGCTTTGCCTTTTGGAAACCTTGGTTCGGTGACATGTGTTGGCAACTTCTTACCAGCTCCTGTGGTAGTCCCCTTGTGTACTGAAGGAGAAAGTGCAGCCTGTCTGCATTATCATCGGTTTTAGTTTCAATGATGTGCTCAAAAGAATGAAGGAATGACCTGTACTGCTAAATATCTCCAACAAAGATTGGAATTTCTCCTCTTGGTAAGGTGGAAAGAAGTTGTTGTTTCACAAGCATGTCTGTCAAGTTGTTTTGTTTTTGAAAAATTCTAGCTAGCCCAGACCCTTGAATGACATTAGATGAAGATGAATCTCTACTTTGTAGAGGTCTTGGTTGAACTGTATGAAAGATTTGTGCAGAGGATTTGGAGTCAGTGTTCATGGTGGTGGTCTGTTGAATTGCATTGCTGTTCTGAGGATAAGAATGTCTTGCAGTTTGAGTTGGTGCTGTAGAGAGTCCATGAAAAGTGTCCTTTGGGCGCACATCTTGTGCATTTGTTGCGCTGGATAGAGTTTTATCCAACATCTCCTTACAATACACATTCATGGCATCTTCTTCGACAGCATTTCCATTGGTTATTAAGCTATCTGGATTCTTGAGATACTCGATTTTTGCTGAGCTGGCTGCAATTTCAGCTTGAATTTTCCACACCTCCTTCATCTTTTTAAGTTCCTCTTCTTTCTTCTCTATAGCATGTTTTTGTGGCAGTGCATTGGCTTTGGCGAGTAAAGCTGCCCTCTCTGCCTCTGCACAGATTTGCGCTGAGGTTGATGTTGACACACTTGATCTGCTTAAATTTGATTTGCTAGATCTACCAGATCTACTGCTACGCACAGACAAAACAACTGAAGTGTTATCTTCATAATTTAGTTGGTCATTCACTTTTAGAGAAGAAGAAGCTTGAGTACTGGTTTTAGAGTCAGGTTCTTGAATAGTAGACATCCACTTCTCAATGGCAGACACGAAAATTTCAACTTGCTTCCTTCTTGGTTCATACCAGGTTTTCAAATCTTCAACTTTATCCTCTTCACTTAACACTTGTACATATGATTCTTGAAGAGACTTGAATTCAACAAACATTTCATTGAACTTCATCATGTTTCCCTTTACTTCTTCAAGATATTTAGCGTCAGTCATCAAAGAGTTAACAATATTAATTCTCCTTGTAAGATGTGCCATCTTGCCTGCTCTAGAGGCTTTCAAACGAGCAGCAACCTCATTCAAGTCCTTTTGAGCGGAGTTTGGGGATTGTTCTTGAATAGACTCATCCATTTTGTTTCAAACAAGCAAATATCCTTTTTCCAAAGACACAAACTTTTCAAATTTCCTTTGATTCCTCTTTAAAATGACATATATCAAGACCTTTGAACTCTTTCATCAAATTAATCCTTTCATTCACTGTTTGCAGCATCAAACTTGAAAGTGTTTCCAATAACATTCAAATTTAACTCAGCACATTATTTCTGCAAGCACATACCTCTTTGAGAAGTTTCCTTTGTTCTCTGCTTCCAATGCCATGTGGTCTTCAAACAGTCCATCCACTCCATTCAAGTTTAAGGAAAATCCTCCTTTTCTCAAACATATTCCATTTTCAAAGCCAGTTTTTTGATATTTTGTAGTGGTAAAATCAAGTTTCCTATTCTTGATTCTTGTCCACTTGTGGGAGATGCTGATGTTGTGATTCTGACGCGTACCATAAATAGACCCAGAGAGGCGTGTTGGTGTTCCAAACAAATAACTGAAGTTTATTATATCAAAAATAAAGATGCATTATAACAAAATGAAACAATCCGCTAGCAGGTTTGTTGCACCATGCCACCCTAGCTCCATGTGCACGGCCAAAAAACTGTGCGCTCTTGCACCAGCGCCCCCTTCCTGTCAGGGATGGCCTATCCTTTATACAACTTTCCCCTCTCACCTATAGAGGGCACACACTCAGAGAAATAAACAATTAACAGTATAACAGCATACTATATTTAAATTAACATATTTATACAAATTAAATAAGGTGGTAAGTATGGCTCCTACACACTTTATTAAAGCAACACTGGGCTAAATCAGTATGAAAATGCATAACAGAACATGTTCTTAACTGCCGTTAATATTCTTGCCATTTTTGTCACGCCAAACATCCATTTGAAAATAATTGAAAAGCCATAATCAACATTTCAAGCTATGGTTTTTAACTTTTTCACAAACTTATTTTTGGTTTACAGTTGGAACTATTGTATGTGTGAATCACATTACGATGTTTAGGAAGAGATAGTTGAGAGCATAAGTCCTTCAAGAGAGAGAGATAAACTTTTAAAATAAACGAACATAAAGTATTACACTTACGTGATTGACCAACACACAATGCAGACATCAGACGCCACTTCCAGCACGACTCAACAATCAACCAAACAAACGAAAACACGTTAAAATGACGCAGAGCCCTTTAAATCCGTCTTAACCCCGACTTTCACTGCCATAACCAATCATTGTCATAGTTAGTGTAGTTTCAGCCAATGCGCCTTGACTATACATCAAGTGTGTCTTCAAACCTGTTTGTGTCGAGATACTTTGAAATCAGACGGAATGTAGAACATTTATTCCAAAACTGGATGAATACACATCGAAACAGATATAAAAACGAGTGAAAATGAAACAATATAGGGGAGTGGATATACTTTGATCAGTGAGTTGTTAAAGGCCTTAACCGACCAGGTTTTACAATCTGTTTTTAGCCTTAATTCTGGTTGTGATCTGTGCCTTCGCCAGGCGAGTGAAATGATGAACATCAACGAATGACAGGCGGAACCATAGTGAACGCAGTTAGTGTTCGTGTGTAACACCGGGAAGAATTACACGTTACACACACATCTTCATACATACGTACATAGACGCGGATACGCTGCGAGGTGATTGTTTGTGTTTACAATTTCTTTCACTGTTTTCAGAACTTTACAATTACATAAATACAAAAACGCCTATAACTGATTCTACTCAATGTCCAGATTAAATGAATTGAAACGTTCAGAAATCGTTAATTTTGTATTCGCTCCTATACTTCATGACATTCACAATACAATTGCCCAACTCCTAATATTAAAGAGATTTTGAATTCTGCTGATAACAGGTAATGCAAGATTCTTAGATTTTTTTTGTTGAACTGTGATTCGTTTTTTATTTATTTTGATCATTTGTGTTTTCAGTAAATGGTACATAAGTTATTGTCTGTTGAATGAATATAAATTGAGTGCTTGTCGTTCTTCAGTCCGTTTACACGATGTCTTCAGTGATATCACATGGATTTAAAAGCAGTAAAGAGGACTTCAGCTTTGGGCCCTGGACAGTCACTGCTGCAAAGACTCATATTATGAAGTCTAAAGATATTGAGAGGTAAAAGACTGTTTTATTGCTTGGTTAGACTGTACCAATCTCTGCTCTGGTGAGAACAAGTGGGTGTGTGTGTGCGCGAGATGAGCTCACATCATCTGAATCTGACCAAACAGTACTTTTGTCGCAGGTTAGCAGATGAGATGCATATGCCATCTCTCCCAGAGATGCTTTTCGGTGACAATGTTCTTCGGATTCAGCACAACAATGGTTTTGGGATTGAGTTTAATGCAATCGATGCTCTCAAATGTGTCAACAATATGCAGGATTCTGTAAAAGTGGCTTGTGCACAAGAGTGGCAAGAAAGCAGGTAAAACACTCTGAGGCTCAAACTCATTTTTTTACTGTCATGTGGAATCCTTTTGCTCTAAAAGAATGCTTTCACTCCATCACAGGTCCGACTCGGAGCATTCCAAAGAGGTAGTGAAACATTATGATTGGACATACACAACAGATTACACAGGGACTTTACTTGGAGAGCAAATTCAAATGAAGGTATTTTACCCTACATGTAAACACACAGCGGTGATTTAACTAGCTGACCTTTAAAGGTATACGTCACCCAAAAATGTAAACATTTTTATGATTTACTCAGACATTTGCACATGTTTGGAACAACCTGAGGGTGAGTAAATTATGAATAAATGTTCATTTTTGGGTGAACTATCCCTTTTTAAGCCTCTTATGACCAGAAACCACATTACTGTGTGTATCAAACAGGTGACGCCCACCACAGAACGGATTGATGTGGAGAAGCTGAAGGCACGAGAGCAGATCAAGTTTTTTGAGGATGTTCTTCTGTTTGAAGACGAGTTGCATGATCACGGCGTGTCTATGATCAGTGTGAAAATTGTAAGTGCTTTGGGCTTTATATACAAATCATCTCTATTTAAGCATTCATGGTTGTAATATGAGAGAGCACTTATTGCAGTTATTTATTTCTGTAGCACATAAAAAAAAGTACATCAGTGGTCCTATGATCTGTAAAGATCAGCCTACTTAAATCTGTTTGATTGCATCATTCCATAAACTAGAAGAATCGGTGAAATATTTGATCATTTCAGAGAGTCATGCCCACCAGTTTGTTCACTCTATTGCGGTTCTTCCTGAGAGTGGACGGCGTGATGATTAGGATTAATGACACACGTCTGTATCACGAGGCAAGTTTTAGCCATTTTATCGTTTACATCTTTATAATTGAACTCTTAACGTTTGTGTCTCACATTCTTAAATGCTTTAAACAGGCTGGACAAGACTACATGCTTAGAGAATTTAGCACACGTGAAAGTAAAATATCAGATCTTCAGGTGAGCTAAAAAGAAGTCATAAAATACGAATTGACCAAATGTGTGTTTTCATACGTTTCTATAACTTGTTTGTTCTTTCGTGGATGCTGTTGGTTATATGATCACTGCGTTGATGGCATTTCTCTCCTTATAGCATGTTCCTCCAGCCTTATACACGGATCCCAATGAGATCGCCCAGCACTTACCACTGAAATTCACCAAGTGTGAGAAACTAACCTTTCCAGAGAGAGAGAAACAGAGAGAAACAGAATCTTCACAGTGACCTGACCAGACGAACGTATACATCTGACACACAAAAGACTCACACTCGCTGTTCCCATTTACTGGAAAATCACGTCTGATATTGTCTTGTCAACACAGTGTGGAAGTGTTTTTTCAAACTTATTGTGGAATATGGCCAAAGTGTACTGTGGAGTCATTGAGATGAAAATGTTCGATCTGGGTGTGAATGATGAAGGTTTTATTAAAATCCTTTAAATGATTCAACTGGATTTGGACATATGATTGTATTTGTTATGATCAATTGATGATAATTATGATAAAGAACAATGATTTCCCATGATCAACTCCTGGAATGATCCGTTCAAAAAACGGAACCATCCCATGAAGTTCCACCTTTGCTTTGAATGGCAACATGTGTGAGTCAGGGCGAAAGTTGAGTTTACAGGGAATCTTGGGGGAGGGAGAGAAAATGAGGGATTGTTAGAATGCTCTGTTTGAACTTCTTTACAGTACAGGTTTAGAGAAAAAGATCTCATTTAGTTTACATGTTATTCGCCGAAGTGTTACTCACCCCTGTACAGTAGGTGGCGATATTCACCCAAACATGTTGGTTGTGACCCACCATCAAAGGAAAGAAGTTCGACTTTCCAGCCGGTGTAGTTTAGGGTAACACAGCCGCGGCGCATGTGTTTTTGGGACCGTCACCGGTAAGTTAACCTTTAGTTATATTTTACTCCGTTGAAATATGATCTAAATCAGTGAGGAAGACATCATTGATTATCACAACTGTTCAATATAGGTTGAGTAAAAGTGTGTGTCACAGAGATGCCGAAGAAAGTCAAAAGAGTGAATAAACCTGCTGGACAGGAGGCAGATGAAGAGCTGGTGTCTGTTAAACAGAAGAAGATGATGCTGACGAAAGCTCCTCTGTGCTTTGATTCGCCTCGTGAATTCTTTCAGAGTCTCATCAGTCCGATGAGTGTGGAGGAGTTTTTCCAGCACTACTGGGAAAAGAAACCTTTAGTTTTACACAGATCAGATGCTGCATTATCGGATTATTATCGCTCTCTGTTTCAGCTGTCTGACCTGCAGCAGCTTTGCTCTCACGGACTGCAGTTCGGTGCAGATCTCAATATCTGCCGCTGTATCGACGGCAAGAAGAAAGTGTTAAACAAAGATGGACGAGTGAAGTTCAGTCAGCTGAAGAAAGACTTTGATCAGAAGAAAGCCACCATTCAGTTTCACCAGCCTCAGAGGTTTAAGGTGATGGAAGTAGAATTGAATAAATGGTGTGTGTGTGTGTGTGATGGGATGGGTGTGTATTGGTGAAGGAAATTGAATACGTGTTGTGTGTTTATTGATGTTTTATGTGGACGTTGTGCGCTCACAGGATGAGTTGTGGCGCGTTCAGGAGCGCTTGGAGTGTTTCTTCGGCTCTCTGGTCGGTTCTAATGTGTACATCACACCTGAAGACTCTCAGGGTCTGCCGCCTCACTATGATGATGTTGAGGTGTGTGATGTCCTATACCAATGTCTATCACTACATCATTTCAGTTCCTGTCTAATATGTAGGCTTTATATTTTCTGCGTCATTCAAATCCAATAATTCTATAAAACTGAAAATGAATTACAAGCAGAATACCTTTTTTAATAGAACGCTGGTGTTTCACGAGTAGGGCCGGTGGTGTGTGTGTCTTCTCTGTACAGGTCTTCATTCTTCAACTGGAGGGACAGAAGCACTGGAAGCTTTATAAGCCCACCGTCCATCTTGCCCGCGAGTACAGCCTGGAACCAGAGGAACATATCGGCACCCCCACACATGACATCATTCTGCAGGTATGCTCATTGCACACAGACAGGAATCAAATCTAACTCATTGACTACATTTACATCTGCACCAATAATGTGACTTCACAATCATCATGATTAAGGACTTATACGATCACATGACGTGAGCAAACCTCTATTTGCTATAATGAACATCAAACATCATAAACTCGGATACAATAGGTTGTAATATATTCTAATTAAAAATCCTTCTATGGATGTATTTCAATAGTTATTCAATGCTGTGAATAAAGAAATATGATGAAAAAGCAACGGTTGTCTGCACTGAAAGCCCATCCATACCTTGTCTGCATGAACTTAAAGATTGGTGTTGACAGTAAAACTTCAGAAAGTCTCTTTTACTACCAATGTGCACTCAAGGTGCGTGACACAAACACATGTGATTAAAGTGTTAACATGCCCCATCAAAATCTTTGTATGCCACATACATTACTACCATTATAACCTTTATCACATTATTTAGACCCAAGTATTGCGTTTACATGAGGTGAAGTTTTTTCAAAAAGTTGCCAAAATCTCATTCTTATCGCATTTTGAGGGTGCATGTATACAAAGTCACTGTCACATCAGTCAATGATCACATAAGATGGTTGACAGTGTTCTGAAAAGTCACAATTGGGATCCTAACTGGAAGTCTGCTATTGATGTACCCGTCCCCATTACAAACAAAGCAAAGTGTTTCTTTGGAGACACCGATTGGATGCTTACAGGTCTGTCTGTTGATCTGTTAGGCTGGTGATCTGCTCTATTTCCCGAGAGGAACCATCCACCAGGCGAACACACCTCCAGGTGTGGATCATTCCACACACCTCACACTCAGCACCTACCAAAACACGTATGTCTGTGCACATATCACACAATCTTCTTTAACTATCATAACAGCTGTTTTTCTTCAGGCTTGCAGAACATGCACTTAACCAAGATCCTTGTGTTTTAGGTCATGGGGTGACTTCATGCTAGATGTGTTTCCCGGTTTCTTATTTGATTCTATGAAAAGTGACCACAGACTGCGCTGTGGTCTGCCACAAAACCTCCTAACTGTGAGTACAGTCTCTTCCTACCCAAAAGTCCTCGTCTCATTTTGAAATAAATGTTCCTTGTGCTTCCACAATTATTGATGTTTCTCCCTCGTGTGTGTCAGTGTTCCAGTTTTGGTCGTGATATAAATAAACAGGTATCTGTGTTTCTGAGACATTTGGCTGATGGTCTTGAGCAGGAAGACAAGGAGTTACGCTCCACTGATATGAAGAGAGATTTCATCTCCAACAGACTCCCACCCTACCTGCTGGACCAGGCCGATCTTGAGCCAGGCGAGTCTCACATGCTGCTGTTGTTGTTTGTCATTGTATTACCGACGTCTTGTATAAACATTTTTCTCTTTCAGCTGGGAAACTGCCAGCATTAGACGACACAGTATGTATCAAGTTTAAAGAGCATCTTCTTCTAACAGTGGAACCCAGTCAAGATGACACCGTAAGAGTCACTGATGCATATTTTATATACGACCCAAATATTGACATGTCCTCACTGTGTGTGTTTGTGTGTTTCTAAGGATAAGGCCACTGAGTTGGCTGCGTTTGTCTTACATTCTTTAAGAAACGAGCGAGAAACACACATGATGGGAATGTCTGATGATGAACGGGGATCACAGGTCTGTTAGTTCTCATCACATGATGCAGATTTCATCTTCATGACCTCCTCCAGGATTAGGTTCACTCACTTTCTCAGTTTCAGGGTCTGCGGTTCCCGTTGACACATGTCGCTGCTCTGAAGCAGCTGTTGGTGGAGGAGCGTGTCGCTGTTGGAGATCTACAGCTGATGCAGGATGCTGATAAACTTGGACTGACTCTTGGTCTCTGGACCGAAGGGTTACTGCGTGTGTGTTAAACAGCTTCCTTACTGTGGGCAAACTGGCACGTGTGAACGATTTAAACAACGACATGTTACTGCACTGTTTAGTCAAACCGTATGCCTCTGCCATAGAATTCTTCTTTCAACACAGATGGGTTTGTTTTGTTCACAGTCTCTGTTATAGCCTAAACATTTGACCGCTGAGGGTGAGATGGCATTTTAAACGAATATGAAATATATACATACGAATATGACGAATTGTAGTTGAATAAAATCATTTTTAATTTTCTCTGTGATATATTGTGTGATATATTTGACATTTTTAGGATTAATTTAGAATTAAAAATGCTGCTTAGAAACAATCACCATGACATCCGGGTACACATTAACAGATGGTTAAGGTTAAACATTGCTCTTAGTCCTCTCATACCTGAACAACTCCAGTGAAGTGACTAGTTTTGTTTGTCACATAAAATATTTGCAACTGCACTGAAAATCCAGCACGGTGTGGCATCTTTTATGCAGAATGCAGCTCCAGCTTGTGGGGTTCTTCTAGTGCAAATGTGCTTCACATAAAAAAAGTGAGAGATTTTTGCTGCAGCTCCCTCTTATTAACGGTGAGTTTTAAAACAGGCCTGTGCCTTTTCCAAGACCAGCTCCACATCAATTATTGCTGCTTGAGGTGAGTAGCTAAAAAAATGTGGATTGCTGTTTGATGCCAAACTTGTCTCTTTCATATGACGTGTGATGACTTCAGCATCACAGCACGTCCATGTCCCACATTTGGGTGCTCTTGTTGACACAAAGCTGACTCAAAATAAGATGATCTCTCTCAATTCCACCTAAGACAAAGCAAAACATTTTGTTCAAAATAGCTCCTAAGAAAAACAAAGCACAATACAGCACTAGCTTATTTGAGTTCAACATTACCTCTGAGGTCCAGCACCAGGCTACGATTTAAATGAGACGAGATTCTTCCATCTTCATTAAGACTCCACCTTTGATTCATGCGTCCATGTTCTTCCCATAATGCCACTATGGCCCCAACGCAAGCCTTTGACCCGATCACAGAGAGACAGCCCCCTTGCATCTACTCAAACAGACAGCAGATTAAATCACTGCTTTTCAAAAGAACAACCTGATTGTGATAAATGATTTAAACCTAAAGTTTCCTGTACAATTTGATCATATGGGGTATACAGACAAACACATTGCACTACAGTAATTCCATTTGGATTAAAAACAGTTTCAAATGTGGCATTAAAAGGTTTTCCACTTGAAGGCGGGTTAACATGCTATGTCATGCATTCTTACTTCTTTACACAGTAAAACAGCGTTCAAAGTTGTTTCAGAAAGTTTTTTATAGGTTTGGATCCCTGTGTTGTCAAAAGGATCATATTCCTTTTAATGTGAAACTCTACCGGAAAAGCATGGCGAAAGAAATAGCCCGCCAACCGATAGGAAGAACTGTTTATCAAGATTGGCTGCGCTGCGTGAAGAAGGGCTGTGCTGAGCGCCTGCATCTGGTTACACTTGTGATAGTGAGAGAAGTTCAGGTGTGTTTGTTTCTTCATGGCATTTCAGTGATGCATGTTATATAAGCGGTGGATATAATACTGGATTTGGAGATCATTTGAAACTGATAGTTTAACCCGTCCCACTGCTAAAAGATGCCGGACATGAACTGCATGCGTTGAGTCAAACTGAGCCATAATGTATAAACTAAATAACGTTATGATGTGTTGCTTTCTGGTTCTGTAGTTCCATTCCACTCTCCGCACTAGTCCTCCACCAGCTCATGTGTTACCGGAAATAGTGGTGCAGCTCTCTTTCATAAATGTGATCAAACTAAACACTCTTAGAAGATACGACGTATGAAATATTAATCTTGAGCAGTATGAGATTGGCAGAAACTCCGTCTGTTTTCCCACCTTTAAAGATCTAAGGACGCTTCAATTCAAGTTTCTAAAATTAGTTCTATTAACAAGAAGAACCATTTTTATCTTTAATGCCTCTCTGGAAGGGCTTTGCTTTGTCCTGACATCATACAGACCGTGTTTTTCAGAAGACCATCAGAGAAGATCCAACGTTGTGTGTTCAGTGAGCCGTCAGCAGGACTCAGAAAGGCTTTTGCTGGAAAGGAACCCTCCAATATGCTCTCTGTGGTCACGACAGAGCCCAGCGCTCGATTCCGTAGCTGAATGTGCACTTTTGGCTGAGAAGGAAACAACCGTTTTGAAAGTTCAGGGACTTTAGCGTAGTGACTAGATCTTCTTTAAAGGATTGCATAAATGTTCTAATGGCTAGAATTATCTCAACAAAAGTGTGTGTGGGTCTGACTGGTTTACGCCAGCCTCCACCAAAGATGAAACCCAACAAGGCAAGCACGCACAGACTCACACAAACTATGAACTAGTGCTATCCTGCATCTAAATTACGCACACACATGTGTTCATTGTGGAGGAAGAGACCACTAACATTAGGGCTTCAGTCCTTCAGGATACCAAATCTAAAATTCTTGTGGTGTCTGTACCACCTTCAGCAGAACTCCCAGCATCCTGTTTATTATTGCTATAGAGAAAGTGGATTTATAGACTCCACTCATGATGGCCAACAAGACACATCACAACATAGATACTACTGATGGAATGCAGGGGGTGTCATTATCATATCTAACCTGTCTGAGAGACTTCAATGATCCAATCGTGTCCCAGCCGCTGTGTTCTTTCCAGTCTGAATATTCTCCAGGTTCCAGAAGCATCTGACGGCCGTTGAACTGACTGTATTCATAAGCCACCCACCTGCCGGAGAACTCAAGCTGTCAGTACAATTCATACAGAACACAATAACAACGGAGAGTAATGTTAGAGTTCTTACAGGCCACTGTTGACTCTTAGAGACTGGCTGAAAAACATGTTTTCTATGTCAGAGAATAAAGTTTCCTCCAGTCCCTCAAAGCCACTGAGAGAGAACAAACTAATGGACAGATCTGTGAAACTCTGAGAGAAAATAATTAGAATATAGCTTTGTTGTCTAAAGTTGAATGAAATGTGTTGCTAGCATACATCACTCACGTATGGAATGGGCTTTAGGGACCTGATTGCTGTTGATACACAACCACAGGAAGTGAGGTCATGGTAAAGCCCCTCCCCCAAGATATACTGGTTACCAGACCAACCCTCCTCATCGAAGAGCAGCCAACTACACAGGGACGAGTGAGTGAAAGAGAGAGAGAGATGGTGGAGGCGCAGTCTGAGATCCATTGATATGTGATTCATATCCATTGGGTTTACAGCCAATTTGCTGTTGACCTGGAATTCTCACCTTCCTCTGTTCACCCGGAACGACACCAGGCCCGGAACGCCGCAGTCTAGAGCTTCACCCACAAACTCTCTGGACTCACCGGCATAATGTGTCTGGGTGTAGGCGCGTAGCTGGGGTCATAGAGAAACAAGTCAGCATCACGAGCCGCCACTCATGTTCATGTCGATCGCAAAAGAAAGGCACACCTACCAAAAACTTCGGTTCCACAATCCCACAAACCCCCTGCAATGAAAATGAGAAGGATGCATTTCATGATATTTACCAACATGATTTGTGTGTATGTTGCAAGTCAAAGAACTTACCCTGCGAATCGGCCTCAGGGATTGCGGCGTTTTTTTTACCACGCTGCCCCACTCCAGAGCCCCAGGATACTGTCCTTTCTCAAGAACATACTGATCTCCCGTGAAACCCCGCTCGCTGTACGCCACCCACCTGAAACACAAAAGCACCAGAGATGCTGGAAAGAACCTTAGAAATGAAATGATGTATAAACCTCATGTCATACTTACGCTCCTCTCATCACGTGGATGCTGCGCCCTTCATCAGACGGACCGTTCACCCGCAGATCTGGAACGTCTGCATGCATCACATTGATTTCTTCATCTGACCTCTTAAGACAAACCAAAGGCTCCCAGAAATCCTACATGTCACCCGACAAAACAAGCAGACAACACACGCCACATATCTAAGCTCTGCTGTTAATGTACACAATCGACATTCAGCACAGACAAACTGTGTTTCAATCAGACTGTGCTACACAACTCGCGCTTGATTCCTTCATTTTTTTTTATTAGTCTGATCAGATCATGAGGATTCATGGGATTAGCAATGACAAGGATTTCCAAGAAACATCAAATGGCACTTTACTTGCACTGGAAGTTGCTTTGGGTAAAATGGTGGCACTTTTATAGCATCTGTGTGTGTGTGACGTTCTGCTGTTATTGAGTTTCACACACAGATATTTACCCAACACAAGAAACCCGTAGTGAAAAAGAAGAAACTTACACTCTGAATGTAGCGCAGTGATTTAATGGAGTACTCGGTATGGCTGAAAAGTTGTGTACAGTTGCTGTATTGACCTTCTTCCAGAACACACTGATGACCTCTGAACCCCTCTTCGGAGAAACACACCCATCTGACAAACACACACTCTATTCTCTCAGTTATGCTGATAGCTCCCTCAATCACAAATACAAACTCACATGAGTGTTTACCAAGGGCTGAGAACACGCATGCTCATTTCAGGCCACATCGGATTGCAGTGATATTACACACACACACACACACACAAACACACACACAGCAGCGCTCCACACTGATCATGTGACAGACACAGAGACAGATCTCCGCCCCATGCTAAAACATGAATCATTCTTCACACACTTTCTTATATTCAGTGATCTACTCTTCTACTGGCCCTTACTAAAAGTGAGCATACCCTGACAATCTTGATTTATTCAGATTTATACAGAGGTTTTACAAAGTAAACTTTTCTTTGAGAGTAAGTGTTAGTATTAATAACAAACTGAGTATAAAGACAATAGAAGTCCATAGAATATAATCATTTAGATTGACATGTGTATGGATCAAATGTCCCCACAGAGATAGTAATACCAGATAGGAAGTGTTTAGGTCCTCATGAGGAATCGAAGCAAATGATGTTGATTTAAAAATGTCAAAATGCAGAAATGTTTGTCCGATGGTTTGGTTATCGGTCGAGTGTTAGTCCAATCTGAACATCATGAGCTTCTGATCAATGAGTAACAAATCAAAATAAAGAGCATCAAAAAGTCAACAAAAGTGAACTCTTTACACATTTGTACATGAGACTCACGTTCCACCCAGAACATGTATTGAAGAGATGCTGAGCGGTCCATCTGTGGTCATCAGACTGCCTGTGTGATCCAACAGTTCCTTGTACTGTCCCTGAAACTGCTGCTTCTCGTACAATATCACCTACAACACGGACAAAACATCAATCTCATCCACTGATCCGAGAACAGCTTCTGTGTGCTGTCTTACCGTTGGGTCGAGAGGCCTCATCACCTTCAATCCACCCTGTATCAGTAACACAAGAGAAGAACACGTACAATTAAAAACACAGCCTCGCTTACACAGATGTTGTCCTGAAACTCTCTTGTGTCCGCATGATGTGACAGACTGAAACATGAAAGCAGATGTCCATCACTAGATGTAGTTGTGTCAGGTAGATGGCATGGGTTAATGTGATGTGTGTCCGTCAGCTAAAGGCGTGTGTAACATTTACCCTTATTAACGGTCGAAGACTCTTCACACGCGGAACAGGGGAATTTAGGAAAATGGGTGTCACCCTTCCATCAGCTTCCAAAACAGCAGAATTACCGTTGAATCCAGGCTTGTCATAAACCAACCAGCTACATCAATACAAAAAACAGAATATAAGCACAATGCCAGCCAGATCCTAAGTGTAATAACACATCTAAGTTGCTGGTTTTGTATGGAGTGATGAAGTGAAAAATATTGTTCTTAGCTTCATATACTGTGGTAGGCCAACTGAGACCAGTTATATTGCACTTTTGTGCTCGTGTTGCACTAACTGCTTCTACTGCTAACTCATTTGTACGTCGCCTCTGCTAAACGACTAAATGAAAGTGTGATTCAAGACGTTTCTTAGACTTCTACATGTCTTAAACTTATCAGATGTGTTAAGAACAATTAGTTTGAGAAGAAATGATGCGACAATTCTGATGCAAACGTAGCAGTCGGCATGAAAAACTTCAATCCATTCATATTAGATATGATGAAATACACTTTACCATCCAATTTTGACGCAGAGGTCGGACAGAAACACAGTGCCATGCTGCTCCGTCAGATCTGTCGCAGTAAACAGACGGAGCGTTTCGCTCATCTGAGACATGTTGACATGTAGATGCATCTCTGCAACACGGTCATCCTAAAGATGAGAACATGAACGTGACTTTCATCAGACCAGACAGATCAGCAGAGAGAAAGCTCCTAATACTGTACCTTCAGCAGTGTTCTGATAGAGCCCACAGATGTGATCTCAGTTCTGTTAGTATCTTTGAGCTCCTTCAGGTTCTGTTGAGTTTCTTCACTGATCCTCACATTCTGACCCTCTTCCAAGAGAACACACGGTCCACGGAACCACGAATCCACGTAGAGCAGCCAACTAAACACAGAAACATCAGGCCATCATTCTACTACTAGCTGACAAACTTGAGTGTGAAATTGGGTTTCTGTCTTGACCTTTCAACAGATCTTAAACTACAGAGAACGTACAGATACTTAAGAGAGAGAGAAGGATCATAATAAATTTTCTTGTCTTTCTTTTCACAGTTATTCTTTCTTCTTTGTCCCAGTTTCTTCTATGCAGCCCATTTGCATATGTATTTCAAAATAGACTTTCAAATAGAAAACAGAAAGTCTGAAAAATGGTTTGATTATGCTTTTGCATGCATCGCAAACTTAATAACCCTCGTAGAATGTGTGTAATATAGTTTGGTTTATTCAATTCTTTCTATAAAAGAGACAAAGTTACCGTCTCCCGATCATCTTCTTATTCATGTGAATGAGAGAGCTGCAGACACAGAGAACGCAGGCATATCACAGAAGAAACTCATCAGCTAGATTTCAGTGCAAAATAAAAAACATTTCAAATCAACTGTGTGTGTTTGAGTGCGTGTGTGTGCGTTTGCGTGTGTGTGTGTGTATGTGCACGTCATTACCATCCTTTTACTGCATGGACCGTAGCTCCATGAGAGGCCATCACCTTCTCTGCATCCTCCACATCATCAAAGATGGCTCTTCTCTCACCACTAAGCGTCTCACCCTCATAGATGAATATCTGTGCTTGCAAGCAAAAACATGAATGACAAACATCTAAAGAGCCATTAAGTGTGAGCACTGTTTACATAGTCAATTCTACCAGCCTCCTCTAAATACAAAAACATCTCAAGCCCTCAAAGCTACACAATTCCATATGTGGTCACATCAGCAAGAAATAAATGGATTTCATATTTTGAAGACAAGCCTGGGACAGAAGAGCATTAACAGAACTCTAAAACACAATGTTCAGACGGATGAACTTACTATAGAGGGTCTAGGACTGAACTTTCCAAACCCACCAAGCTCTCCCTGTGAGGACGTAAAGACAATAACTCAGAGAATAGGTCAAAAAATGCAAACGTATCCCATATTACATGAACCAACTTGAGCGCTGTGCGTACCCTCACGTTGGTGTTACTTTCCCTTTGACATCCAGCACTGCAGTGTTTGGCTTCATTAAGTTCCCTCTCAACTGACGGCATTACAATGGATGTCAAATACTGATAGAATGGCGTGGTTGTACTCTTTCCAGCATTGCCATCACATTCCTGTAGTCTATCTTCAGCCTCACCATCGGTCCGATCAATATGTGAGCAGAACTCATCCCTGCTGTTCGCCTCATTGACGATTTTGGTCTCAGTGAGCTGCTGGTGCAGATGTAACCCACTGGAGATATCTTCATCCTCTTCCTCACCGTCTTCTCTGGAGTGGTCCCAAAGGGGTCTGGGGACGGATCCCAAACACACTGTGTGACGCTCATCTGAAGCGGTTTGAATGCTGGACTGCAGCTTCTCACTGACAGACTGCAGAAGGGAAAGAACGGACAATGCTGGCTGCTCAACGCTCCTCTGCTCCTCTTCCATTGCCGGAGGAACCTGTAGCATTCCGTTCCCTGACGCCTCCTCAAGCACAGACTCTTCTTCATAAATGGGAGACAGGGAGAAGGGGTACATTTTGTTTCTACGTGTGCTAGGACTGTGCATGGGCCCCATGTCATTCACAAACAGGCTGTCCATCTCCTCCTCCTCGCCGATGATATCAAAGCCTCCATCCGCACTGATGAGGTCTAGCTCAAGAAGTCGGGAATGCTGGGGAACGGAAGCCGAGCAGCTGCTGGAATGACCAGGGAAGTCAAACTCAATCTTTTTGCCGGCCGAAGAGGCAGCCGATGTTGTACCCTCTGCTGGTGTGTCCAAGCTGCGCTCCGATTCCAAATCCTCCTCGAGTGTCCCAGGGCTCGGATCATCTGTGACATTACAGCGAAACGCTTTGATGGAAGTCCACTGAGAGGAGTCGTGCCCTCCTGACCACACATGCTCATCTGCTAATAGGACAACAGACTCGTCTACAGAGATTCCCGCCTGAGGTGCTTCATGTTCCCCTGATTTATGGCTTTGTGAAGATGGGAACAGCCCTAAACTTTCTGATATCTTTGGTGTGTCTTTCTTATCAGAATCCTCTTTATCAGGTGCAAGGCTATGGTTAAAGGCTTTGGACCTGCTTTGACTCTCACCATTTACTGAGATAACAGTATCGATTGTACAAACATAACATGAGTCACTATTCAAGCTGCGTCTATTGCTCAATGTATAGTCTTTGGCTGTATCCTGAGATTTGTTTCTCCCTCCATCTTGTTCTGTTTTAGGTGCAGAGACGTTCCCCGGAGGCTGCTCGGACCTGCTGTTTGTTTTTGGAAGAATGTGCAGGTTCACTGATGACATCTCATCAGCAGCACCGCTCTTACAGACAGCGATTCGGTTCATTTCTCTTTCTTCCACAAAATGTTGAAGTAATGCCTGATTTGCATCATGCTCCTTGTCCTCAGAGCTGATTGGAACATTGGTAGCGGTGATGTCAGAGGCCACACAAAATCTGATGTCAGTGTCAGAGCCGGCAATGGACTCATATCCTGAGGAAGGCGTGGACCTGCATCCCTCCACGTGGCTGCGGCCCGCTGCTTGGGCTTCCTCTAGACCTAAAAACGGCGTCTGATCCAACAGCATCCCGCTATACTCCTGCTCCGCATTACTGCCAACCACTGCCCCTTCAAACACAATCGGCTTTGAATCTTCTGGAAGTTCACCGGTTGCCAGATTGTCCAAAGCAACAAAAGCATTAACCGGGATGTTGTCAACCATCTTTACAGACTCCAATCGAAGGAGCGTCCCATCCTTCCCAGAATCCACTTTGGCAAGTTTCTCTTCTATCTCTCCCTGTAGTCGTCTGCAGCTCATTTGAGGATCGACCGACAGCATCTTTAGTGTTCCGTTCTGCGTCTGTCCACTGTTAGACTGTAAATTGAGTGGATCTGGTTGTAATTTGTGTATTCTGTGAAATGAGTGTCCTATGCAAATAGCTGACTGGTCAGAGTCTCTTTCAGCAATATCAGGGAGTGTGATGGCCGGATCCCCATCTCTAGTCTCTGTGCCACTCAGGTTCAAATCCCTTTCTATCCCAGATGTGTGACATATATGGGGATCAACAGAGGTCTGATTCTCCTGACTACCATAGCTCATTGTTTTTGATGTGAGAGAGATGTGGGTGTGCTCATGACTTTCTGGATGTGTACCCTCCTCTCCCTCAGAAACAGGTGAATGGAGATCCATGCAACGATATTTCTTTTGTTTCCTGCCCACCCTCAGTCCACGGTACGTACCATATGTCACCACGGGAGGACAGGCTAGATCGTAACGTCTTTTCTCCTCCAGAAGCGTTTTAGATGAGTTGATGTCTAGGGCATTGCAATGATCTTCACTTTGTTCCTCACTTCTGTGAAAAGAAAGCAGAGGAAAACAGTCACCAGAATGCTGCTACATTCTCATAAAATGTAATTCCAAATCTAACAAAACTTACAACATACAAACATAATACACACACTTTAGACAAGCACTGAAAGTTGAAGTTAGATATATTGTGGGACACACACACTCTCCATGGCAGACCACACAAATATCATCAAAAACAGACAGTGTCCTGTTAGTATCAGGCAGACTTGGACACAAATAAACACAAAGTCCATGTGGGTGTTCTTATTTAAGAAAGAAATAAAGTGACTGAAGAATGCTCCAAACACCCTATCTTTGTGTGTGTGTGTGTGTGTGTGTGTGTGTGTGTGTGTGTGTAGGAGGGTCTTTATTCTTTAGGCTGTAAAAAGACATGTAGATTCTCTAAACCCTCTGTCACCTTAAATAAGAGTCAGCTTGCCTTTACAAACCCTTAGAACTAAGATGTTTCTATTCCTGGATGTTTAACTTACTAACTTCCCCAGAGTCTGTTAAAAAAAAGGGATGATTTGTCGTGAACTGATTCATTAAAAGTTTACAGTTATTTGTAAAATGTCACACAGTATTTGAAGTTGAAAATTCTGCGTTTCCTTTGCCTTACAAACAAGTTCACACAATACACACATTTCTACTTCACACATCCCCTGTCCTTCAGACAGCTTAAAGAGAATAACAACACAATCTTGTGATGCAGCTGTTTTAATACACGTCACACCCACAACATGCAATGATGTCTGCATTAAAAACACACCCAACCTCTTAACAGCTCAATAAACTGCAGGTACAATTGATGAACAACCACAGTTCAACACGGATCATCCTCGTCCTCTGACGCTCATCTAACTTTATCTGTCTCTTGTGAATCTCAATCAGAACTGTGGACGTTGATGACATCATCAGCTGGTGTCAGGCCTCACCGCCTCAGTCACATGAAGTGAAGTCTGAGAAACCAGTGATGCATATACTGCCACACACACACACACACATGCACACACACGCACACACAGAATGACGACACAGAGTTCTATTGTTATATATTGACCTTATTATAAATGATTGTCTCTGCACGTACTGAAAACTTACTGAAAACATTATTCACTTCATTTATTAATAGACATCTCTGATTGTCTTAAAAGGAAGATTTTGTCATGTACAGCAACATCATTTCCCTAAAATATTCAAACCGCGAAAACACAGCAGCATAGAACACAAGTAACTTGACTTCATTGTTGCTAGAAGAGTTTGGTCTGTTAGATTGTGTTGTTGTGACACACACAGGAGTGTTTTGTGCAGATGGGTTAAAGTGAAATGACTCACTGTGTGTGTGTAACCTCTGAATGACACACAGACACTTCCACACTTCCTCCAGTCTTCTGCGCCGCTGCGTCGGTTTGGGAGTCTCTCGTGATCGGACGACTGCTGTCTGTGTCCGTCTGTCTGTCTGTTTGGACCTCGACTGCTTCTGCCTGACTGAAGAAGAACAGGCTGCCCAGCCGCCGGAAGAAGCCGTCTGCAGGGGGCGCCGTCGGGCCGGGGAGCGGGACAGGAGTGCAGAGGGGGGGCAGTTCAAGCGCCGACCCTCCTGCACCCCCCCACGTGACGTCCTGCTCGTGTGACTCACTGTTTCTATCCAGTAAGTCAGAGAACTGCAACTCCTACATAAAAAAGAACAGGAAGAGAACAGAAGAGCAATGAGATTCTTCTTCCTGTGTCAGCGGTGATCCTAGCTGCAAAAAAACCCTCCCTCTCTCTCTCTCTCTCCCTCTCTCTCCTCTTTCTCTCTCCCTCTCTTTTTCACTCTCTCCCTCTCTTTTTCTCTCTCCCTCTCTTTTTCTCTCGCTCCCTCTTTTTCTCCCTCTCTCTTTTCTCTCTCTCTCTCACATTCTGTGTCTCTCTCTTTCTCTCTCTCTCTCTCTCTCTCTCTCTCTAATACACACTCACGTCCCTTCCCCCAAGCTCAGCCCACCCATTTAACCCCTTCAGTTCCAAACTTGCATCAATTCTGGGATATCTAGACTACAAGCAGTTAAAGGAACAGTGCACCCTAAAATGAATCCAGCCGCTTTCAACTTTGATATCAGGCAAGTTGAGCATATAGAAAATATCAGATTCATGTCACAGTGTGTAAAAGTGAAGAAATAATAATAGTTCTGTCATCATCTGTAGACAATAAAAGCTCATTCCTCAGACCCATAGGTTTCTCTGTAAGCATGTTCTGATGGATGACTAACAAACACAATAGGCCGCGCTTCTACTTCTACTGACACAATTCAACAAACGGTGTTATGACATTTTGTGCTAAACTTGCTTTGTGTTTGAGCAGGGTTAGAACAGACTGTCTGAACTTCTGTTGTCCTCAAACTGTGACATGTGAAGGCTCAGACATAAACAGACACAGCACAGTACGAATGTATTTTTACACAAACACACACACACACACAAGCATGAGCTGCTGTCACACAGATGTTGTACCTGTGCAGGTGTGTGAGAGCTGCTGGTGACCGTGGATGCGTCATCCTCCTCACTGAAGAAAACAAACACACGCGGATGAGATACAGAGAACGTTACTTACCTGCTCTAAACTAGAAATACACATCAGATTTTCTCCAGGGAAAAAGAGACACTGACACACCCTGGAATTGACCCGATCTCAATATTAAATGTCTCGTTTCCTCCTGAATATTTCAGTTTGGTGAGCATGAAAACCGAGCATACGGCTGTGTGTGCGTTATAGTGACACAACAGTCAAACAACACAAACATGCGCGTGTAACAAACTAAACACACAAACCTCTTGTTTCTGTCCAGCGGCGCAGATTTACTTCTGGAAAAGAATCGTGAAAAGTTTCGCGTGAAATCCTCGTGCCATGACATTTGTGTCTTCAGATTGAAAAATCATGTGAAAATAAAGTAATGAAAAGAAAAGAAACTTCAGTCTGGTAAGATGTTGATCCTCAAAGAGATCAGACTGAAGCCCGACGAGGAAGTTTGTGTGGGAGGAGCTAAAAACCAACACGAGCTGCCTGATGTTAAATATGTAAACTGTCTGTAGCCTAACCCTAAACATGTCAAATACATGAACTCTATAACTCCACTTATACATACAAAAAATCTGGAAAATTCGTCAAGTTAATCTTAATAAACATTTAGCGCTCTTTTTGTACTCAATCTACTGATAACATTTTACAAATAAAACAACTTCATAAACACTTACAGTATTTAGCCTATAGTAATTCTTACTTCGTTTCTAACTTTACATAAGATGTGGTACAAGCTATTGAAATTCACTTTAAACACTGCAGTTTTCCCACATTTACACGATTGTAAGATAACAATACTTGCGTCACAGATGTGTGCGTTATTATTTTGTTATTTGATTTATCAGATCTTTTGTTATTTCTCATTTTTATTCTGTGGCGCCAGCTGGTGTTCAGTGGGAGTAACAATAGGGGGCTCTTAGACATATTTTGGAGAAAAAATTGTACTCAAAAGGGAGTAAAACCCGAAGAACGTGATCAAAACATCATTTTGGGGATAATAGGGTTTAGGTTTAGGAAAGAAAGTTTTCTTTTAGGATTAGATTATGGGAATGATGGTCCAGTTCACAAACAGGTTCACGCATACTAGAAACATGTGACCTCTGAGTTAAAGTGTGTTTTCTGTCATAATTGGGATTAGAGATATGAGATAGAAAACATCTTTATAAATGTGCAGGAATCATGGCACGTCATGTGATCCTCTCGAGTTCGAGTCATATAAATTATAATATATTTTGGCATATATGTACACAGTTCATTTGTGTGTGTGTGTGTGTGTGTGTGTGTGTTTGTGGGTGTGTGTCGTTAATAACAATTTAAATGAATATAATAACTAATATAATAACCATAATTTTTACAAGCGGCTCTGTGAAATAAACATATTTGCTGATCTTTCACAGAACATAATTAAGGCCATATTTATTAAAACATATGAAAGTACCAACATACCATAGCTTCATCTCTTTATTTTTAACAAAGTAAATCTAAATCATTTACCTTTTATACAATCAGATACAATGATGTTTTTTAATCAGTCAAAAAATTCCTTGAGATTTAATATAGAACTTTTTAACAAACATTTTGGCTTTACATCTGTAACACACAAAATCAAGAAACCATATGTGTGTCTTCTATAAGAAGTCCAGAGGCCACCAAACTGACTAAGAATTATTGGACCCCTGAGGCTAAAAGCACGGGGTAAAAGAGAATCTGTTATATTTTACATTCAGAAAGCAAATCTTCCATTTGTTTAAATCCTTCTCGGTCTGTAATGATAGGAGATTATAGTGTAATGAAAACAGAAGCAGAGTCACTATTAATGTTTGTAATGCTCTTAAGGAAAATGTCCTGTGTGTTGTGTGAGGGATTCAGTGAAGGGTCCCAGCAGAAGAAATGTTTCCACATGCTTGTGAGAGATTTCTGTAGCTCGAAGAATCTTTTTTTCACAGCGATACACTAACACCTTATGCTTAATATTTTTGTAATTTAGTAAAAAGCACCTATATAGGTTAGTTGTTGTGGTTAGACACGCACGTGCGCGCACACACACACACACACACAGAACTCAAGCAGAAGTCAAATGTTCAGATGTAACATAGGTGGGCCGTCTGCAGTGACATTTTTCTCTTGTAATGAATGACCGAACTAATATCACAGAACAGGGGAAGTTTTAAGAAAACTACTCAAGGTTCTTCTGATAGCATAACATGTAATGGTGCTCTGGAAACATATGAAAAACACGGTCGACCCACAACACATTGAACACACATTTGTTGATTTTAATGATGATTAATGTTCCAGAGCTCAGGAGTGACGTGACTGCTGCCAAAAGACAAAATCTTGTGGCTAAATCTCGACAAAACCTCTCAATTGCTCAGTGTTGAGCCCTTCTTCTACATGCTAAAGTAAGAAAATAAAAACTGCCCTTCTTTGCTGTAAGTATTTTATGAAAAGAATTAAAGTCACTTGTTATTCTTCATTTCTGACAAGAGTGCTCCGAAACAGACTCAAGAGACCAATCAACACACACACACACACACAGGTTGGGCTTACATGTTTTATGAGGACTTTCACATTGACAAGATGATTTTTATACTGTATAAACTTATATTGATCCTGTAACTCCCCATACCTAACCATCACACAAATCTTTGTGCATTTATACATTTTTTTAATTAACATCATATAGTTTGATTTGTAAACTATTTTCCACATGTGGTCCTCACACTGCACTCTAACAAAGCGATGCTATACAGGCTATATATACATATACATTTGAATATATGATTTTTGTCTCACTCGCACACGATTCTTCTGTGGTTATAATCAGTTTTAAACAGTTCATGGTTCTATTTTAGAAACAGGTGTGAGCTCTTCTTTATCAAAAATATTTAAATGTGTATTTTGTTCTGTTTTCAGGAGTTAATATATTGACTGATGAATATGACCGATACTGCTGTAGACTAACTCCTAATGCCATGCTGACAAACAGAAAGAAACACTTTCACACAGTGAGCAACAAACTGTTGAGAAAGTCAGCCAATCTTTCAGAGCAGCTGTAAAAGAAGCATTTCATTTCATAGGGAGTGTTCGGACTGTAAGTCTTTATGTCTGGAGCCGAGAGAAGATGAAGCGAGCTGCGTCTCTGTAGGTCTGTGAAACACAAGGAAAGGAAATCACAGCAGACTTTCATCTGGTTTTATCATCATCAATGTCAAAGGCAAAAGGTTTGTTTTGTCTTTTTTCACGGAACTGTGTTGTGACACACAAATACATGAACAATAACTTCATTTGAGTTTCTTTCAGTATGTTCAACAATCATGATTTTGTTTTGACAATGGAAACACAACACATGCCATAGTGTCCTTTAACATCAATAAAACGTACATGTTTGTATTTGGCAGAATGAGACTCAGAACACTTTGGTGGTGAAACAGGACGGACGCACATCTGCCGAGGGTAATTTAGGTATTAAATACACTCGTCATTAATCATAAAAGCCAGACAACTGGTATATTTTCTCTCTTCACGTTCTGGGATGTTTAAGACAGACTGTGTTCAATCAATTCAAGCTGTGGTCTGTTCTGTTTTTCTCCTCTTTCAGTTGGTTACGATGTTAAAGATGTTGTTGTGTCGGTGATGATGATGATGAAGCCGCTGTATGAGCAGATCTGTGGTTGAAACTACATGTGTAGATCGTTCCGGTAGCAGGAGAGGATGTGTGAAAACCAACAGAACCTAAAAGCATTTCTTTTAACAATCTGTTTGAAGAAAAGTGTGTAAAATAACTGTAAGTCATTCAGATGACTGAAGGGGCTGTGGAGGTGAAATTGAGCAGAAGCGAGCAGAGCACCTGGAGTTTTCCAGACTATAATGAATGTGAGTTCTGCTAACAGAGGTTAATGAGAGGTTAATACATTCACTGAGTCTGCTTCACTTCACACACTATCTTTGATTTACTCCTTCTGTCTTTCTCTGGTCGAGAATCTCTCGATTCCTAAGTGCTGTTTCTAAGTCAAGTTCAAGTGATGACTAAAGCATTATAAATGTAACAGAACAAAAAATTTTGAAATTTGCTTTAAAAAGTTGAAAGATAAGTAGTTTGAATTTATGTGGTTGAGTCCTGCTGTATGATTTGAACAACATAGATTCATTATTCTCTAGTGACAACTGCATCCAACGCAACAACAAAAAACTGAAGGCCAGCACACTTCTGTCATTTATAAAGACGTGCAAGAGATATTCAGAAACAAACACTAAACTATTACACACAATAAATGTGCATTACATCACATGTTTCACTGAGACACAGATGATCAAAACTTCACTGAATGCATTAAATCCAGAAGTTCACATTGCTAACAGGAATTTACCGATATTTGCCTTGTCAATTTAACACAAATGGAAATATGCAAAACAATAATAATTGTAGTTCTCTGTCTGCCATACATTTTTTACATTAAGGACAAATAAAATACATTTGAAATATATTTTTTTTCAGTGCATTATATTTACAAAACACAATTCATCTCGTGATCAAACAAACAGGTAAATTCTCACTGAATGTGAATGTGGAAAAGTGTCCAATCAACACGAATTCACAGTTTCTCTTAAGTTCATATTTTCTTTACTGTTTTAATATAAGAATCTAAGTAGGTTCCATTACGCGTAATATTTAGACTAAACACAAACGTGTGCCATGTGGTTATATTTTAATGTCGATCATTACAGGAGTTAATTGTGCAGTGATCGTATTGAATAATTTATTTTAATAAGTTGTCTGTTGTGTAGCCTCGGTTTTTATTCCGTCGTTTTTATTGTGTAGGCTACAGTTTACACTTGACGCGTGACGTTGCGTGAAATGAAATAAAAAGCGACACTTGAAGGAAACATCAATAAACATGCAGAAGCTGCTAATGTTCCGTGATTGAGAAATGCGGCCGTTATTTGTTTCATCGCCAGTGTGCTTTACATTAAAATATATTACGAGAAAAGTTCATTACAATTAAACGAATATGTTACAAATGAAAGCTTCCAAATAGGTAACATGAAGAGTTCGATCGAGTTTGAGTGTGAAACATCTAACATGTGGCAGCTATACATCTGTTTGAATGAATGAATTCAATTTCATCTGATTTCCTTTTGAAAAACACAATTTTCATGTGTCGCTCTCTCTCTCTCTCTCTCTCTCTCTCTCTCTCTCACACACACACACACACACACACAGGATTCAGTGTGACGTAGCGGCGGTCATTCTGCAGTGATCCGCCTCTTTTCTCTCTCAAAGTGTCTTTCTGTCTTAAGGCTTCAAAGCGTCTATGTGATGGAGTGGATCTGCAGTATCTGAGGAACCTGACAGCGATGTTCACACATGGGGAGAAATTGAAAATCAGAAAGAGCTCCTAAAATGGACGAGAGGAAATGTTTACAAAGATACGTGCACATGTATTTAATGGTCTTCTCGTATTTCATCTTTTTAAATCTATTTTCATCATCATTGATTTATTAGATGCTCTTTTTTGATGACGTTGTTCTCTATACATTTTCATCAAATTACGACGACCTGGAACTCAGCCGTGACGGTAAAGTGCGCAGATGCATGTGTTGTACTATACAAATCGACTTGAATTGACTTTGTCAAGTATAAGAAGTTACATGCATCAAAGTTTGTTTATGCGAACGATTTGTTTTTTAGTTTGATAAGAAAAACTTTTGTCATCCTTCATTTCGTCATTCGTTCCCGATGACAGTTTGCAAACACGAGAAAGGTTTTAGTTCAGTCCGGGAAATGATTAATGAAACATGTTTTAACGAGTAACACTTCAAGTGCCTCGTTTTAATCAAAACTAGAGAAGGACAGCAGCGCTTTCAGAGGCTTGATATTCTCCATGTGTCAGAAATGAAGGAAAAGTCAAAGAATGCTGCGAAGACACGAAGAGAAAAAGAAAATGGAGAATTTTATGAACTGGCCAAACTGTTGCCGTTGCCCTCGGCCATCACATCCCAACTGGACAAAGCTTCAATCATCCGACTGACCAGCAGTTACCTGAAGATGAGATCGGTCATTCCAGACGGTAAGTTTGCCCACATTACATACAACACACACATGTCGACTTTTCTGTCTTATTATAGCCTACACTCCTTTTATTTTGAAATGTTAATTGATCATGACTAAAATAAAAATAGATTGATTCCGTACGTTCGGAGAAAATAAAAGAAGTTAAACTGCCCTAAAACATGTAATGTCAAACATGTCAAATGTTGACACTCAAAGTGACTTGATTTGTGTACATTTTATTTTTTTGATCACATGATTAAATTTATTATTTTGAGAATTTGCAATTGAGCTCATAAACCATTAACTTCAACCCAGGAAATTCAATTGTGGAATTCATCTCTTAAAATGTTTCAAAAAAATTTGCATAAAAAAGAGAATTATCTGTGTGATAAAAAATAAGAATTACACGTTCTGTTTTCAAAATTCATGTGAACAGCAATTACATTTAATCTAGGAAAAATAATTAATAGCCTATCCGACTAAATCGGTTAGTGTAAATTTCTGCGTTTTGTTACCAGTTAATATAGGCTCCCCTTCGTAATTATCAAATGTATTAGTTTATGATAAATAACATTACCTTTGATAAACCGTTTTGGAAAATATTTGTCGATAACTGTTCAATTTCTTGTTCTTGGTTTAGATTCAGATAGGCCTATTTACAGTAGATAAAGAATGGTCGCTTTTTTATTTAATGTCAAAATTATCATGAAATAAAAAAATCGAAATTATCACGCTCACATTTGAACACTTAGCTCACGTGTACATACAATCTGACTTAGCTTTATTTGCCAAGTGTGTGCAAACGACATAAGAAAATAAAGAATATTTAAATAAGTAGCGTGTAGCAAAAAATGATTAATAATAGCCTAAAAATAACCATCATAATAATAAAAATGTTGCATGTAGAGACAAAATTAAATGTTTACTATCTGACGATAGGATACATTTACCTTAGCTGGGATTCAAGTTAACACAAAGCTAGAACCGGCAGTAAATAATCTAAAAGCTATTTGGTCTTTTTACGTGTTACATTTACAAACATTTTGTATGTGAGGTTAATTACATCAGCACATTGCATATTTAGTTTGATAACTTCTAAACTGCAAGGATTTTTACGAACTAAAAAAAGGGTTTCGACACATTCCAAGACTATTTGGCAAGGCTAAATCTATAACTAAATGCATCATATGGATATAGAAATTACAGTGAAATCTTAAATGTAAAAGTAAATGCTTAACCCGTCCGGTATAATCGCCTAAATCTCGTGTTTTACCGAAGTCAGATGTATTTAATTGTGTGATTGGTTTGATGGTTTTTATTTGGTGTGTAAGGTCTCGGTGAGGCGTGGGGTCAGTCGTCACGTGTCAGCCCTTTGGACGTTTTGGCCAAAGATCTCGGATCTCACCTGCTGCAGGTGCGACACGTCACGAGAGCACATCTTTACTACTGTGACTTTATGAAATACTGCAGTGAAACGGTTAAGCACACGGAACATTTCCGACGTTAATATCGAAATATCAGAATATATACTGACAACAATTACGCAAGTGTACAAATGAAAAATATGATGCCTCTCACGTGCCTCTGATTCACACTTCATATTAATAATATTATTCTTGTTTTTTAAGACATTGGACGGGTTTGTGTTCGTCGTCGCGCCAGATGGCAAAATCATGTACATTTCAGAAACAGCTTCAGTTCATCTGGGTCTGTCACAGGTAAGCGGGAGACCAACACTTCAATCCACAACAAACACCTCGTAACATACACAAGGACACGTGTGTGCGTGACAGAAATATTGTTGAGAGATATTACGGAAGATTATTTCAGAAAAAGTGATTCAGTGGTTCAGTGGCATGTTTGCTCATTGTTAGACAAATTGTCATGGAAATCGGTCCTGCTCGGGAGAAAATAGTCATCTTAACTTTAAGGTCACAACGATTTATTATGCTTTAGTTTAAAGTCAGAATTCAAGAGAAATAAGATTCATTGAAATGAAACGGTGAATAAAACTACTTTTAACTATTTGAGCAGAATTCAAATTTAAGAAGGTTTAGAAAATATAGGAAAGTTTAGATGTTTGTAAAAAAGTACAATCGAAAAGTCTAGTTTTAAAGTGTGCTTCTCTTGGATGTGCACGGGTGACTTAAAGAGAAAACGTTGTTTGTTTTCCATAGTCAAAAGAGCAGCGGTCATAAGAGAAGGGCTCAAGTCACACGGAAGAATGCAAATAATGCTGTTAATGTTGGAACACCTGTGTATACTGACTACTGACCATTCAAATATGAGGTGAACGGTGAAAAGAGTGTGTGTGTGTGGCCATAGTTCAATATTAACTTCAGAAAAGCAACAATCTCAAGCAGTGTCAACAGCGTTCTCTTAAATCTGACAGAGGGTTTTGTGTTCTAGTATGCAGATATGATGACACACACACACACACACACAGATGATGGTGAGAAGACATTCCTGCACGACTCTCAATGCGCTGCTGCGGCACAAAGCTCAGATTAAAGCTCTCTCAGACGCAGCTGCAGAAAAGTAATTTGTTGCTGAAGTGTTGTGAAGTGACCCGGCCTGTGTCTGCTGCGCCCTGCTAATTTACACACAAAAATACATCAAAGTCCAGCACAGAAGCCACTTTTGTGTTCACATGCAAATCATGTTTTGATACATTAACTCTTTGCAGTGTGAAGCAGACTGTCTCTTTGAGAGGAACGTAGATCAATTTCAGACAAACAGGAGCTTAACTTACACACACACACACACACACACACATTAAAGTGTGAATATACATCCCTTCACAAGAGGCATTTTTGTGAGTTGATGTAATCTTCTTAAATGATACAGATTTATGCTAATCTTAATCTCATCTGCCTCTTTTTCTCGTGAATCATTTGACTGACTAGTTTAATCAGCTACATCACAAATCTCAAACTCTCACAAACTTTATTAATGTGAATGATGATGTGAAGTGTGTTTGTGTGTGTTGTAGGTGGAACTGACTGGAAACAGCATATATGAATACATTCACCCTTCAGATCACGATGAGATGAGCGCTGTGCTTAGCACACACCAACCTCTACACACTCACTTCCTGCAAGGTGTGCACACACACACACACACACACACACACATAAATGTACATTTGTTTTTGAAGTATATAGTGGCTCTAGTGTGATGTGTTCTTTGTGTTTCAGAGTACGAAATCGAGCGCTCGTTCTTTTTGAGGATGAAGTGTGTTTTGGCCAAGAGGAACGCAGGCCTCACATGTGGCGGTTATAAGGTGACATGTGAAGAAAGCTTACATGTGCACTTTTATTCTGAATGCACTGACAAAATTAGACAAAATGAAATTCTTATGACAATGTTTTATATCAGAGCGTGGAGTTCTTCAAAGCAAATGTCATCATGAAAAAGCAGCTGAAAACATTTGTTAAGAGCTTCGATTGACATTGAAATTTCATCCCCTGTAGATGGGTTTGTCATTAGATCAGTCAGAGTTCAGCGCTGAACATCAAATCTGCAAAGAGTCAAAGAAGTGCCCAGAACTGTACATTTGACTGCGAGACATGAATCCATGACAGCTCGTATCCACTAACAGATTTGACATGACGTCTTCACCTGTTTCAAAAGAGCTGGATAAAATCATTCATGAATCACGCCAGCGATGGCTTAGGTCAGGAGATTTGTTTAAAATTTACATTGGCAATAAACAAGTGGTTCATGTCAAGCAGAAAATAGACCAGGAAATACTCGCAGAAGGATAGGAATAAATAAATGCTGCAAAAACAGAATCACTGTTAGTGTGTTGTGGGTCTAAATGAGACTTTTGTTGTTTTAATTGTGAGAACACACAAATCGAAGTTCACCCTTAAGGATCTATTGAAAGACATGAAATATAATACACATAACTGTATGTTCAGAGCTGTATAAAGACCTTACAGAATGAAGCGTTGTGATTTTCTTACTTTAGAATGACTTATTTCTATCTACTTACAGTGCGGATCCCCTTACATGGAACTCACAATGTTGTTTCTACGGTAGCCCTAAACGGACAAACTTCTTTACAGAATGGGTTTTCTAAATACATGATCTCCTTCTGCAAAGAAGCAACAATGTGAGGACATCTTAGTGCAGTGGGTTAGCTATTGGCTGCGATTAGACAACTCATCACTTGATGTTGCTAAAAATAACACAATGGGGAGGGGTGGCAACCTCATCACTAGATGCCTCTAGATTTCATACACTGGACCTTTAACACAAAGTCATGCTTTGTCACACTTTTCTATAGGGGCCTACGCTGTAATAAATAGAGTTTAATCGCGAGGCACTATTGGAGGGTGTAACAAAATCAACAACTTATCCTAACCGTGCAAGATATTTCATAAGTCATTTACTCTTCATATTTTGACAAAGTAGGGTTAGGTTAAATCCAAGGTCAATTGTTTTGTGACTCCTCGGATGAACATTTCAACAAGTTGGCATAATTTATTAGGGTCTTCAGGAAATGTCTGTAACATCATTTGCTTAAAAACACTCAATGGTTTTCTAAACGACACCCATTTTGCCCTGAAAAAAACACCTACACTCACAACAAACCGTTTTGGTTTATGTCAGTTTAATGCTAAAGAGTTACTGTGCACCCCACCCCTCTGAGCACATTTAGTGTTTCCCAATGCTGGTCCTCGGGTAACCCCTCCCAGAATCTTTAAGATTCAACTCACCTGTTGGCCATACAGTGAGTGTAAACATGAAGATCAATGGGCGGTAATATGATACTGAGAATCCCCACAAGGGGAGCGAAATCTGATCGGCTGGATTTCCCAAATGCTTGCTTCTTTTTTATGTTTTCTGAGATGCTAGATGCACCGGGGACCCGATTATAGCACCCAAACACAGATTTATTTCCCGTTTTATCCAATCAGCCCTTTAACATACCATTTTAACTTTTAAAACCTAGTTTATTTTCATATATTAAAGCATGAAATCAAATGTTTTTGTTTAGAAAAGAACTGAATGTGACGTGATTTTCAGCTGTTATTATTGTGTGTGTGTGTGTGTGCAGGTGATTCATTGCAGCGGGTACCTGAAGATCCGTCAGTTCGTGATGGACGTCTCACTGTACGAGTCCTGTTATCAGATTATCGGTCTGGTGGCCGTCGGTCACTCTCTCCCCCCCTGTGGAATCACAGAGATCAAACTCCACAGCAACATGTTCATGTTCCGCGCCAGTCTCGATCTCAAACTCATCTTCCTAGACAACAGGTGAGATCAAAATGAGACATGTGACAGACACAATAAACTCTTCGCAGACTGTGCATGACGTTGATTTGTTTGTGTGTCAGGGTGGCAGAGTTAACAGGTTATGAACCACAGGACCTGATTGAGAAAACTCTCTATCATCATGTGCATGGATGTGATGCGTTTCACCTGCGATACGCACATAATTTATGTGAGTCATTAAGAGTTTCACCATCATTTCAACAGTTTAAAGGAAGGGATCGTGTAAATGAATGTGTTTTATTCTAGATCACACTCGGCGTTTCCAGATTAAAAATAAAACTGTATTCAGTATTCTCTCTCTCTCTCTCTCTCTCTCTCTCTCTCTCTGTGTTAGAGATCCACAAAAAATAAAGCAAGAGACAATCTCTTCATTTCTAATAATAATGACATAAGGAACACGAAAGCATAAACAAAAATGACGTTACATTTCACATAAATTCATCATAAACTGTATTTCTCTGCACGCAGGATTTCATCAGAATTATTGGTCATTAGACTGTTTACGTCAGTATGATATTGTGACATTCAGCTTGTTTCAGAATGTCTTTCATGAAAGCTGTTTGTGCTTCTGTCAGTGTTAGTAAAGGGACAGGTCACCACTAAATACTATCGTCTGCTGTCCAAACACGGTGGTTGGGTTTGGGTGCAGAGCTGCGCTACCATTGTTCACAACACTCGCTCATCTCGACCGCACTGTATCGTCAGCGTCAACTATGTGTTAACGTGAGTAATATCTCACCTCATATGTGATGTTGTTTACAGTCAGAAATCAGACGCCGTGCACTTACAGTACGCTTCAGCAGCCGGTTTGGGTTGGACTCATTACATGTAAAGACATGTATGTGTGAGAGGTTCACATGTGTGTGTGTCTCTGCAGGGATGTTGAATATAAAGAAATGCTGTTATCTCAGGACCAGAGCAGATCCAGAGCATCTCTCTCTTATAAAAATGGTCTCACGGCTTCTCAGGATTCACACAAACAGCTTAAAGCCAAAACAGGCAAAATCAAAAGCAAACTGAAAGTGTCTCCATACCCTCAGGTAAAAGAGCTCATGCAGGTGTGTGTTCACATGCGGTCTGTCTCACGTCTGTAGCACTGAACGCTTTACCCTTCCAGACATCACAGCATTCTGATAAACTGGAGTGTTCGTCATGGAAGTCCAGCTCATCCGGTCAGCTCTCGCTGCCTGTGATCTCTCCACCTGTCCCTGAAGCGCCGGGCGTGACATCTCCATCTCTGCCCCACCCTTTCACCATGGACTGCCGAAAGCTGCGAGCCACGGAAAGCTCATCTGGACGACACATGCTGCATGGAGACGCTGCCTGGAGCTGCAGTTTAAATAAACCTGACATAAACCCCCAACCCCCCCGCAGCACTTACTCAGGTGACAAACACACACACATCACATCAAATAAACAAACCTCTTTCACCTGCTCAAACTCCTGTCTTACGCTGCAGTTATTCTTGCTGTTGTTTGTAGTGAACACGAGTCACTTTGGATGAAATTTTCTGATAAATGATTAAGTGTACATATAAGAAAGAATAATTACAGATCAGACAGATGAAACCAAACAGACAAGCAGACAGATGTCATACGAGTCGCTCAAAGTGACCCTGTGACTGTGTGCTTGACAAAGCAAGTGTGCGTCAACAATAAGCTTATTGAAATGTGGTTTCACCCCATTGCATGTGTGACCGGGCGTGACGCTGTCGTACAGGTTACATCGGGAGATTGACCGGAGAGCCTCTGCACGAGGGCTGCAGATCCAGCCGTGCCTTTAAAGAGGAACCTGCGACGCTCCGGAGCAGCGGGCAGACGGATGATCTGACCGTCTGTGAACCGCCCAGAGAACATCATGGGCCTCCGGACCTCGGCCGCCACCTGCCCGTGCAGATGGTGTTGGAGCAGAGACGCAGGCTGTGTAACACAGGCGGACCGTACGAGGAGAGCGACACCCAGGATGATAGGAGGGTTCTGGTGGGCATGAGGCTCCCGGCACAAAGCCCATTGGTCTCAGTGAACCTCCATCACGTTCTGACCAAACGCGGCTCCATCCCATCTGGATCTTACGCTCTGAGCCATGTAACAGAGAGCTGTGCTTACCGGGGAGAGGAGATGAATCCCTACCTGTACAGGACACAAAGTCCCACCCTGAGCCCGTCCCCTGAGGGTCACGGTGTTCCCCATTACATCGGCACGTCTGTCATCATTAGCAATGAAAGGTGACGCTGCAGGAAAGACAATAACGCTTTAAAGACTCTTAACATGATGTTTTATGTAAACTCTTTATGCAAAATCTGCAAATATTTGCTGCATCTGTAACAATATTAAAGTAACATCAGGTATGACGCCACCGTCTCTATTTTTACTGCATGTGCAGTCAGTCCAGAGGGACACAGAGCTGGAAAACCAATCTAAACATTTGTTCTGATCCTAAAGATTTCTTTCGTTAGAAAAGACACGACCCTCTTTAGACAATTTTGACCTTAGCCTAACCACATTTTTTAAATCATTGATATGCAAACATTTATTTCAGATCTCATACTAAGAAAATGTTCGACTACAGTGACAGAGAATGAAATTAATCACACAGATCGTATCGAATCGGACTAAATAAGAGCTCAACATGATTGGAATAGAGCAAAGGCTCATGGGATACGTGTTCACGAGGGCAGTGAGGAAGTTTTCATTTTTCAAATATCTCATATTTAGACTTCAGGCCTGTAGGAGAGTAAACAGCGGCTATGTTTGTTTGTTGATGAAGATGATTTTGAAGGAGAGCCAGCGGTCTCTGGGGACAGAGGATTGGAATATGGTATTATGCAGCCAATATGAGAGATGATAGATTTGAGGTGACCTCCAGAGACCCTGCTGCTGAAATTGTTTAACAGGATATTGTGGATGTGACATTTATGGATCTGAGGTACTGAGCTATTTGCTTAATGATTTTTAAAGGCTGACAGCGCTTACGTGGCCGTTTAGCTTAAGAACACTTTGAGGGGGAAAATGTGTCCGCGCGGCACTTCAGACCTGAAGATGTCTCGAGGACCTCAACACAAGAGATAGTATGAGACCTTAAAGACCAGATCTCTCTCACACACACAGGGACGTGGTCGGTGCGCATGAATGTGAGAAAGTGTTAAGGGCTAAATGAGCTTGTAATGAGGTGAAAGATCCCCGACTGTTCATTTCACCTCATCAGAGACGAGTCTGAACCGTGAGGTGCTGCAGACAGATGAGGTGAATCTGAGCACGAGCGGATGAACACGACTGATCCAGGAAACCAAAAACACACACACACGCATTGTGTTTACATGTTTTATGGGGACTTTTACGGAGACAAAATGATTTTTATACTCTACAAACAGTCTCCTGTCACCCTAACCCCTAACCCAACTATCAAACATTTGGTCCTCACAGTGTAGGTTCTCCAGGACCACACACAAACCCACAGGCATTATCATGATTTATTTTGTGTTTGTGACCCTGAAACCCATTTACAGAAGACTGTGGACAAAAGGAGATGTAAAGCATGAGATTAGAAATCTTAAAAAATGTTACCAGTGAAGAGCAAAACAGACTTTAAGTGAAACTGCATTAAAGAAGCTTTTTAAACACACACACACACATCTGAACCACATATGAGTGAACGAGGGGCTCAAGATACTGTGCAGGTCTGTACACGAACATCTAAACATGAGAATTATGTTACACTTCACCTCAGCATTACTCATAATAATAAAACAATGATTATAAACAGTGAGATTTTATTTGTAATACTGGAATGCATTTAAGAAACTGTGAATTATTACAAAACATTGACTGATATTGACAGATGACCTGAATCTCTGATACACATGTAAAAAATGATATAAACAGTAAGAATGATATAAAACCAAACCAGCAGATAAACTAGACAGGAGCGTCTACATTTACACACAAAGTGACACTGACAACAGAAAAATATGATTTGATTTTTACAAATAGGAAGAATGTGCTTACATACTGTGTGTACAGTTAAATGTGTTACACACACACACACATGCACACACACACAAACACTGCTGGCATGTGAAAGGAAATGCACACACAAAATCTGAACAACAAACACACTGCAGTGTTCAGGAGCCCTCACATCTGATTTAACTTAACCAAAGAGGCATTAGAAGGAACCTGTAAGAGTTTGTTTCTTCAGCAGATCTTTCCAAGGACATTGGTCACCAAAAACCATTGAACCCCATTGACCACCTTTGTACAAACACAAAACCACAGAGACATTTCTCAAAATATCTTTTTAATTCTTTTGTGTTCCACAGAAGAAAAGATACCCAACACTGAATCATTTACAGAAGACATTCAACTATTATGATTCTTATTGTTGATGTGTGATGTGAAAACACCTGAAACCAGTACAGCGGCTTCAGCTGCTCTTTGTCACCACCAGATTTCTCAACATGTCAAAGGAGTTTCCATCGGGCTGTACAGAGACGAGCCGCTGATCTCCTGACAGCACCTGCAGAAACCCATTCTCATCCAGACCCACCACCTCCGCCTCAGGACCGTCCTCGCTCCACAGACGCACACGTGTGCCACTAGAACACAGAAAACTGTTAGAAGCGCGCTGATAGATCACACCTGCTGATTTCTTCCAGCTCCCTCACCTGTGCACCCATCTTTTGTAGTAGAGCGGGAGGAGCGCATGCGGCCCGCGCAGCTGAAAGTCTGCCATGAAGCGCTCCAGCAGCGTTAGTGTGCGAGCGATGAGCTGCGCAGGAGTGAGCGCATCCAGACCGCAGCCGTGCTGCAGCACCAGATCATTGATGCAGACAGTCGGGTTGCTGTTGCTCACGTTGAACCCGCAGCCTGCAGACAACGCAACACAACACACATCACGCTACACGCAGAGAACACAACGCACGTCACGCTACTCGCGGAGAACACAACACACGTCACGCTACACGCAGAGAACACACGCACATCACGCTACACGCAGAGAACACAACACAAATCACGCTACACGCAGAGAACACAACACACATCACACTACACGCAGAGAACACAACACACATCACGCTACACGCAGAGAACACAACACACATCACGCTACACGCAGAGAACACAACACACATCACGCTACACGCAGAGAACACAAC
This sequence comes from Triplophysa tibetana, assembly GCA_008369825.1. Taxonomy (NCBI): domain Eukaryota; kingdom Metazoa; phylum Chordata; class Actinopteri; order Cypriniformes; family Nemacheilidae; genus Triplophysa; species Triplophysa tibetana. The sequence continues at coordinate 19,625,059 of CM017915.1, read as the reverse complement.
GCAGATCACGCTACAAGCAGAGAACACACATCACGCTACACGCGGAGAACACAACACACGTCACGCTACACGCAGAGAACACAACACGCATCACGCTACACGCAGAGAACACAACACGCATCACGCTACACGCAGAGAACACAACACACATCACGCTACACGCAGAGAACACAAGACACATCACGCTACACGCAGAGAACACAACACACATCACGCTACACGCAGAGAACACAACACACATCACGCTACACGCAGAGAACACAACACAGATCACGCTACAAGCAGAGAACACAACGCACATCACGCTACACGCAGAGAACACACATCACGCTACACGCGGAGAACACAACACACCTCACGCTACACGCAGAGAACACAACACACATCACGCTACACGCAGAGAACACAACACACATCATGCTACACACAGGGAAGACAACACACATCACGCTACACGCAGAGAACACAACACACATCATGCTACACACAGGGAAGACAACACGCATCACGCTACACGCAGAGAACACAACACACATCACGCTACACGCAGAGAACACAACACACATCATGCTACACACAGGGAAGACAACACGCATCACGCTACACGCAGAGAACACAACACACATCACGCTACACGCAGAGAACACAACACAGATCATGCTACACGCGGAGAACACAACACACCTCACGCTACACGCAGAGAACACAACACACATCACGCTACACGCAGAGAACACAACACACATCACGCTACACACAGGGAAGACAACACACATCACGCTACACGCAGAGAACACACATCACGCTACACGCGGAGAACACAACACACGCCACGCTACACGCAGAGAACACATCACGCTACACGCAGAGAACACATCACGCTACACGCAGAGAACACACGCACATCACGCTATACGCAGAGAACACAACACACATCACGCTACACGCAGAGAACACACGCACATCACGCTACACGCAGAGAACACAACACACATCACGTTACACGCAGAGAACACAACACACATCACGCTACACGCAGGGAACACAACACACATCATGCTACACACAGGGAAGACAACACACATCACGCTACAGGCAGAGAACACAACACACATCACGGACACGCACGCTCCACACAGAAAAGCAGCGAGACACATCCATACACCCAGTTACCAATCAGAAGGTTGAATGTTTGCCCCGTGATGGTGGAATTGACCAGAACTCCACCCAGTTTCATCAGGTTACTGTAGTAAATGTCATTGGGCCACTTCAGTCTCAGGTCAACGTCCTGAACAAACATATTCCAGAGAAACACGGTGAATTCATAGACATCCGTTAGGTGGAAAAAAAACATTTTAATCATGTTTCTATCATTTAGTTTTACGAATGTGTCATATTGTATGTGTGTGTGTGTGTGTGTGTGTGTACCTGGTATCCCGGCAGCGTGCGCACAGCTTCCACCACAGCAAGAGCGACGAGATGCTGCAGAAATGAAACTCTTTGACCGAGCTGTGACTTCAGAGGAATCTGCAGATGAAGCGTAAACATCGCACAGCCCAGTGGACTCAACCACACATTTCCCCCCCGACCTGACACACACACACACACATTAATAAATGACGTACTAGTTTACATGTTATACTGGACTTTAATGGGATGCTGATGGAAAGCCGCTGACCTTTGCCCTGAGTTTGACGAGCAGCTATTGCGATTAAACCCATTTCCTCTGGCACCTTCAGAATCAAGCTGAAGAAAGAGTCAAAGAAATGTTTTAGACCATTAACACACTCATGTAATACACAAGTGTCTGTTATTCATTTACTCATGAACAATCATTCTAAAACATCACTCACGCTGACAACATTACTCTCACAAGTGTCTCTCTCTCTCTCTCAAGTTCTCTCTCTCACGTTCTCTCTCTCAAGTTCTCTCTCTCATGTTCTCTCTCTCACGTTCTCTCTCTCAAGTTCTCTCTCTCACGTTCTCTCTCTCACGTTCTCTCTCTCACGTTCTCTCTCTCACGTTCTCTCTGTCTCTCTCTCTCACTCTCTCTCCCTCATTCTCTCTCTCCCTCATTCTCTCTCGCTCTCTCTCTCTCTCTCTCTCTCACGTTCTCTCTCTCTCTCTCACATTCTCTCTCTAACTGTCTCTCTCCCTCATTCTCTCTCTCTCTCTCTCTCTCTCTCTCTTTATCTCACTCTCTCTCACGTTCTCTCTCTCACGTTCTCTCTCAATCTCTCTCTATGTCTCTCTCTATGTCTCTCTCTATGTCTCTCTCTCTCCCTCATTCTCTCTCTGTCTCTCTCTCTCTCTCTCTTTATCTCTCACTCTCACGTTCTCTCTCTCACTGTCTCTCTCTCTCTCCCTCATTCTCTCTCTCTCTCCCTCATTCTCTCTCTCTCTCTCTCGCTCTCTTTATCTCTCTCTCTCTCTCTCTCTCTCACTCTCACGTTCTCTCTGTCTCCCTCTCTCTCTCTCTCTCTCTCTCTCTCATGAGGAGCGACAGCTTCTCACTGGAGGATTCTAGCTTGCTGACTGTAATTGACCTTTGACCCCATCAGGGGTTCTATCCCAGCAGCACCCCCACAAAGAAAACAAGCATCCACTTGACCTCAGCACACACACACACAGACAGATTCAACACTGTGTGTGTTAATCAATGTGGTCGTCCTATAAGAGTTTTTCAGATTTTACCGCTGATGAAATGAAGTCTGAATGTTTCTCAGTCGTCTGCTGTGTGTGATATACAGACCAGATTAAAAGCTCAACACACACCAGCAGAGCTTTCCCTCTTTCTGATGCTAAAACACAACCGTTCTTTCAATGGTAATCCATCTATTGACCCGCAGATGACACAAAGACACACAGATATTACACAATTTCTACAGCGGAATCAGGGGTGTGAACACAGGCTTTAATGCAGCTCATCAGAACTCAATCCTGAGCAGAAGAAACCATCATCACCCACACTGTAAACCTGGATCAGTTGACAATACTCGAATACATCAAGACAACTCGTTGCCTTTAATTATGGGTGTTTAAGAGATTCTTGGTGTAAGTAAGCAGAACTTTTGATTTTTGTTCAATTATAGTTCTTAATAAGTGGGAACACCTTGACTTACACAAGACTGATCTCAGAACTGGCTTTACCAAAGTCATTGCATAACACACGTTACATGTCGACTCCCACAGCCTAAGCACATACACCGTATACAGCACATAACATACACACATCTATATGTCTAAGATAGTTGAACATTAAACACAAACAAGTCTTTAACTCTACTGAAAACACACAAAATAATCATATTTTAAAATGTACTCTCCAAATGCAGTCTGACGCAAAGCATGCTGGGAATTGGAAATACTACATTTATAACTTTAAAGTGAGTAAATTGAACAAGGAGCAAATTAACTTTGGGTTTTTTTATTAAACCTCCAAGTAAAAATGTTTCATGAAATTTAGATATTTATTTTTTATAAAATTAAGTTTACATTACTTTAATCTGTCTGATTATTTTGAGCATTTGGTTTACTGTAAAATCAAAAACACTAACACAGCAGACACCCACACCCACGCACACTAGGGCTGAAACGATTAGTCGACAATAAAAAATTGTGACAAATATTCTTGTTGTCAAGTGGCCGTTTGATTACGTGACTTAATTTAAGGGCCTGCAATATCACAATTTGACCCCTACGGCACTGTAGCACTAGAGTGTAATGCAGCCTTCCTGAATGCTATCGCAGTAGAAGGACACGCAGCGAGAATTATGGAGGAGTACAAACGAATGCGAACTTGTAAAGTGTGGGAAAGCTTTACCAAATTGAAAACAATAAATGCAGTTGTGTACAATGAACTTGCCTTTCACGGCAGCACAACCTACATGCTGGAGCATTTAAAAACATCCCGGAGAATGAGCAGTAGAGAGCTGACTGTTCTCCATCTAGAGCTAACTAAATAACTAAGCGGTTAATCTTTTTATGAAAGAATGCAAT
>CM017915.1:19561060-19613560 GCA_008369825.1 Triplophysa tibetana | reverse complement strand
TCTCAAATGATTCGTTCCGCGATTCACCCGTCTAGGCCCCTCCTACCCGGTAACCTTGTGTCATGTGATTGGTCAGATGGTGTAGTCTGTTAAACATTCTATTAAGTTCCTTAAAAGTTTAAAGTATTTAGAGAATTAATTCATCCTTCTGCAGATCCCAGTAAGAAAAAGGACATTTACAATTCTCTTGTAACAGTATTATACATGGACTAGTTGACACGGCATACAGTGTACCGTGTTCGTATCTTCAGATGTTATTACAATACAGATAGTACTCGACGTAGTTCTTGAAACAAATACTTTGAGAATTCATGGATTGAACAATTAAATCAGCCGAGTAAATAGCAAGATAAACAAACTGTAACACACCAGAAATAACGCTACATGCTAATGTTAGCGTTATATGCATTAGCTAAACACAGACATGGGTTACGAAAATCTTTCTTGAAGTTCAGACAAATATCAAAAGTCACACTTACAGGTTGGGACTCGGTGGAGCTAAAAGGTCTATATAGAGTTGGTATTGCCCCCTCTCTCAAGGATAGTCATTTCACATATCCTGCACTGAACACGCCAAGATTATCAAAGCAATCATCGGTGAAATGACGCGCACACAGTACAACCCTGGGGTTATACTCCTTCGGTATTCTTTGAAGAATGAATTGTAACCATTTTTCCCTCAGACGTTCTTGCTTAGGTAGCTGAAATAAGACGGACTTGGTTTCACAGCGTAGAACACAGACTCTAGACAGTGTTTTGGGGGAGGAGACATAAGTTTTCCCGGCAGTCTCAGCAACACGTTTATGTATAGTGACGTAGATATGCGTCCACGACTCGTTTGTGTGATTCAGAGTCGACTCCCATTTTTACCAGCAAATAACTTCGTTATTTATTCACCTTCGGCCTTACAACTTGGCAGACAGCTAACTTTCAAACACGGCAACATAACAGACTGCATGAAACATCATTTTCATGATGTCATGTTACGTACGCTTTAAAAGTTAAGAGAAGCTACTGAATATAATCATCTTTATAAATAATAACCACCAATAACTGCGGTGTTTTTGTGGATTCATGCTGTTTTGAAAACACAGTCGTGACAGTTCAGACACAGAGGCAATGACAGAAACACTTGAGGACTTTGCTCAGGCGTGTAAGAATGACCATATGTGTCAAGATCAGTACTCTGGTTCCTTAGGTTAGGTTGTCTCATAGTGCAGTATCCTGACTTTTTGGAGGAATTTAAGCGGCAAATTTTCTATAAATGAAAACCTAATTAAGGGTTTTTAATTTTAAATGAAGCGTTTCCATCACTCGTTTCTGATGTGAAACTTCAAAATGTGAATCAAACCTGAGTGATGGAACCCGCTTATAGAGATTCTGATCTGTTTGTGACCTTGTGACAAACTGTGAGAGGGTCTCAGGCCCTCCAGAATTAGTGTGTGCTACGCAAACAGAGCACTAATACTCTCATCAAACATACACACACATATTCACACACACACCGGACCTGATTTTAACAATGACCATCAAATCATCATCTAAACAAATAACCAAAGTGATATTACTAATATGAAAAGTTCTTAAGGCACATGCTTGCACAGCAGACAGGCATAACATGCTTAAGCTAGTATTAACATTTTTCTCTTCAAGATTGGTCATAACTTCTTAAGTCAGTTGCTTGACAAGGTAGATTCATCTAATTGACATCTAACTATTCCTTACCAGAGCTGCTGAGAGAGAGAGAGTCGTGACAACTGAAGTTCAAAATGTTCGCACGCCACGTGATTCATGAAGCCTTCAGATAGTTCCAAGAAGTAGTTTTCTCTTGAAATGCTTCTTTCTTTCTTTCTTTCTTTCTTTTTTATTCATTAAAAGACTACTCATCTTTAAATGGGTTCAAAGTTGATCACAATCGGTCTGTTTAGCCGCAGCTCCATGTGTTAGTCACGTTCAGGACTATTGCTTGAGAGCCTTCATTAACCGTCAACGGAGCTGACGCAACTCTCTCTCTCAATGCCGCGGGTCCTATCTACCTGCCAGTCACTGAGACACACTTAGCATCTGTTTATACAACTGATTCCAAATATTGTACAAATAAATATTTCATGTCATCCATGAACAGATTTTATTTATCAATCAAGTACTTCATGATTGAAATGAATGTTTGCTGTGCTCTCTGGTGAACTTCACAGATCACTGATGTGACACCAACCGGTCCTGTAGATTCATCCTCTACTATATTAGAAAGATTCCACCCTTCCTATGAGAGCATGCTACACACATGTGTGTGTGTGTGTGTGATCCGTGAACTTGCGCTCTCACACTCCAACACTCCAGACTCTTAACTCTAGAATAATAGCACTTCATCAGAGGTGAACATCTGGAAATTACTCTCATAATCAGGCCGAGGGAAATCAAACTGTAGATGTTTTTTCTTCACAACCCTTTTCTTGTTAGCATACAGAGCTAATGACAACACTGTCACTAACAATCAGCTCAGCTCGGCTCGGCCGTTCATTTGTCAAACGTTATGACAGCTGTAATGGTTTCCACCCGCTCTGTGCTGAGGCCTGTCGACTGCCCGCTGCGACTCCAAGCGCATACAAAGAGCTCTATTAGCCCGTGATCTCACTCACGCATTCAATTAGTTCTACCCCCCCACCCGTCCCACACACACACATCCAGACGTCCTGTGGAAGACTTCCTCACGTACCTCTCCAGCAGATCCATGGTGGTGGATGTGACGTCTGCGTACAGGACGGTTTGGCCCAGGCGTCGAGTCTGAAGGTTCTGTCGGTACGTCTGCAGACTGAAGAGCTCAGAGAAGTGTTGCGGCGGGTGGGTGTGTAACTCTCGCTCGCCTTCACCCAGATCGCCCGCTTTCTCTCCAGCACGGAACACTCTGAAGCCACCCGCACGCGTGTGCAGAACACCACCCGACCCGTCCACCTGCCCCTTCAACCAGTGCAGAAACCTGTCCTGCTGCTCCTGAGACAAACACAATCACAGATCATCTGATTCAGATCTGAGGAAACAGCTGAACGTTAGAATCCATAACTCCACGTCAGCCGTCCATCATCAGAGAAGATCACAAACTCACGGCCACAGAGATGTTCAGAGAATACAAACTCCAGCAGAATCACAATTGGAGTCACAATATCCAACACGTGTCGGACATTCAACACGTTACACAACATGCTTGACAAACACGATCCATAAAGCAAACAAACACCAACTGCATCTCACTTTACAATCACACTTTAACTTCATCTCCACTTTATCAAGACTCTTTCTGCTGTGGGTCATTGTTCATGTTTGTCTGAGGGTTTAACAAACCAATTTAAAATGCTAACCCACAACACTCACAACAACAGTGTTCAATTAGTCAGAGAAAATCTCCTGTGACAGTGAAGACGCTATCAGCCGAGAGAACAGAGAAAATGAAAGGTTTCCTCAGATGGACAGTTTCAACAAGTTGGTATGACTTATTAGGGTCTTCAGGAAATGTTTGGAACATATTTAGCTTAAAACCACTCAATGGCTGTGTAAACAAAACCCTTCTTGTCTCGTCCAAAAAAGCTCTGCTCACAGCAACCCCTTTTAGTGCATGTCTCTTTAAATGATAATGAGCTACAGCGAACCCCACCCCCTTCCGTCTGGCTTGTCAACACAACACACGTATAGTACTGCCATGGCAATGGTTTAGCTAAATTATATTTCCTGAATTCCTCTGTGGTTAGTTTCGTCTTAAACCTCTGTGTAAACCAAAATATTCTGTCCCAGCTAACAGCGCTCACGTTAGTGTGTTTGTTTGCCTAAAATCCATGAACTACACACCTGCAGATCTAAGCAGAATAACGTGGATTTTAGTGCTTGTCGTTGACAAGTTATAACAATACACACACAACGTGAAAGCATAACTAGTAAGCTGTGAATGATTTTAGAGCCTAAACACGAATGATTTGAGACGTTTAAAACGATTTAAGTTACAGTGTTCGCCCCTGTTCATTAGCAAAACAAACAGCTTGCTGCAGCTAGACATATTAATGCACATAATGGATTTACATTCATACAGTTAAACTCCAAGTGTCCATCTGCACTGATATACAGTAAGTTTAACACTGGCTTTGAATGTTCTATTTAGCCCTTGACTGACTAAGCTCCCTTCGCTATCATAGGCTAACGTTATCCTCCTATATATATATATATATATATATATATATACGCTACGTTTACATCAATTCAGACTGAAATTCTTCAGTTCTTGCTTATGTTTTTTTCACTAAAAATAAATAAATCCACCCAAGTCTGTTCCTAGGTTTGGACTCTGTGCAGTGACTGTATTGCATGTTGTCCACGAACTTTAGCCATGACGTCACGTACACCGCTGTCGCTTGTAAAAAACAACAACGGTGGAGCGCGGTGGGTGGATCTGTGTAGATTAAGGGTTGGTAACATTAGAAGAAAATCTGTTTTGAACATCACAACCAGGGCTAAATCTGAACAGCTTGATTTCTCACATGCTTGCAGGGAAAGGCACATTAAAACAAACTTACTGGGTTTTTATTTTTCAAGTTTTCTGGGTTGGAAGAAGCACCGGGACCCGATTATAGCACTTTAATAAAGAAAAAGTGTTTTTTTTTATATGATGTCACCTTTAATGGATGAGAGCGGCTCACAGACACATCTCCCATCAGAGCAACAGAAGACACGAATGACGTGATCCATGTGAACAACTGAAGACGGAAGGTGTTCTCTTCACTGATGTCTAACCGGAGAAAGCAGAGTAACTCAAGCCCGTCTCTCAAAGTGAGCTCACATTTACTCAGAGTCAGTAACCATAGTAACATTACATGGTCTGGAGCACCCAGAGTTCCTTTCCATCTCCTCCCCTTTTTAAGCATTAATGGTGTCCATCATTAATTCATTCATGACACACACTTGGATCACACAGAGACCATCTCACTGACTCATGTTTTCTCATTTCTCTTTTCAGCTTTATCAAACTCTACCGTTTTCTTTAGTCAATGAGATCCATCTAAACATATGTCATCCATCTTGCATCGAAAACATCATCCAGCGTGGCCGTGTGTCACATCAGAGCAGATGCTTTCCCTCACATGTTCTCAGAGATGTTTTCTGTGCTGATGAGAAATGACTTCATAGCGTGTGTGAGGGTGTTTCTGCAACTACGGCCACTTTTAAGTCCCAGCAGTGAAATTTCAGATTTATATCAAAATTTGTCATACGACAGTGTCATTACACACCTGGACAAAAATATAATGAATGATCAATGTGAATTGATGTAAAATGATAAAGCATTTATAGGTCCAAACACCGTTTTTGTTCATGTCTCACAACTCATCTTTTCTGTGTCAGTAATTATTGTGTTCTTACCATACAGCTTAGTCATTGTGTACTCTAAACGACATTAGAAACATCAATGTACAGTATATTACGGTTTCATTCATGTATATGAGAGAAAAACCTAATGAAGTAGATCTGACAAACTGCTAGTTAGCTGCAATATTAGCAAAGAGGTCAAGTCCTCTACCGCAGCACATTATCAATGTTTAATGAATATTCAATTACAAATATTCAAAATCTTAATGACTCCATGTGATTCTCTCGACCGTTGTGTATGTATTACAGACTCTGATGGTTGGATTTATTTTATTTTGGAGAGTCAAAAGTGTATGTAGTTGCAGAAACTCCCATGAATAAAGAAATGAATAAATACAGAAATGAACAGATACGAGTGATCAACAATTCCTTTAGACGTGCAGCAACTCAATCCGCCCCGAGCAGGAATCAGTCTGAAACTGTAACAAGTGTCCTACACACCAAGGTGTTTGTGCTTAAATCTACTCCGAGTAAATACAACTAACTCAAATCAGCAGTTCTAAAAGTAAAACTCAAAGTTTCTCTTCTGGCTGTAAATCATCTTCACATTTGAACTCTGTGTTGGTTGAACCTCCTTCTTAAACCAAAGATCGCTCAAATACAGACATTCACAACTATTACAGACACTTCACTCTTCCAAAGCTTCAGCTCCAGCTAAACACTGACACCTGCTGTTCAAAATCTATAACAGCTCAAAATACATTCTCCCTCCAGTCTCCAACAAACATGTGATGTGTGTCACGGTTCTTGAGCCCCTACTGACGGGACCTGTATCATGTGACACACGTGACTCACCTCATCAGACACTGAAAGATCAGAACCTGAGGTGAGGGCACATGTGTAAGGACAAACGCTCTGATGTAAAGAATGTGTGCAGTTCAAACAGAATAAGAAGCAGTGACACAGCATCGCTTCCGGCGTGTGCGTCTCTCACCTGTCGTGTGGTGAGCAGATAGAGCGGGCTGTGGGGGGGCACCTGAGTCAGTTCACAGCTCAGACCCAAAGACGTCAGGATCTCCGTCAGAACCTCATAACGTCGAGCGTTGCTCATCTTCAGCTCAGAGAACCCTGAAGCCAGATGAGCGTCTGGTGCCACCTCCAAACGCACCTGAGAGAGTTAACATGACAGCTGTCAATCATCACCGTCGAGTGATTAAATCAAACATTTCCACATGTAAATGAAAGTCAATAGTTGACACTTCACATCTCGACCAATCAGCGCACAGGACCATACCTGGCACAGCACGGCCTCGCCACTGTCCGCTCCGTGAGTCACTCGGACGATGACCATGTGCTTCTCTTCCCGTTCGTCAATCTCCCCCCAGAGCTCCACCTCTCCTGCGCCGCCGTCCTGCGGCTCCCGCACGTACATGCCCCCGCTGCTCAGAACGCTCAGCCGCAGCTCGGTGCTGTCCGATTTGGTGAAGGTCAGTGTGCAGATCTGGTTCTTCTGTGCCTCTCTGGGCCGCAGTGCGAGTCCAGCGGGGCACAGTTTGGACGACAGGCCCAACACCTTACCGCCCTGGCTCAGGTAGGACAGGAATCGCAGCTGAAGTAGCGGCGTGAGGTTGCGGTCGGTGGCAAGCACCAGCAGCAGCGCATTCTCTGGCCAGGGTTCGCTCAGAGCCTGCTGCGGCAGAAGGTGGTAGATGACGTAGCTCTCGGTGTCGACGCATTCGGCCAGGAGCGAGCGCACCCTCAGGAACTGCTCCTCGCAGCCACCCGTGAACACCAGCACGTTAGGTGGTTTCCCGCTCGCGTTCACCCGCCCGCTCCGACCCGAGAAGCCCTCGCTCTCCTCTTCCTCGCCGTCCGCGGCGGCGTAGTCGTCCGGGAGATCCGGAATGTCCTCCACGGAAGCGAACTTCACCGACAGGATGGTGCTGTTCTCCAGCTCCCGACACTCTTGGCAGCTGGAGAGATGGAGGAGGTGTCCCTCTCCGTGCCGGTGCTCGGACGTTCGTTCCGGTTCCTCCTGCCGCTCCTCCTTGCAGCTCTGCGTGTCCGAGTCGCGTCGGGCGCTCAGTCGCATGCTGCTCTTTCTGGGAAGCGTAGAATAGAGAACGTCTTGCTTGGGTGAAAGATTGGTCTGAGCAGCTGTGGACTTTCTGCTGCTGTCTGACTGCTGTAATTCTCTCAGTGTGGATTCTCTGAGCAGCACGGCTACAAGGACAACACACACACACACTTTACTTCAATTCACAATTGAGGACAGGGATTGAAAAACAATTCATATTAACTCACAAACTATTCTTTGAGGTATCAGGCCATTTTCCATCAGTAGTCGATCTTCCATAAAGGCCACAGCGAGACGACGGAAGTTTTCCACACTGGCTTCGGCCACGGCTCTGTACGGCTGCCCAGGACTGTGGGCCAGCGGGAGACAGTAGTCTGACCACTTCAGCACCTACACAACACACTCAGTTCAATGTCTATCATCAGACAGTTATGCATTTAAGAGCGAGGAGGACGATTCTAAAGCTTCACATGTCCGCCTGATGCAGAGGGAAACATCTCTGTTCCTCTTCTAAAGTTTTGGGTTTGTGGTCTGTGTTTACTTTCTCATGTGTCCTCGCAGCAGACGAGCAGGCTTTCTGGCCTGATGTCGCCTCTATGATGAAGGTGATGTTCTCTAACCGGCGAGCACGTGCCAGAGAAGAGCCCATGAGCAGCGTCCACTCGCTGAGGTCATCACACGCCTGCACGCACAAACACACACACACACACTTTAGTCAACGCATGCGTAGTTTGAGAGAATCGTTGAGGTTCTGTGGAGTGACAGGTCACCTGCGGCTGTGAGATGTAAATGACTTTATTGCGCAGCTGCAAGAAGAGCTGGTCCTCGCGCGAGCGCTTTGGTGTGTTCAGCGCGCAGAAAGTGACGCTTCTGTGATCGGCGCTCAGTCTGTATAACGCGCTGCGGATCACGCTCGTGTAATATCGCTGAAAGCGCAGCCACAGGTACATATAACACAGCGTTATGAGCATCTTTCTTCACATCCAACACCTGATCTGGAGTCCATGTGTCTCCTGTCATCGTTTACAGACCCGTCCAGCATTCATCTCTCCTTTCTCATGTCAACACTTCCTGTTGCGTCACCGCCCACGTGTCAATCACATGATTCCTGGAGTTCTACAGAACGAGAATAGTCTGGTGTAAAAGCCTAAATATTAATCATGCAAATATATCTCTTCATAAAGTCTGTTAAATCCTGTGAGTCTGCGCAGTCAGAGCTTCCCATCGTCCGCCGCCAACTTAAGTCAAACACAAAGTTCATTGATGTTGTGGAGTACATCGCAGCGACGCACACATTGTGTCAATATACACAATTAATATGTAAACGCAATTATACAAGTGAAGAGTTTTTCATAAACGGATTTAGAAATCATGTTTGTATTATATTATCAATGTTTTTATTGCCTTTTCTTGAGTCATTATTACTTCATCAAAACAACCCAGCTACAGTTTGAGTAACTTGGATTGCGCAGTAAAAAAACAAAGATTTTTGAACATCTGTTTTTACCCATAACTAATACCCTGTTGAAAAAACAGCACATGCTGGGTTAGTTAGGTTTGAATGCTGGTTTGTGCTGGTTTAAGCTCATCTGCTGGTTTTCGACGGTCATGTGCTGGTCCTCATCTGGTTTAAAACCTGGTGCGTCTTTCATAAAGTATGTCCTGATGAGAACTTTATTTAGTTTTTATTAAATCATTGACTTATGCAGTTTGTCTCTGTTTCCAGACTCTAAGACGGTCAAAGCAGAAGTCAAACCTGTTTCCGCCTGTGTAGCAAACAAGCGTAAAGTCCATTTCACATTGAGTCCGACATTATAAACGTCGGACCGGGTTCGATCTTCAGCGTTTTTCGCATTTTTAATGGCCTTTTATAACCATTCAGAGACTCGCATAAAACGCATACGAAATGTCGGACTGTTTGTGCAAAGACCTTGAGTCGAATATCTCGACTTTCCGATTGTAAAGGAATGTAGGAATGCGAATTTGACTGACAGCGCGTAAAAAACGCCCACATACATACGCGCCCTCGTCCTCAAGTGGCGCGCGCGCGGTGGACAGTCAGTCAGTGCGAAGATGCTGCCGGTGAGTTCACGCGCGGATCAGATGATCGGGTAAGAACACGCAATTATTCCTCTGTTCCTCTGTTATGATTCGTCATATTAAGTTAGATCAACTCTATGAGTGTGTGTGTGTGTGTGTCAATGTCTCTTTCTCGCTGTTATACTACAGTTGTCCTGTGATGTGGAGACCGTGGGATCTCTCAATAAGACAGACACAATTTCATAAAGTAATGTATTGATTTTTCTAATTACACTCAACATCAATTTCAGCACATGTGAGATCAAAAAGATTTGATTTAGGACATGCACATGACTTCACCGCTGTGTTTAGATGGTTTCTAGACGTCCGAGCAGAGTTCAGGTGCCTGAAGAAGCCTTTCATCATCCAGTGAGGTGATGCACATCAACAGCACATCACATACATGATCAGACAGAGGGGACACACGTGTTGTTTGTCATTCACAGGCTGTTCCTGCCAAGATCCAGAATGCAGGAATATCTGTCTCATCTGGGCAGAAAGGTTTTGGCCAGTTTTCCAGTTCAGGCAACGCTTCACTTTTATAATGATGAAGATTCTGAGGATGAAAGCGACGACACACATTCTGATTAAAGACTCTGAACTCAACAAAGCAACATGAGCTGAAATAAAGGGCATGAAGTGTACAGCCTTCAGGAAGCACATCAGTGTTAAGGAAACATGAATGTTACAGAACAACAGGTCCGGTCATGAGACCCATCAAAGAGAAACTCACCTTTGACCCGAGGAAGACCTTCCTTCACTACATCATGTCATGTTCACAGCTTATATCTTCTATTGGCAAACGTCAGGTGTTATGCTGTTGAAAGCACACTGTTTTTCCAGAACAATTGAATAGTTTATTTCATATTGTCCTCACTTGTGTGAAATTAGTGTACAGATGCAACTTTGGTGATATGTGAGCCTATTAAATAAATCAATCAATCAAGAAAATGGGTTAGTATTGTCCAGCGGTTATTTATTGCATAATAATATAGCAAAAACATACAGTAAAATAATGTAAATGAATATTCCTTCCAGAATTCTTCTTGGGAAAACCACTTTGCAGTTTAAATTACACAAGAAACGAATGATCTAATAAAAACAAGTACAGGTGAAATGTCCAAGACTAATCCTTATTTTGTATCGGTGTTTTAAAGTGAGCGGGCGGGCGGCATATGGACAGCAGAAGAATAAAGCAACAATCTTAAAGCAGTAACACAGGGTATGAGGGCGAGACAGTGGTGAGGTCGCGGGGTCACAGGTTAAATGGTGACTGGCCACCCGACACCAGTAATCTATTTAGTCATCATGAGGGTTATCTAGAGCTCCTTCACCTGTCTGCAGGTAGAGACACGGGGCAGCTCGGGCAAGCACAAGCAGGTCCATTCTGCAGAAAGGATCGAAGAGCAGATAGTGAGAGATGGCCAGATTGTTAGATGATCGTTTCACTTCTAGTCTAAGGACACAGGGGTCACAGTCTGACCTCACACCATTTTCTCTGTGAGATCATGACGAATTCTGGATTTGAAAAAAATCAACCCCTAACTTAAGTATAAGGCACAGGTCAGAGCCTCTGTTAATACGTTAGGGTTAGGTTAGAGAGCAGCCTATACAAATGATTCATGTTATTTGTATTTGGCTATTTCCCGTCTGTACTGTTTTATATGTTGTTTACTATGAACGTGTGAAAGAGTATGTTTTTGATAAAGATTCACTGGCGCTTTACTGACGCACGGCCTCTGTCTCACAGTGAGGGCTTGTACACTCCAGATTCAACACGAAGGTTCATCTGAAAGTCAAATGTCAGGCCTGTCACGGGCAGCTGATGGATGTGATCTTGTAAACCCTGAGTAAACGCCACACGTCTTCAGGAGCCGCCACATAACGCAAGCAGTGCGGCCGGGCCACAGCAAGAACACTAGACATGATCAAACAACACAGGCGTCTTGTTATGACTCGTGATGATGGAGGTAAAACACGCGATTTAATTCGCTGATGGAGATGTCTCCCAGTCTGGGAACGGCTCCTTCTCGATGCTCCTCTAGACGCTGACTCTGAGCATAGTGGTCTAAAACAAGAGAACATCACGGTGACCATCAGCAACACATGACAATGCAAAATATGAACAATATCTGACATGATGTTTTGTACAATGCTGTGTCCCTCATACAGATGTAACATAAGAGCTGGTGATGTGTGAACTCTCTCATCACCTGTGATGTTATCCACTGATCCCAGTGCAGCCGTGTTCATCAAGTTCACCCCAAACAACAGCACAACACATGTTGCTATGGTGACCAGCAGGTATATGGGAGCGGCCAGAGCCCAATATCTGTGAATACATGGCGCTGTATGTTTAGTATGATGTGTAGTGTAAAGAAACACAAGACAACAGCTTCACTTCACTTACTTCTGAGGCCAGTACGTCAACCCGACTGAATGAAGGCAAACCTCAGGAACAAAAGCCCACACTAAATACAGCACTGACGAGACAAAACACACAACATTGATGTCTATTAGACGTTTACTACGAGATGTCATCGTTTTATTGAATAGATAAAGCAGAAACTTACAGAATCCAAACTGAGAGGCCAGAAACAGCACAAAGCCATAGATGGCTCTCTCTGGTAAAGGAGAAGGAGAATTCTCCACCATAACAACACCTACACACACACATTTAACATCATCTATCCAGTTAAACACACATCTTTCTTCTTAATCTGGATACCTACTTTAACTCCGTGTTAATCGCTAAATATATTCTATAAATTTGATGTTGTTTCCTCTTAGAGCGTCACAAGTATAATGTTACGTTCGCGTTTTCTTCTCTTCTTCTTCTTCTTCTTCGGCTTTTTCATCTTCGAATGAAACACACAGACACACACTGCCACCTGCTGCACGATTATCATATTACATCATCTACCCACGGCTCATTTTATCCACTTGTTCTGTTTATAAGTAACTACTGTTCAATGTCCATTATGTTTAGTTGTACCTCGCATGTAACTTGTAATACAATTTTAACATTTTTTTATTTAACAAATACAGTTTTCACCTTTTTCCTTTTGTTTCAGTAGTGCTCTTATTAGTAGTGCTCTTTTCTACTGACGCCACTGCTTTTGTTGTATGTATTGGTATTTAAACGATATTGTATGTTTATATTGTATGTCAAATCCTAAAGACTAGTGTTAGAAAACAGCAGACGGGCGCACGAGATTCATCAGGCGACCACTAGAGGGCGCGATCAGGTGTGAGCTCGTGCTCGTGCTCGTGCTCTTCAGGTCTTGCAAGAACATTCCAACGGCAGACATCAGGAAGTGAACATACAGCTCCACAAACAGGTTTGTTATAAGCCTCAATAATCTTTCTGTTGAAACGGTGTAATGTTTTTAAAGCAACTCGGAGGTTTTATTAAAGTCACGTTTTTTTATTGAGTCTTATGAGTTAAACATCTGTCGGGGCCAAAGACACGTCGCGTTAAACTTCTTGTAAAAGTTGATCTGTTTCAGGTAAACACAGTATAACTCGTTCATTCTGAGACCTTTAATAAATCCACAATCGATCAAATCGTCTGGCTGAATAAGTTTATTTTCGTCAGGTTCTTATATTTACACGTCGCTTTTTTGTCAGAACCAGGAATGTTAACGTTAATAACGAGCTGAGGGGAAAATCTTCAGTGAGACGACAAAGACACCTCAGACTGGCACATGTTCATAAAAACGCGCTTTATAAAGCACATATTCCAAGGCTGTATGAAAAAGAGAATATATTAGTGGAGTTAATAACGTGAAGTTCTCCATCATTGAATGTGCGGCGGGAGGGGGAGCGCCATTACTCTGAAGAAAATCACTGTCGACGTTTTTCAGCTCACGTGACGTCAATGAGTGTTATATATTACCGTATGCCTGAAGCTTTGAACGTCTGGAGTGACGCTTCTGTTGAGATGTTAATGATCTGCTTCAGGTGTGGGTTTGATTGACACGTCAAGAGCAAGAACCTTTGATTTGAGCTTTTCATCCCCCACCACACCAGAGACACATCTGTGCTGTGTCACACCTGTGCTTGAGCTCAACCCTTCCCAAGTGCTCTACAGGAGGAGCCTCCTTCATTCCACAGTGTTCTGATGAGTGCTTGTGTTCTTTCAGAATGTTAGACAGCGAGGACTCCGACCTGGACGAAGGGCCAGATGTCATAAGACACAAAACCAAAATCGTGAGTGTTTTTCCTTTAGAAAAGGGCTGATCATGTGACCTGTAGTGTCTCACGAATGACTGTGTTCTTCTCTCAGGTATATCAGAGCGACTTCCCGTATATTCAGATGGAACCTCCTGGTGAGACTTTCCTCATGTGAATCCTTGCCAGCATTACAGTGCACCTGAGAGATTTAGTTTGTGTGTGTGTTTCATTAACAGATGTAATATATGAGAGATGGGCCAAGATAAAGCCAGAGGTGAAGAAGCAGATGGGTCACACGATGCACATCTCTGTGTTCTGGCGGCACATTCTCCTGAGACAGCAGGACAATAATCCCACCACAATCTGGGCTGTGGACATGGGCTTTCTGGACTCAAAGTTAGTGGTCCGCATGTCTGATCGCGTTCATGTGTGGAACATCAATGTTGATGAAATAGTGGAAAGTGTGAAATAAGAAGAGCATGTTTGAGACAATTGTGTGCTTCATCTTTTAGTGTTTCAAATGATTTGAGCTTGAGAAGGCTTAAGAAGATAGAAGTGTTAGAGACCCTCCTGGAGGCCATGGAGATGGGTGTATGTATCAGTCCTAACTCAATGATTCACTCCCATCCTTCACTGTCATCCTAACGTTTGCTGTTGTCTCCTCGTCTTCAGCTGTCTCACAAAGAGATGGAGAGGAAAGCCCGAGCTGTGGTGTCCATAAACATGTCCTTCACCATGGTAAGTGTGGGTCACAGTGTTTGACTGTCTTCAGCGTGAGGATGTGTGTGTTATACACGTGTGTGTCTGCAGCATAAACGCTGTCTGTCTGCTGCGCTGAGCTGGCTGCAGGACTCTGGATCGCCAAACATCGGTGACAAACTCCTGGAGCTGGACTCGCTGGACATTCGCTATGGCACGCTCCGCTTCGTCTTCAGTGAATGTGAGTGTATTCACCTCCGCTGGTGTCCGACAGTCCTCAGAGGTGTTCAGTTCTTTGTGTGCCGTGTCTTTGATTCATCAGAATCTGTAAAGACTGTTTCTCTCGCCAGACGCACGTTATCTTCAGGTGGTGTCATGCAGTAAAAAGAAAGCCATGCAGGGGCTGAGGTGCGATCCAGACGCCTGGTCTTTACAGGTAAGAGTCTCACGTCTCTTCACATAATCGCCCTTAACTGAGGTCTGTACAGACAGTTGGATTATACCACTAGATGATCTCTTCTGCTGTTTTGTATTCAAAATATACATGTATTATATACAATAATATTTTCAAAATGTTTGCTATGTCACACCATAGGATGACACATGTATGGTTTATTTGTCGTCTACGGAGGATGAGGCGTAGTTGTGTATCCTTGTGATGTCACATGCTCTGTGGGCTGTTAGTTAGGGTTTCATGAGGTGTTAATAGATCTGATCGATTTTTTTTATCGATCCAAAATGATACTGAAGTGTTGTTCCATCTTGTTCATACACCTGAACTGATAGATGACACTATCCTGCTGACTTGGCTGTCAGAGGTGAAGAACAGCAGGCAGGAGAAGAAGAGATGTTAGAATAAAATGAGAAGTTTATTAGAGAAAAATGTCCAGTTCTATCTCTGTCTGGAGTTGACTGGATCTCCGTCTGAGCATCGTTTATTATACCAACACAGAGAGTGAAAGATTACTGCTTCACAACATCTCTGTCAGCTGACGTTATCATGAACCTTGAGAACCACTCCCCCGCAAACTCATCTCTACTGAAGACAATACACACGCACCATCCAACAGAATTTAGAATATAGCATGAAGAGAAGTCATGTAGAAGATGATAACTAGATAGAAATGTATGTAATCTATAACGTATTAAGTTAATAAATTACAATTAAAAGGATAAGGAAACTAAAAATGACATGCAAAACATCTTCTACATGTCTGTATTCTCAACTCAGAATTTCATCATCTTTACGAAACACACACATGTTGCTGTTAAGAAATTCAGACACTACCATCTAACAGTGTAAACAAAGTAAAATAAGGTTTGACATTAGCTTCTTCTTTTGCAGAAAAGCGAGGAAATGAAAAACAAAGGGAATGACCAGTTTCAGAAAAAGAGATATGATATGGCTATTAAATGGTACACCAAAGCCATCAAATACCAGTAAGTGATGAGGTCACAGTTTCAACCTTGATCTGTATGTGTGTGTGTATGAGTGCTGATGTCCACTGACGTCTTGTGTTTCAGCCCAATCAATCCCATACTGTACGGAAACCGATCTCTCTGCTTTATACGCTCCGAAAAATATCTGTAAGTCACACACAACATATGGCCATTATGATTGTTGCGATCATGACGTCACAGATTGTTGCGATGATTTCAGGAAAGCTCTTGGTGATGGAAAGAGAGCAGTTGTACTGCAGCCAGACTGGGCAAAGGTAAATCCCTCGGCTGTGTTGAGCAGAGACACGTTTACTGTTGCCAGCCACACATGTGATGGATTTGATTTTCACTTTAGGGTCATTACCGCTTCTGTGATGCCCTCTTTTATCTTGGAGAACACCCCAAAGCTCTGGAAGCAAACAGACTGGCACAGAGCTCCTGCAGCGCAGACACGGAGGGATATAAAGATCTTCTGCAGCAGTATGACAGATTCCAGACAGAACTTCAGGAGGCCAAAGGTAAAGAACACACCCACAATCCTGTTAAACATTATGTTTATTGCAGTGATTCATAGTCAACCATTATTCTGCCATCTTTATAAGTATTTGTCTTATTTTTGGTCTAGCTGAGCATGTGAAGTCTAAGAAGATGGACAGCAAAAAGAATTCTTCTAAAGCGAGGTCTTCATATTTATTCTCTATGTCCTCTGCTGTTTCTGAGCGATCGACTAATGTTTGCTTTGTGACACAGAGCGCACACGCCCAGTGATTGTTCATCCCAGCCTGTGAAATCCAGTCATCTGTTTGAACCAGCGTCTGAATCATCTCTTCTGAAGAATCTGGTGAGAAACATTTTTATGTAAAAACGTCAAACAAGATTTCATCAGACATCCTAATAACTCAAACCTGTTCTGTCAAACAGCAGCGATCAGAAAAGCAGCAGGAGAGCTCAGGTGAGCAAGTCTTTACACATGATGTGTTTGTTTCTGATGTGCTGGATCCCTCAGTTCAGTTGTGGTTGAATCAATCCTCGCCTATAATGTTCACTTCTCTTTCTGTGTCTCTCTGACTGATCTGGCGGTGTGTTGAGCCCCTTACACACAGACATTTGTGATGGGATCCTTTGATTTTTATACTTCACACTGCCAGTGATTTTCTGGAATCTGTGTGTGAGTCCACACACATCCCCTAAAGACACGTGACGTTATATACTGCAATTTAATGTGCATTTTTTTATAGTCATGAGAACAGGGCTGATCACAGTGAAGGATATCTCCATGTGGTGTTTAAGGTGGCTAAATAGTGCAATCAGTCATTTCTACTGCCTTCCTTTATTTACTGCCAAATAGGTCTGTATAATCTCTGTTCTTGGTTATTAATCTCTAGCATATTAAGTGAAAGTGACCTATTAGTCAGATATGGTGACCCGTACCGGTAATGTGACCTCTGCTTTTAAACCATCCAGAGAGTAGCTTGAACACACACACAGCAAGTGATGAATACGCGTACACCTGGAGCAGTGAGCAGACATCACTGCAGCGCCCGATGAGCACGTAGGGTCAAGGTGCCTTGATCAAGAACACCTCAGTCAATACCCGCCGGCCCTGGGAAGTGAACCAGCAACCTTCTGGTCACGAGTCCCACTCTCTAACCATTAGGTCACGACTCTACATTGTATATTGTTGCTTTTGGCAGATTACAAAGACGTCAGTTTTATAACAAACTTTTTTAATGTATATATTGCATTGGTTAATGCAAATCAACGAAGAGCAAGAGGCACAAGAGCGTTAAGTAGGCTAAAGCCCAACCAGCTTGAGTTAAATATAAGATATATGATAAAATAATTGAAGCAAATTGTACAGGCTTGTCCGGTGCAAATTTACAGAGCCTTAATGAAAAATTATAAAGCAACGTATCTAACTGCAATACAAAAGCCACGGGATATTCATTCTGTTAAATGATGCAGAAAAATGCGAGTTCAAAAAGTTAATTGTTTTTATAAAACAAAGTTAGCGGAACGTTTTTTAGCATCTACATGTAACTATTATGGAAAAAAACTCACACAGGTTGAATGAAAAACCCCTAATAAAGCAGATTGCACATAATGCTGTTAATACAATTTGGTCGCTATGTGATCATAATGTTTATATTGTTTACATTCGTTTTTTTCAACATAACCATCTCTTGTAAATAATATATTTTTTTTGGATGAAATTGTTGTAAATGGATTCTTTTTTTCATAGGTCACTTTTAAATGACTTTCTTAACTGTGTGTTTTCATAGCCTAATTATTATAGATGTGTCATCACTACATTTTTGTTCACACGGAGTGCTTTCTGGGACTGATGGGACTAGGTCTCCTCTCAGAAATCACTCTCCGATCAATCTGGGATGTGCTTGTGTTCACACAGAAGACGCTCTTATGTGTGAATGGGGTTATATTGTTACACACCCTGTGTCTTCCTCTTGTGTTTCTCTGTGTGTTTACTCCGCCTTCTCCTCTGTTCACGCTCTGTAATGGTTCTAGAAGCTGCTTCGAGTGATTCGTCCGGTCTTGTGGGTTTGTTTTCTTGAAGAAGGGAGCGGCTTTTCTCCAATGATTCTCAGGAGAGCTCACTTCACTTTCACATGCGGTGCAGTAACCTCATAAACTCTTTGATTTCAGAAGACTCAGGAGCTCTGGCTGTAGACAGAAGTCACACAAACGGAGATCTCAAGAGGTAAAGAAACACTTCTGTTCCCTTTCAGATACGAGTTCATGTTTTATTTGATGTCATGTGTCACGATACTTTGTATTTTGATTTTTAGAACTCTGTTGTTGATAGTTTTCTCCTTTATACTGCTTTGAAAAGGAACTTTGCAATATAGGGTTTGGTGTCAGCTCAGATTTATGTTGCTCTTCGGAGTTTCGTAGAAAGGAAAGTGAGAGTACGTCATGTCAGAGGTCTCGTGACCTGCTTGTTTCCTGCTTGTGTTGGTGATGTGCGTGTTGTTGTGGGTCTGCTTGTCAGTGGGTTTTACAGAGTGTCGGTTTAACTTAAGTTGGTTATCGTGGTTTAAACCCTTCTTCTGTCGGCAGTGTTCTGTCACACTCTGTTCATTTCTCTCTTTGCTATCATGTCATGACATGTATTTCTAGCAACATGACTCCACGAAAGAGCAAGAAATCTTCTTTAAACACTCCAGAGAAGGCAGCGGTCCGGAGCAAACATCCACCGGCACCAGAGGTGAGTGTGCGACCCGTAACACACGTGTGTGTGGTCAGCTGGATGTGGTTGTTTGTGACGGTGATGTCTGTTGCGCCAGGAGAACGTGAGTGACGCTGTGAAGAGAGAGCGCTTCTGTGCTGCGGTTCAGGAGGGTCACGAGGCTCTGAAGGATCAGCGCTGTCGGAACGCACAGCAGTCTTTCTCTCTGGCCGTCGGCATGCTGGACTCCAACATCGTCACGGTAACGACATCATGATTCTCTGCTCATCTGTGTGCGTGTGACATGACTGTCATTATTGTAGCTTATACGGTGTTGTGATGAGAACAGATGACAGCCGCACGAAGAGCTCAGACACAGAACTGTATCAAAGAGCAACTCATGGGATACTTTAGATCTATTAAGGTCGACTTTTATTTGTGCAGATGACACTTGAGCATTACTGCAGTATATTTAAAATGAGTTAAATAGGACGGAGTGTATTGATACAGAAAACATTACAAACAAATTCTAAAACATCTCCTATTTTCCTTGAAAATAGTTTTAACTCGTCCAGAAAAAAACCTAAACTCCATCTTATTCTCCACTATTTCCCGTTCTATTATATTTTACCCTAAATAACGGCAGATTTGATTCTGGTCATGTGCAGAAATACAATATAAATGATAATTAAAAAAAAATTAGTCATCTTTCATTCCTTCTTGTGAATTCCATTGAAAGTATCCAGCGCTGTCTCGAGTATTGAACAGATAAATAATGTTATATGCTCCTCTGTATACATCTGAAATATCTGATCGTTTGTGCTTTCTTCCACTTCTTCAACTACTGCTCACAAAACTCGCTCATGTTATGTATCTCCACTTGTGAAGAACCAGCTTTCAAATACACTTTAAACACCATTTTTGTGTAGATAATGCAGGCGTGGTTTCAGTCTGTATCAGACACAACATTAGCTCAATTTTATTCTGTATTTTTTCTCCAGGGATAAACGTCAATCATTTTTTACTCTCGCCTCCCTCTGACAGGCGTGAGATTTGGTCTCATATGTGCGTAGGCCTTGGTGGTGCCACAGGGTTAGGGTATAAATTCTACACAGGACTTACGGCACATTTTACATCCAGAATAGTCTTTTGACCGTGTGAACGTCCAGCTGATGCACATGACCCCTGCTCTCTGAACCTCTAAATGAACTCTGTGTAATGTTGATCTGATTCAGGATCATTCGGTGGAGTTTTCACAGAGTGTAGCAGCTGATATACCACATATAGCACTTCAAACATTACTAATATTAAAACATGCTGAAATGACGAACATTTTTAACCAATCAACAAACATACTGTCAGATTTAAAGTACATCTTGAGCTGTCTGTGTGTTTTCCTAAGAAGAAAGAGGACGATGACAGAATGCATTTTTCATGTCTTCACATCATGTCATGTGGTTTTTGTAATGTGTGATGTTTGTGTGTCTGACAGGATCTGGGTTTATCACAGTTGGATAAATGTATACTCGTATATGGATATGGTACGGCTCTGCTGGAAGTTGGTCAGCCAGAGGTAAGAGAGCACAGCTGAGCCGCTTGTACATCTTTCGTGTTATCTCATGGTGATGAACTCTCTTGTATCTTCTGCTGAGTAAAGGAACTGTGTGAAGCTCGGAAGTTGTTCACCAAACTCGAGTCGTCAGAAAGACAGTTTCAGTCACTGGTGCATTATGGGATGGGTAGAGTTTATCTGAAAGAGAACAGGTGAGTGTGTGTGTGTGTGTGTGTGTGTGTGTGTGTGTGTGTGTGTGTGTGCGTGTATAGGTTTTAAAGCGCACTCTCATGTTGTGTGTGTTTTGTGTTTTAGATTTGCTAAAGCTCTCGAGCACTTTTCTAATGCGCTGCTGATAATTCAGAGACACATCACACCTGGAAAACTGACCTGGCCAACAACTAGAGCAATACTGGAGGAAACTCAACCGGCCTTTTTACAGGTGTGTAGGATTCAGGAGGGTCAAAGCCATCCACAGTCTGTGAGGATCAAGACATTTGACTCCGGGCTGATTCATTCCTGCGGCCACAGACGGTTTATGTTCTCTCAGATAATCTCAACGATGTTCTCCCCAAACCTTTCTTTCCTGCAGGAACGTCTGGAGAACCTTGTAGACACGTGCACGTTTCCACCTAAACCTGATGCTGTCTGCTGTCATTCACACTGTTTGACTCATTCTCTTCAAATCTACTTCAGTGATCCAGACTTTAAGGTAATTCACACGACGTGACGGATAAAAAGAACCAAGAAGAGCTGTTGGGATGATGATGATGATGATGATGTGTTTGCAGGGTTTTATTCAGCTGGTCTGCTGTCAGAACTGCAGAGTTGAGTTTCATATGACCTGCTGGAAGAAACTCAAAAGTCTTTCATTCACAGATAAGAGCGACAAGGTCAGACAGACACGCCACACGCTGGCTTCATGAGAACCTTGACTTGAGTACAGGAGAGTAATCGCTGCGTTTGTTTTTGTGTGGCAGGATTTTCTAAAGGATCAGTGTTTTACTCCAGACTGTGGAGGTCAAATCTGTCACATTGTAATATTTGGCTCAACGGGGCTCATAAAGTGTGAGGTGAGACGCGCGCTCAAACAGTCACGTCTCCTGTTTCTATTGGCTTACTAAATGTTTTATTTTAATCTCTCAGTTTGAAACGCCTATTCCTAAAATCCGACCGAGCAGGCGAAGGAAAGTCAGACAGCAATGTACAAGGTAAGGTTTATTTCAGTCGCTGTCAACAAAATGATTTTTTTTTACGTATTTTAATCTGTTTCTCCTTTTATTTTCACAGTATTAAGAAGTTGAAATCTAAAAACGATCGGAAGCTTAGACAAAAACAACACAGACTGGCGGCTCGTGCTGAACATCAAGATGAAAACGACGTTATAGCTGCAGACGTTTTGGCAAAGAGAGGTGAACATATGTGAACGTGTACATGAGACAGAACGTTCCACAGCTTAAAAGAGCAAAAATAACACTGTGTGTGTGTGTTTGTTGTTCTTCCAGCGACACCCAAACATTCTTTTATTTTGGATCCTGTTTTACATCAAATTCATGAAAACAAAGAACTTTTTAAAGAAGAGTCTGGGAAAATTTCTTGTGTTCTGGAGCATCTACAGCCCTGGCTGGATTTGGATGACACTAAAGGACATGATAGCGTGTTAAAGGGCTTTAGAGAAGATGTAACGCTGTCAGAGCTGGTGGATGTTCTGCTGGAGGCCAGTAACCGTGTGTGGGTGCGAGTCTTTATCGAGACGCTGGGCTCGTGGCATCATATGAATCCCAGATTACAGCAGTGGGCTCATCAGCTGGACAGTGCAGGTATGTTGGTGTTTTATGTGTAAAGTCGCGTCGTTTTGTCCGAGGGATTTAACAGGTTGTCATCTCTTGTGTAGGTCTGAAGGCCGCCGAGTCCTTCATCAGCCGGTATTCTTCTCACTTACAGCAGCTGGACCTGCAGCCGCTGCTCTCGTTTGCTCCCCTGAAGAACGCTCTTCTAAAGACATTTGACACCATCCAGGAATTATTCAACAGCAGTGATTTTACTTTAATGGAATATCTAAGACAGGCTCCGGCCAAGGACGCACGTCTGTTTATTTGGGCTCTAGAGTCGAGTCGAGAGCGATACCAGTCCTGTCACTTCATTCTTGATCAGTATTTTGAAGATGGTAAGACCCAGTGAAGCATCGCTGAAGGATTCTTTTCTGTGTGACGTTTCTGTAATTGATTTTCATTCATTCTCTCTCTCTCTACAGATGCTGTTTGTTTAGTCATTAAAAAGATGGAGGATAATGAGAACATTGTAAGACTCTGGATTTCTGAGGTGTACACACTGCGTCATAGGGATTGAACACAGTTGCAGTAACGCTTCATGTTTGTGTTTCAGAATACCGTATTCAAGTGTAAAACCAGACATCGGAAAAAGAAGCAGAAAGATTCAAAGGTGAGTGATGCTGTGTGTGAGCATGATGCTGCGGCAAGGCTCTAGACAACAACAATGATGATGTGTGTGTTTCAGTCTGTTGTGCTTCTGTCGGGAATGAGAGGTGGACACTCTAGAGATGAAGATGAGGATGAGGATCTGTTCTCTGAGGACGACCCTTTGTGAGTTGATTGGAGTTCTTTTAGAATCAAACTGGCAGTCAGACGTCTGGACTTCATTCATGTTCCTTCTGTTGGTGACTTGATGTTTCAGTTTGTTCCTGAGTGGTGGCGATCCATTCAGTGTTCCCGATCACCTCCGCGGTCAGCTGGCAGAGTTTGAGGAACAGTACTCAGGATCTTCAAACAGAAGCTATTATGACAGAATTCTGGACAATAACACGGATCCCACTAAAGAGAGTTTATATGAGTACGTCCAGTAACATACGAGCTTTTATCTGTCAGAATCCCTCTTTCAATTGGGTTTATGAATAGAAGCAGTCTTTTGTGATTTGCTTATTATTCCGTATGCTTTGCTTGGACAAACAACAGAAAAAGCACTTCTTCTTTTGGTCATGTTATCTTGAAGAAATGAAGAGGTTCTAGAAACGAGCAATGAGAATCTGTTGTCAGAAGTCTTAACCGCCTGTTTGTGTGTCAGTTATTTTGCTCAGATTCTGGAGGAACACGGTCCTCTCTGTGCGTCGGATCCGCTGATGGTGGGCGAGATGGAAAACTTTCCTTTGGAGGCGCAGCAGAAAATCACCGCGGCTGGAGGACTGGAAGCATTTCTGCTGGAGTCTCTGCGGTTTGCCATGACCGATGATGTGATGGGACTGATGAAACATGTGGCGTCTCTCACAGACCTTTCTGCAGCCTTACAGATTTCCCATCTCAACCCCACCGCTAAAGAATTCTGGCCTCAAACAGATGTTTTGAGTGACGACGAGTCTCACGTTCACGAGGCTTCCTTCAATACCAGCGCGGAGTCGCTTCTGTCGTTGCCCGCGACATCTGATTCCATTCTTCTCCCTGATCTGTACGCTTCCGAGGGTCCTGTCGCAGATTTCCACTTAGAATATGTGTCTGCGCAGTACACTAGCTCTGCCACTGGAGAGACGAGAGGAGAAACTCAGACGGCTGTGAGTGTGCAGGTAAGATGTGTTGAGATGATGGGAACCCTGCTGCCTTTCTGACCTCTGACCCTGTGCTGTCATCACTTACAGGCTTCTGATGAGACTAAAGATGTTTGCATCAACACAGAGCCCTTAATTCCCTACGAGAAGAACAATGTGAGTCCTTCACTATCCTCTGTGAACATCTCTGATTTTACACTATAGTCTGTTCAGGAACTTCCGTTTCTACGGAGCCGTTTTAGGGACATGGTGGTGGAAAAAAATGAGAGGGAAGAGAAAAATATTTTTTAAAGCTTTTGCGTTCTCTCGCAAACCATTTGAATTCGGACAAACACTTCATGTTTAATGTCTTGCTGGCTGAGTTTGAGACTAGCTCTGTAAACATTGGGTTATATACGCAGTTTCCCGGACTAATAACTAGTGAGCTAAACGTTCTTATAACACAAATGACGCCTCATTCTACGTAACTTAAACAATGAACATGAACTAAATGTTTAACAAAACGAGAACCAGGCAGGAGCCGGCTGAGACAAGACCGAAGAGATCCTCTACAAAGGGCAAAACCTTAAGATCATTAGGCAACTAAAAAGAGTAATTCACTTCAGTGCTACATTGTGTAGTATAACTAAAACCAGTTTAGATTCAGCAGGAGGCCATTAATGTGTAATCTGAATTTGGTGAGACTACAGTGTGTAACATTTAAGTTATTAATGACAATTGTTTTAATAACGCTTTTCGGATTTACAGTCACTTTGTAGACGGTCTCTTTTGATTACCCCATGTTGCCTGCTCACATAGAGATACATTTATATTCTCGTTTTGCGGAAGACTAGGTTGTTGATCCTTGTCTAAGAATAATGTGTTGTTTGTGTTATAACAACGTTTAGCTCACAAGTTTTTGGTCCAAGAATCTAGTATGAACCGCTCCATTGTTAATGTACGGAGTTGAATAACAGGACGTTTGAATGTTTTGCGAGAGAACGCGAATGTTTTGCGAGAGAACGCGAATGTTTTGCGAGAGAACGCGAATGTTTTGCGAGAGAACGCGAATGTTTTGCGAGAGAACGCAAAGGTTTTGCGAGGGAACGCAAAGGTTTTGCGAGGGAACGCAAAGGTTTTGCGAGGGAACGCAAAGGTTTTGCGAGGGAACGCAAAGGTTTTGCGAGGGAACGCAAAGGTTTTGCGAGGGAACGCAAAGGTTTTGCGAGGGAACGCAAAGGTTTTGCGAGGGAACGCAAAGGTTTTGCGAGGGAACGCAAAGGTTTTGCGAGGGAACGCAAAGGTTTTGCGAGGGAACGCAAAGGTTTTGCGAGGGAACGCAAAGGTTTTAAAAAATATTTTTCTCTTCCCTCTCATTTTTTTCCACCACCATGTCCCTAAAAGGGCTCCGTACGTTTCTTTGCATTGTGATGTTAGTTTTTTGATAATCCGGTTTTAATGACAAAGTCATTCTGTCTGAAGGCAGTAAATTTACTGAACTGAGATCAGAAGGCAAAGCAACAAATACTATTGTGATCTTCAAGTACTTCATCCTTTTAATATTTGGATAACAGCATAAGAAATTGGGCAGAAATTGTTCTTTATTATTCTCTAATGATCATGTTTTATAATTGTCAATGTAAAACATATCTGCAGTTTATATGTATATACTACTCACAAAAAGTTTGGGACATTAGACTTTGGGGTAAAATTAATGGAAAAAGAATTCATGCGACAAAGTTCATGGTCCAGTCATATTGTAATCCTGAAAGAAGAGCGTTATTGGAGAAGCATGCAATGGTCATTTCTTCATCTCAAACAAGTGATAAAAAGAAAAGCTAACGGCAGCGGTGGGGATACCACAACAAAAACTCTGTCCTCGAGCATCAATTACAACGACGTCTTGTGCTGCTCACAAGTGGACTTCACGCCTTTCCACTCTTCTTGAAGGGCTGCCCTCGGGTCATTGAGGTCCTGGGATGCAGGGTCACGAGCCCCCACACGACTCTCGGCTGATGCCATAGGTTTTCTATAGGGTTCAGGTCTGGAGAACTTGCAGGCCACTCCATTTGATGATTATAAGTTTATGCCGTGAACCTCGCCTACTTTAAAGAATGATTGTGAGGAATTCTTATAGCAACCATTGTAAACACAACAGCTTACTTCTTGGATTGGACGGCTTCATGTTGTTTCCTGAAGGATACCAAAAACCTGTCAAATTCAACCAATCAGATGATGACTTTGAACATGCTGAAGTGTTTCCAGAACAGTGTTCCTTATGCATAAGACGTTAATGCCGGACCACAATGATTGGATTGGTGATGTCATTCAGGAAGTATTGGCTTGTCCCAGTGTCATTCACAAGGTGTGGGGCAGTTCTCTATTGACCAGACTGTGACGCACCCCCTCCAAAGGATTCTGATGTCACCTTGTTAGAGAACAGCATGCTGCAATAAGCCCTGAGACACTGAACCGTGGACTTATGCATTCAAAAGAGAAGAGAAGGTCAAAAAAAGTTCGTAGTGAATTTTAGGTGCGTTCTGATCTTTAACCTGAAGGTCAAACTAACTTCTTGTGAGTAGTGTATAATGGTCCCAGAGTGTTCTTTTCTGATTTGGGGTCAAATACATCAACCCATCAAACTGATGTGGTTTTCAGGGTGACATGACGCAGGCGGAAAAAGAGACACGGTGTCTGTCAGAGAAGGTTGAGCAGATGAAGGTAGATGTTGATGATGTTCAGCAGAAGAGAGGAGAGCTGATGTCATCACTGCAGGAGGAATTGGAGAAGATCACGCACCGAATGCAGGTACTCTACTTCAACTAACATCAGTCAGAAACATTTACACCATCACTTCAGACTTAAGAAGTGCGCTTGTCTTCAGATCGCCGCCGCAGAACTCGCCCTGTTCCAGCAGAAACTGGAAGACGAGGTGAAGAAAGACCAGCAAGAGAAAAGAGAAAACCAGGAAACCCTGAAGATGCTGAAGATGAACATCAAAGACCTCACAGATGCACATGAAACGTGTGAAACCCTTTCTGTCAATCATACATAATACCGCAACAGACTGACACGTGATGACATGTATGTGTGTGTGATCAGTTTTAACAGAGACATCCGGCACAGAAATAAAGAATACCACACAGAACTGGAGCGTTGCCTGGACGTCAGGTGAGTTTGAATCTGTGGGTCAGCAGCAGCGTTTGTCATCATGTGCTGAGACAGTTGTGTGTGTTGTGCAGTAACAAGTGTGCAGCCGAGCGGATGCGTCTAGAAGATGAAAGCAAGCGATGCCGAGACGTGTGTGTGAGGGACCAGAGAAGATCTCTGACGGCTCAGGTGATTATATCATGGATGTGTTTGATGTTGATGATGGGTTATCACTAACTTGTCATTGTGATGTGCAGCTGTCGGTCCTCCAGAGTCAAAAAGATCACGGCCTGAGATGTCTGCGAGCTCGACTGTTTGAAGGGATGAGTGTGGTGAAAGACATGACGGAGGCGTCGCACAGGTAGGCCAGCGCCGAACGTGGTGTTCAAGGGCTCTGATGAATTGTGTTGTCATGTGACCTGATGCTGTGTGTGCTGCAGTTTCCCCCCTGCTGTGCTGCCGTCAGCCATGGATGACTGGAAGAGATTTGTGTGTGACGTTGAAGACAAAATCAAGAGCACTGAGGTGAAGCTCCTTCTGTTCACACAAAGAGCCACGATGGAAACTAGTTTTCCTAACTTGATGTGTTATCCTAATAGTGCATTTCACTCTTTTATGTCTAATAAATACACCACCGTACAGCACTCTACTACTCAATACTGTTCTCTGGCAAGCTACCAGTGAAGAGATTTCATTTGTTCGTAACAAAAGGAATGTTTTCGGGTGCTGTGTATTTGATGTCACAGTTGGAGTCCTCACTTTGTTCTTCACACAGATGCAGTTTGATTCTCGGATGAATGAAGTAAAGAGTGGTACCAGACTGTGTTTACTGTCACCCGTGTCTGTACCGAGCCCCCCTGCACCCCCCCCTGCACCGGTAAGAGATGCTTGAAACTGAAACTGACAGTGTTTGTCAGCAACTAGTTGAGCTGAGGGTTAGTGGAGCACTACTGAAGTCAGTCACATGATTGTTTGCTCTCTCCCGCAGGGGATGTTTCCTGCTACTCTTCAGCAGTCCCACTACACACACCTGCCCCGCCAAACCCCTACACCCACGGGGCGCAGCACACCTCAGCCCTCAGAGAGACATCCGGAGGAATCTGCGGCCAGAGCGGCTAACAGCCAGCAGCACCTCACTGTGTACGAGCGGATGCTGGAGCGCCTCAACGGGATGTTTCCTCATTATAACAGGTGCTTTCCTCTCTGTTTCTGGGGAACGCTGCACTTCACATGACTGTTGTTGTAACGTTTTGTGGCTGTGGGTTCCTCTCTAGGCTGGTGTTGAATAAATTCATCCAGGAGGTGCGTTCCGCTAACGGAGGTACTCTTAACCCCTTGACCTATGATGATGTCATCAACAGAGTGGCGCAACTGATCCTGGACCATCAGGAGAACATGCGGGTGCGTGTGCGCTGCTCTGGCGGATCCTTACACATGTTTTTACTGCGGTGTGATAATGAGGTTTGTTGACATGCAGGACCACATGAACTTGATGGTTGGCGACCTGAGCGACAGGGTCCCTCACAACTCCACTGCATCTGAAAACTCGGCCAGGGCCTCTGGAACTCCCCCGCTGACACAAGTGTGGAGGAACGTTTCAGAAAAACATCGCAACGCTGCGCTGGCTGTAGGAGATTTTGACTTGCAAAGCTACTCTTAATGTGTTGTAGATTTAGATGAATAGACAAGAAGTACATGATTTCTGTGTAATTGTGTGTTTGACTGCGAAACTATCATGTGTCTTCTGTCAGCTGAACATGGAGGATCCGTGTATCATCTGTCATGAGGACATGAGCGCTGAAGACATGTGTGTGCTCGAGTGTCGCCACAGTTTCCACAGACAGGTCAGAACATGTTCTCCCTCTTAACCTGATGTCCTGATACTTTAATAAGCTTGTTGATGGAGCGTGTGTCTGTGTGCGTTTAGTGTATAAAGTCATGGCTGAAGGAACAGAGCACGTGTCCCACATGCCGAGAACATGCGCTGTTACCAGAAGATTTTCCCGTCCTTCCCGGCAAACATCGCAAGACTCACATGTCTGCAGCCGCAGACACCTCCTGAAACCTTTATAGTCCCACTGGACCACTTGTACGTCTATTTCACTTTCTCTTCTCTTCAATTCCATCAAATCATCTGTTCTTGAACACGCATATAACATGTTCTGTTTTTACATTGAGTGCAGCTGTGGACCAATCCATTATTTTCATTCCAGTCACACTAATAAAGTTCCATCACCTCACCTCTAGAGAAAAAGCTTTTATTCTTCAGCTTTTACCTTTTATTGCATTTTACTTCATTAAAACATTTAATTGAAGAAAAAAATGTATGTTGTGTAAATGTGTAGATGTACATCTTAGTACCATTAGCCTCCAGAAACAATCAAAAGACAAAGGAGGTGTTTTATAGATTTTATTTGGAGGAATTTACTGTATGTAGTGAAATATCATCTCACAAGTGATCAGAAGCACCATCTGTCACAGAACTACTTCTGACTTCATATTAACAGTAACAACTGATTCTGAAATGAACACACATGAAGCTCTTGACTTAAACTCTCACCAACTTCAGAGGGAAGTTTTCTGTTATCAAATGATCATCATGAAGAACAATCACGATATTCACCTCAAACTCTAGAAGATAAAATACAATGAGAAAGGGTTAAAAACATTTGAAAATAAAGATCATGCAAAATATAGGTGTGTTTGGACACAGGATCTGTAGGATGATTAGTGGATTTTGTGAATATGTGTTACTGCTTACCAACTTTGAAGTTGGTGGTTTCAAGCGTGGGACATGTGAAGAGTCGTGGAAAAACCATATAGATGGGGATAGAGAGACCGTGACAAACATCACCTTCAGCGATCTGAATGTTCTGTATTTCTGTGGCGTCTCTGGCGTATCCCTCCGCACAACCTTAGCGCGCACACACAAGAACAATGTTCCGTTTAAGCAGAAAACAATTCAATCGGCTCGTCCCCTGAGCGTGATCTGACGTAATGAAAGGTCTTGTGTATTTCTCACCACACGTCTCCACTCTGACCAGCTGCAGCTCAATGCTTTTGATGACCACCTCTGAATTCTCCACCACCAGCTCGCCGGTCAGAGGTCGCGTGATCACACAGGTGCTGGCGTCCAGGTGACCTCTGATTAGGAACTTTGGTAATGATGTTCTCTGCAGGACACAAATGACAAACGTGAGGAGACCTCAAGAGATGAGACGGGAGTGAGATGTTCTGCTATACCTCTCTCACATTCTGCAGCGTGTCTGGTGTGATGGTGAAGTCCACCGGGTTGAGCTGCATCTTTGACTTCTGTGGCTGGACAATCATGTTTATTTCATTGAAAGCTTCTGCTGAATCAATATTTGATATATTTGAATGTGAGAAACACACTAACCTGAGAGTGCACCATAAACTCACAAGTCTTGCTCAAGTCCTTGGCCAACAGCGAGCGTCTCATATCACAGCGAAGTGTGTACTGCCCGACACAACAAATACACAATTCATCTTCACAAACTATAGACATTACACAACACAACTGTGCCGGATGAGAGAATTCTATGTAAACTCTTGATGAAGTGTGTTTTTTGAGAGGGTTCACCTGTATGTTGACAAAGACACCGTGGTATGTCTCATACAACACTCTGTTGCCTTTGGCCTGCAGTGGAAACTCAAAGGGGATTTCAGTTTTACCTGCTGGAACTTTCCCTGCTTTCACTACCTCAATGTTACTGGACACTAACTGAATGGGCTGAAGATGAGACGGGTGGACATTAGTACAAAAGAAACATGCAATGCAATGCACTGTGAGTGTGTTTCTCACTTTGACAGAGTTGTAGAAGGCTTCAAACACGCCAACACTTTTTGAACTCAGCTGCAGGTTCACCAGCCCCTCCATACTGAGAGAAACCCCCTGATGCTGGAGCGCATCTCTGCTGCTGATGAGCACAACACCCGACAACAGCTCCTGCAACACACAAACACACACACATGAGCACAACACCCGACAACAGCTCCAACACACACACGAGCACAACATCCGACAACAGCTCCAACACACACACACACACACACACACACACACACACACGAGCACAATATCCGACAACAGCTCCAACAAACACACACACACATGAGCACAACACCCGACAACAGCTCCAACACACACACAACACCCGACAACAGCTCCAACACACACACACACAAGCACAACACCTGACAACAGCTCCAACACACACACACACGAGCACAACATCCGACAACAGCTCCAACAAACACACACACACATGAGCACAACACCCGACAACAGCTCCAACACACACACAACACCCGACAACAGCTCCAACACACACACACACACACACACGAGCACAACAGCTCCAACACACACACAACACCCGACAACAGCTCCAACACACACACACACACACACACACACACGAGCACAACACCTGACAACAGCTCCAACACACACACGAGCACAACAGCCGACAACAGCTCCAACACACACACAACACCCGACAACAGCTCCAACACACACACAACACCCGACAACAGCTCCAACACACACACAACACCCGACAACAGCTCCAACACACACACACACGAGCACAACAGCTCCAACACACACACAACACCTGACAACAGCTCCAACACACACACACACAACACCCGACAACAGCTCCAACACACACACGAGCACAACAGCTCCAACACACACACACACACGAGCACAACACCCGACAACAGCTCCAACACACACACACGAGCACAACAGCTCCAACACACACACACACACGAGCACAACACCCGACAACAGCTCCAACACACACACACACACACGAGCACAACACCCGACAACAGCTCCAACACACACACACACACACACACGAGCACAACACCCGACAACAGCTCCAACACACACACACACACACACACACACACACACAGAAGCACAGCACCAGACCACAGCTCCTACAACACACACACACAAAACTTCAGTCCTGTTAGAAGATGATTTATTCAGCACAAACTCGTCAGAGTGTTTATTATTCTACATGTGTTCATTATAATGACGAGAGAGTTCACAGTGAAGTCAACTCACCCCTTCATGATAAACTTTATTTGCTCGTTTAAGTCTGATGTCCAGAGAAACGCTCATCTTCCCTCTTGAGTCTCTTCCTGTATCGCAGTCACGTGCGCGATGACGTCACCTCGATGAGAGCATGTTGCGCGCTCTAAGCAGAACTCTGAATTATTCAATAACTTCGTATAAGACACACAAATCAATACAGTCCGATTACAAACGTCTGCTTCATTAAATCGATGCTGTTGCCGCCGTATCTGCATGTGTGTGTGTGTGTGTGTGTGTTATACGCGAGCAGATACGCGTTTCGTTTGTTTCTTTTCTACAAAGTCTGTCTATGTTCACGAAGTCCCATCGCTTTCGCTACGCCCTTTTAAACGTAACATTGATTGGCAGTTTCCATGACAACTGCGCGAAGGGTTTCTGCGTCATGAGATCATCCGGGAACTTCAGCGTGTGATTGACAGTCGTCATGGAAACGTTCTCACTCGGCTTCCATTTTGTTCCTTACTTTTCTTCCATCGCAAGACTGACACCTGGCTCGCGCGGCGCGTTATAACGCTCGATAAATCAATAATCGATCGTTCCCGCGTCGTGTTGATGATTAGTGGCGCCTCGCAGTGAATTCTGCTCGCGAGTGCGACGGGCCGCTCCTGCGCGCGGGTTCGGAGCGCGCGCGCCATTTTGTCCAGCGGCCGCGGCGCGCGCGCAGGATGAGTGAGTGACGGACGGACGGCGGGACTGCTGCGCTGCGGAGCGCGCCGACGCTCACCGAGAGGCGCTCTTTATTTTTCTACGGTTCTGTGGACGCGGAACTGAGCGGCAGGTCTTTCGGTCGGACGCCGCGTGGAAGCGGATTCTCGAGGAACGAGCGTGGATTTATTCAGAAGGATTTTTTTCGCTCTCGTCAGAAAGAGGCGCGCGCGACACGGTGAGTGATGACGGCTAGCCGAGGCTAACGGTTAACGTTAGCTACTTTCACCGTTCCCGCACGCACGCACCCACACACGCGCACGCATACACTGGCCGCGGCTCCTTCCGTTTGATTCGGGCAAGGCGCGAGCCGCTGTGTGGCTTTTCGTAGCGGCTGCTGTTTGCGCGAGCGTTCGTTCGTTTATTTCGTTCGAGCTTCGTTACGTTACAGGCCCGCGCTGTTAGCGCTCAGCTAACTTCAGTATGAACAAGTCAACGCGACGTTCCACTCCTCATTCGTTGGCTTCTCAACATCTCGATCGTGTCGATCATCATCATCGCCGCGTGTGACTGACGGCTCGTGGAACTGTCACTGTGGGCTGATCGCTCGTGCTCATTGTTTGCTCGCTGATGTTGTCTAGTTAGCTGGTGAGGCTAATGTGGCTAGTGTTTTGACAGCTTTGATTCTCTTCATGTGCGTGACCGAGATTTACAGAATCAAAGCTGCACGAGTCATGACAGTAAACGCACACAGACACACAACACTTGACAAGAGTTGCAGGAGTTTGTGTTGTGTTGACATCTCATACTCATCATCTGTTAGTGAGATGTGTGTTGTGTCGTTGACATTGTGCGTTCTTCACAGTGTCTGCTTCGTGCTTTATTCTCGTGTGTGTTTCCTGACAGATCTTCACCAATGTTTGTGCAAGTTGAAGAGAAACTCAAACATCTAAGACTGCAGAAGCAGCTGAGACATCAGGGCTCTTCTCACCTGGAAACCACTCGCTAGTCAGTTCAGGTAAATCAACAAAATCTCTCTACAATCACAATGTGTGTGTGGGTTTAGTCTGATGATTGTGTGTTTGTGTGCTTGCAGAGGGCTGTGGTTTGCAGATGGACTCCCCTGTCACAATGATATGAGATTTGTCAGAAGACGATGCATACAGGTGAGCTGTGAACAACACTTATTTACGTGAGGTTACACATCTGAAGTGTGTGTTTGTGTGTGTGGATATAGTGTTTATTATTTACACCATAAAACTTATACACAGAACATTGTGTTATTTTATGCACACGCACATTTAAAGTGTTTTAGATGAATAAAACACACTGCAGACGTGTTGGTCAACTGGACATGTGTCCAGGAACAGGAGACACACACACAGGTTCCTCACCCAAGAGCTTTTCTGTCAGCAAATACTGTGTTAAACTGTGCTGGGAAATGTGTCAAAGTGCAATTCAATTTCATGCCTCTTACCCGTTTTCCTATTGGACGAAGCCTCAGCGCTTTGCCCTAGCAACAAAAGTGGGTTATTTGCATACCCTTTCCTGATTGGCTGTCGCTTTAGCTCTTTGGCCAATGGCGTAGCATCTTCCTGGTGGTAGGCTATGGTAATGAGACACT
Source organism: Triplophysa tibetana (assembly GCA_008369825.1). Lineage (NCBI taxonomy): Eukaryota > Metazoa > Chordata > Actinopteri > Cypriniformes > Nemacheilidae > Triplophysa > Triplophysa tibetana. The sequence continues at coordinate 19,578,916 of CM017915.1, read as the reverse complement.
GTTGCTGGGCTTGGGAGCGCTGGTTACCAGTGTGTGTGTGTGTGTGTGCGCGTGCGCTACATTGTGTGTTTGCTGGTGAGAGAGAAATCTGCACCTCACTCACTCACTCACTCACTCACTCACTCTTATTGTGTTTTCAGTTTGTGTGTTACATCCTCGGCTGTTGTATAGCAGAACTGCACACACATTTATATCAGTTTACTCACTAATACTGCAGCTGTGTAACTGTAATATATATATGTGTGTGTGTGTGTACACATCTAAACGGAGGTTTTTGGATCGTTTGTGTTTCTCTGCACCGTTACGTCTGTTAAAGCACACGCAGAAAAAGAGCTTCAATGACAAGCAAAGGCACTGTTTTCTCAGGTGTCACATGTCTTTATTCTGCCTGTTTATTGGTTGAGCTTGTGCGTGTATGTGTGTGTTGTAGGAGGAGAGACCTCAGCATGCAAACCCTCCTCTGTCCGGCTGGCTCCCTCGTTTTCTTTCCATTCGGCCGGTGTGCAGATGGATGCGCAGACGCCCCATTCTCACCCGCCGGTCAGCGATGGTCACCCGCAGAGCGCTGACCAATCAGGCGCTGCCCTGCCGTACACCTCGCAGGCCCCCCAAGCCAATGCCGCCCAGGTACACACTCAGGTGCGCACTGTCTCACTCGTTGCTGCCGTGCGGCGTTGAGTCGTCTCACGGCTGTGTTGTGTTGCAGGTAACCGCTGATATGGTGATGTTACAGAGGCGGATGCCTCAGTGTTTCAGAGATCCAGCGACGGCACCCTTACGGAAACTCTCCATTGAACTAATCAAAACCTACAAACACATCAATGAGGTGCGCCTGTTTCTCAAACTTTGTTCTGTGTAGCCTCTGAATCACACATGTTAACGTTTATTAAAAGAAACAAACACACGCAGATGGACAGCTTGATCTGGCCCTTCAAGTGTTTGGCTATTTTCAAAGTCGTTTGTGATGTGATGAATGATTCCCAGGTTTACTATGCAAAAAAGAAGCGTCGTCACCAACAGGGTCAAGGGGAGGACTCGAGTAACAAGAAAGAGAGGAAAATATACAACGACGGTTACGATGACGACAACTTTGACTACATCGTTAAAAATGGCGAGAAATGGATGGACAGATATGAGATTGACTCTCTGATAGGCAAAGGTTCATTCGGTCAGGTCAGTCTCTCCGTCACATCCCACCTGACGTCTCTCTGTACTCCAGCATTTCACTGAAATAGTTAGTTTGTCTCCCTCTGCTGGCAGGTGGTGAAAGCGTATGATCGTGTGGAGCAGGAGTGGGTCGCCATCAAGATCATCAAGAATAAAAAAGCCTTTTTGAATCAGGCTCAGATCGAAGTCCGACTGCTGGAGCTCATGAACAAACACGACACTGAGATGAAGTACTACATCGGTAATGCTTTTATGACACACTGTCTCTGAAGGGACAAAGTGCTTTTATAAATATTTTCACACTGACTTGTAGAAGTCTTATCTGGTCTGATTATCATCCAGGAGTGTTGTATTCGAAGTCGGAGTGGAATTAAAGCGGCTTTATTGATGGTTTGGATGTCGATCACACAGAGTCCATAGCCCTGTCATTATGAAATTAGGCTGACCTTTAATCTTCTTTTTCCGGCTGTGAAACGACCATACTGTTCTGAATATGTTTTTATTTTCTCTTTAAGAAATGGGATCAACATATATTTAACATCCAGAATATGTCAATAAGTCAGCTGCCAAAAAGTTGTGAAAGAAGGGGATTCTCTTAAATGACGTTCATTTGTACTGCAGGTTTTTTTCTTTAAGTGATATTTTGGTACATTTGAGCAGTGTTGTCATCCTTCAGTGATGATATCTACAGGCACTGCAGCTCCCCCTTGTGTCTTCTAGAGAGATGTGCAATAATTGATTTAATAATGGTGACAGCCCTGAATGTCCATGTGAAAGGGACTGACAACAACACCCATCAGTCCCCTCAGTGATTTATTGTGCTGCTGTGGGTTGTTTGTCTGGTCATGTCATCGTGGCTTTTTCCTCTTTCCTCTAGTTCATCTGAAACGTCATTTCATGTTCCGGAATCACTTGTGTCTGGTCTTCGAGATGTTATCCTATAACCTGTATGATCTGCTGAGGAACACAAATTTCCGCGGTGTGTCTCTGAACCTGACGCGCAAGTTTGCTCAGCAGCTTTGCACCGCGCTGCTGTTCTTGGCCACTCCTGAGCTGAGCATCATCCACTGTGACCTCAAACCTGAGAACATTCTGCTCTGTAACCCCAAGAGATCTGCCATCAAGATCGTGGACTTCGGCAGTTCCTGTCAGCTCGGACAGCGGGTGAGACTGCCGTCTTTCTTTGAGCAACAACTGAAAGCATTTGAGTTTGCGTGTGACAGCATCTCAAGAGCACCACCAGTAATGTTCCTGTGACGCATTTCTCTTTAGATATACCAGTACATCCAGAGTCGCTTCTACCGCTCGCCGGAGGTGCTGCTGGGAATGCCGTATGACCTGGCCATAGACATGTGGTCTCTGGGATGTATTCTGGTGGAGATGCACACTGGAGAACCTCTGTTCAGTGGAGCCAATGAGGTACGTCTCAGACATTCTCACGTTTAGTCTCGGGTCAAAGACTTGTATGATCACACACACAACCAGTAAAAAACTGGATGCCCAGGGGTCTCATTTAAAAAACTCTGTGTAGATTTCACCTTTAAAGGTGGGGTAACAATGTGTTTCATGCGCTCTACTGTTTTAAATTTTCTGGCTTCTCATGCTCAACAAGGTCTAAAAAACTATTGACGGTATGACCTACTATTTCTGTGCTCTATTTCCCCAATCAATATGGTTTCATCAATGGTTTTAATAACCATTGCACTGAGAACTCATAATGCCCCTCACACTCCTCACTATCATTTAGACATAAAAACACACAACATGCCAAACCGCATTGTATTAAAAAGAAGCCCGTGCACTAGAAATATATCTTCTTCTAGACATCACTTATGTGCATAACTCCATTAATAAGAGTGAAAAATAACATCAAATGTGTGTTAAAAAGAGATAACCGAGTTTAAATGATCCTGCCTGTGTTAAGGCTTCACTCACACCAGTAAAGAAGGATGTTCTCATGCTCCACTAACACATGACCTATGATGTAGAGTGAAATGAAATGTGTTTGAGGTCATAGAATCCTTCTTCTCACATTTACTTTCTGTAATCTGACTTGAGTTCATCCTCGTCTCCAGAATGGTTAGAGTTTGCTTTCAGGTGCACATTCTCCCGTAAAGTATGTTTTTACACAACCTCACAACCTTTGTGTTGAAAGTAGGGTAGGCATGTTTTCAGACCAATTTTATGTGTACACAACCTTTATAAATGAGATCTCAGGTGTTTCTATGCATCATGGTCGTTGAAGGCGTTCAGCTTGACATGTTTCCCAAAAGAATTGACTCCAGACCGCTGCTTGAAAGGAACACAGTGACATGTTGTGTGGGTTCCTCATGTGTCCATTCAACATGATATCCGGATGAAAGTTGTTGATTATGAAGGAAAAGGTTCCTCTTCGCTTTAGTCGAGCAATTCAACTGCAGTGCTCTTAATCATTTTTTTTCTTCATTGCAGATCGACCAAATGAACAAAATTGTGGAGGTTTTAGGCGTCCCTCCCAATCATATTCTGGAACAGGCACCTAAAGCCAGAAAGTTCTTTGAGAAGATGTCTGATAGCACGTGGTGTGCAAAGAAGACCAAAGATGGCAAAAGGGTGCGTGTGATGTTGATTTCCATCATGTGACTCTGTGTGTTTCTTTCTGTGATGTTGATGTTTTTTCCTCTGTCGTGTGCAGTACAAGCCCGCAGGCTCTCGAAAGCTGCACAACATTCTGGGCGTTGAAGCTGGTGGACCGGGCGGGCGGAGAGCTGGCGAGTCGGGTCACGCCGTCGCAGACTACCTTAAGTTCAAAGACCTAATCTTGCGGATGCTGGACTACGACCCCAAGACTCGCATCCAACCGTATTACGCGCTGCAGCACAGTTTCTTCAAGAAAACTGCGGACGAGGGTACGAACACTAGCAGCAGTGTGTCCACGAGTCCGGCGCTGGAACAGTCGCAGTCGTCTGGCACCACATCTAGCACCTCCTCCAGTTCAGGTGAATCTATGGACTTGATGAATGCGCGGCGGCTCCAGTCCGGCGCTGACTCTAATCGCTGTGTGATTGCAGGAGGTTCTTCTGGAACGAGCACGAGCGGCCGAGCACGCTCTGACCCGACCCATCAGCACCGGCACAGCACAGGAGGCCATTTCAGTGCTGCGGTGGGCATAGACTGTCACAACCTCTGCCCGCAGGTACCGATCACACCGTTACACAAACATCCGCTCACACACTTACTGTGAAACTATGTGTGCATGTAAACTACATGAAGAGAAGTGACATTTATGTCCTGCTGTGTCTGACACCTACTCGGTGTGTAAAACCTGTGATGTTAAGATCACAATGTTACATTTTCATTTGCACGTCTATGCATAAAGAGTGCTGTTTCTCAAGTCATTCTTGTTGATGGAAACTCTTTAAGCACAGTTACATCACAAACCCTTCAATACACACGTCCAGTAAAAGTGACAAACTGTGAAAAAACTCTGAAGGGAATTTAAAGCTAGTGACAGATGACGTGTATAGAGATTTCTGTTTAAGGGGATACTGTCATGAATTAAGCCCCCAAGTTGATCCAAACCTGTGTTCAACCTTTGTTCTGTTGAACACAGAAAAAGATATTTGGAAAAATGTTAACAACTCTCATTTCTGGGGAGGGTTGTTCATATTGACCGTTAACCGATAGTAAACATTTTGACAGATTAATACATACAGTTAAATGATTTAAAAGCTATGTGAATTTTTTTAGTGAAATAATAATATCTTTTTATAGTAGTTATAATTCAAAAATACGTTTTAAAATAACATACATGTGCACTGGCAGCCTTGCTCAAGCTCCAGTTGGTTGTTTTAAATGTAGACGTGAGAATTGCGGTCACAACGTGCTGTGACATTCTCTGTGCTCCAGGCGTGTCTACACCAGAGTGAAATGAAGCTCCGTAAAGCAAAGCTAATAGCAGAGCTACTGGAAGGGAATTTCAGTGCTAGCCTTCAATTGATCCTTTACATAAACTCATCTCATGATGCTTAGCATCGGCAGCCTCCCGTGCACTTTGGAAAGGAGGAGAAAACGGTGCGACACGTGGTTTTTCTGCTGCCTTTAAGACGTGATGTAAAAAAATATAGATGTATCTGTAAATAATAAGTCTGATGTTTTGTGCGGTTAAAGCAGATCGAATTTATGTTAAGCTAGGTTTAGTCACATTTATGTGCCAAGTGCCCTCTTTGGATATTAATCCTGGCTGCTGGAAGGCAAATGAAACGCTCTTCCTGATATGTCATCTCTGCATTTCCACAACATCTGTGCAATCTGAAAGGCTGTCAACAGTCATCACAACACTCGCGCATGTTACTTTATTAAATCAAAACTAGCCAAGCTTTGGATTGAGGTAAGGCCTGCTATTTTTATATGATGAAAAAACTTTCTGACGGAAACAAACTTTGACGGTTCTTTTTTGTTTTGTTATAATTTTTCTTGTCTGTTTATTGTTTGCTTTGGATTTATATTATTTTAGTTTTTCTCCATTGCTCTAAACGCTGCAGGTTTATGAAAATGTGATCATGTGTGAATGCGGGGGCTGTTGTTAATCCATTTGTTATGCGGCTGTTTGCGTGTTAAAAACCTTTAAAGAATGTTCAGTGTTTTTTTTAAGTGTCACAGAACCTCGTCAGCTGTAGCTGCGTCTCTTTTTGAAGTCTGCGTCCTCCAGGTGTCGCATGTGAAGGCATATGTGGCCGACAAACACAACCTCCGTAGAACGCAGCCTTCGAAATAAGGCGCATGTTTTTTTATTAAATTCCAATTTAATATTCAAATCTTATCAGTTAACGGTCAATGTTGGGATAACAAGCGTCGGTTCTTGGTTAGGGAAATAAACCCAAAATGAGCATCCCTATTTCTGGGACATCACTGACTGACTACCATTGAAATGTTTTCTACTATGGTAAAGGTGCTTTACTAAATTTTTCAAAATATCATATTTTGTTTTTGAGAGAAACAAAAGAACCTTTTTGTGGTAGTCAGAAATGTCAGTTGCTAACATTTTATCTTTGGTTGTGTCCATCAGAACCAAGTCATTTACACAAGTTTGGAACAACTTGTAAGTCATGGCAGAGTTAGAATTTTTGAAAGGTCATTCGATGACTTTGTGAAGCATCACCCTAACCCTCGGCCTTTCTTTTGTGCGGCAGGCGAGACAAGCGTTCGTGCCGGCCCTGGGGTGGGTCGGAGGAGACGGGCTTCCGCAGGCCGCAGGAGAGACGCATCCCGTCCAGGAGACCACCTTCCACGTGCCACCCCACCAGCCCAAGGCTCTGCATCCCCACTCGTCCCATCATCACCACCACCACCATCACCTCCATCAGCACCCGCAGGGCCCTGCTCGGCCCCGTCCCCGACTCTACTCTCCATCCCACAGCGCCTCCACGCAGGACTCAATGGAGGTGACGCACGGCCACCTGTCCATGACCTCGCTGTCTTCCTCTGCCTCGTCTTCATCCACGTCGTCCTCGTCCACAGGGAACCACCACCACGCCTACCAGAGCCGCCCGCTGCCACACGGGCTGGGCTTCGGGCACAACGGCAGCATGACTTTGGGATTGGGTGCCTTCTCCAACCCGCGGCAGGAGACGGGCGTGCCAGGTCAGCCCACGTATCCCGTGAGCACGAACTCCGGGCCGGGACATTACATAACCGAGACTCACCTGGGCCTCAGACCGAGCCTGGACCGCGAGGAGTCGCCCATGGCGGGCGTGTGCGTGCAGCAGAGCTCGGTGGCGAGCTCCTGACTAGCCTGAGTGTGCTCACCTGGACACGGAAGCTGCTGGAACGAGACCAGAGCCAATCTCGGATTGACCGCCGGGAGCCACGACATCACCGTCTGCGAACTATTGACAAGAGGCTTTCTCTGACGTTTGCTTTGGATTTTCTTCTGTTCATTGGATCTCAGTTTTAGATGCTCACCTTCACACTGGCTTTCTCTGGAAGATTTGAGTGTCCGAAGGTGATTGACACTGAATTTCTCCTGAAAGCCCATCTCGAGTCCCTATTGTTCATCTGTTTTTCATGTTGTGCAATTGTGTGCTTTGAGCAGAGCGTTCCCAGAGTGCAATGAGACCCTGTGAGTGTGTTCCAGGGCATGTGTGTGTGTGTGTGTGTGCGCGTGACTGTGGCAGTGCTTCTTTAATATGGCCTTATCATTACAGACTGAATAAAGATGAGCTGGACGTTAAAGTGAGAAAAGCTTTCATGTATTTTGGAGTCATTCATCAGAAAGAGAATGGTGATTTTGAGGCCTTTCTTAAGTAGAAATCCACTGCTGGGCATCTCTCATCCACGTCCCTCCCTCTCTTAATTTGTGCTTTATCTCATCGCTTCAGCAGCACGTCTGTATGTGTGTGTGTGTGTGTGTGTGTGTGTGTGCGTGTGTGCGCGCGCGTGTTTTAATTTCTTGCCTTTGTGATTTTTCTTTGCTTCTTTGGTTTCCGCTTCACGACTATGCTGTGAATTTTACACAAGTTTTATTTTTCTCGTTTGATAATTTATTGTACCAAAGGCGTTTGTTTTTGTTTTTTATAGAACATAGATGTCTGTAACCAATAATGTAGCAGTTCTGCACTTTGAAGCAAACGTGTGTCGTGTCACGGCAGTAAATGACCGTCAGAACTGGAAGTGTTGTTCAATGTTCCTGGACACCATCGCTTACGAAATTATGTCGCTCAGTTTTTTTATTTTTCTCTCTTTTCATTTCCCATCGGTGGCTTTCTGTAGTTTTTGCTCTGGTGGGACGGTGGACACCGCGAGCTGCTCGGCTGGTCCCAGAGCAGCTGGTCGGTCAGAGATCACACGCAGGCCAGACACAGGTGCGTGAACGTTGCCGACCAGCGGCGACTCTCACAACGAAAGCAATCCAGCCCCGCTGAGACCGAGGCGCTTTCTGTCTGTCTGTGCGATTGCGAGGGTTCCCAACAGACGCACGGTTCTTTCTAGGGTTCCTGTGGCCGTGGCATATGAAGGGAGTCCATGAAACAGGCTTCAGGTGTTTACTTTGTGACCCCATTTTAATAGCTGAAATAGAATTTATGTACATATTTATATTTTTTTAATAAAGGAAGTTTAGAACTCACTACTTTTTTCCTTATGGTATTTTGAGTACATTTAAGTCAACCTGCAGTGGAAGTTCTACACGCTAGTCAATGGATATCAGTGCTTCCATACCAAAGTAGTTGATGACGCTAGTACAAGTGCTCTAGGGTGGAGACGGGACGGGAGGAGAGTAGCTCTTCATACTTCAATATTGTAGACAGGGTATCGCTTGTGGACGTTTCTACGATCGCAAGGACATCAGACGGACGGCGCGTCACATGTTCGTATCTGTTGTTTGGTTTCAGCTCTCTTCATTTGGCACAAGTTTCAGTACGTGAGTCCGTTTGAAAGTCGTGCTGTGATGGACGGTGACCAACATCTCCAAAGCTCCTGCTACCATTTCAGGCCACAACACTTTATTTTACTCTGGTATCATCTCTCTCTCTTTCTCTCTCCCGGGTCCCACTTTACCCACGGCTTCCCCGTCCGGTTCACATTCCCACTCCTCGTTTGGTTCCAGGACATGTGATGATGATGATGATGATGATGATGTAAGCAGAACGACTGATGGATATTTGGGATCTTTATCCACTGGTTGTAAGATCAGGACTTTGTGTAAATTAAAAAGTGTCACTGAAGGGCAGTAATGGACAAACCCTTTGTACTATATTCAAGCGGTCTTATGTATGATTATAAAAAAACAAAGTTGCTTAACTTGTATGTGTTCCGCTCTTCTTTCTTTCTGCTCTGCTTCACACGATGCTTCACCCTAACGGTCCTTACACACAAGAATTTACACAAACACGGCAGACATTCAGTCAGATGTGTGAAGTACATTGTCTTCTGTACAGCCCTGTTGATCTGAATCATCCAGCATTTGATGAAGTTTTATCAACTTTAATCTTTCTTCTTCTTTGAGATCGATCACATTTAAACAAGCTGAACTTAAGACCATTTCTTGGAGTTTTCTACCCTGTCGACCTCGTTTGATGGAATGGGCTTTGAAGATTTTAAATGAATGTGTGTGTGTAGCACTTCACAACATAAATCATAGCTTCACTTCACAGGTTTAATATACATCAATGAATATATGGTTCATAGGAAGGAATGCTAATGGGATGTGCGGACACTATTATGTGAGACGTGAAGTGCAGTCACAGGTTTGGTTCAGTGTTCTGTGTGAGGACACCATGTCTCCTGCTGATGACGTCACCTCCAAAAAGAAGCTTATTTGAGTCTCCCGTTGGAGAAGTTTGTGTCTGATGAGAGGGTTCAGCCACATCCATGACCCTGAAGAGGACAGGTAAGACGGTGTTCTCTGAAATCTTTCACATGTTGAGCTCCAGGTCTGTCTGACTGTATCAGGTCACAAGATGGTCATCAGATACTGAGAACATGAAGAAGTGCTGATGGTTCTGGAGTCAAATACATGTTCTCCTGGTCACACAGAAAGTCTGGTCAGGTACGATCTGCTCGGGATGATTGTGTTGGAGGCAGAGCTGAAATCTACAAGCTGTATTACTGAGTTTTATTTACTGAAACATCGTTAATAACAAAAAAATCTGTCACCCAGCGTCTCTTGTAATGAAATGATGTAACAAAGATGTTCAATGACTTTTCAGATCAAGTACTTTAATAAGATCGGTTGTTCCAAGTTGCACCCAATGACGTCATATTAAAACGCATGAATAAACACTAATTAATAGTAAAGCTAAGAATCTTTAACCCTTGATGATTACATACATCTCGTCCTTCAATTCATATTGAATCATAACATATTTATTTATAAGTTGTTTTCAATCTAAAAAACATGTTTTATTCTTTCATTATTCCAAGTTAGTCGGCATTGACGACAAAGCACTCGTGTATTGTGCAGTGTGAACATGGCTCTGTAAAGGACTTTTGGGAGATTTTTAAACTTTGTGAGGACATTGAGAAAGACTATAAACACATTAAAGACCGACAATGTGGGAAGAATATTTAAGCCAGAAGAGAAGTGTAAAAACATGCAGAGATCAGATGTATGAAGAGATCACATTAGAAGAGACCGGTGAGTTATGTGGCGATTATCGGGTGTGTTTGACGCGTCAAGATTGAGCCTCGAGATGAAGACGCGCGTTGAATTATCGCTTTTACCTCATTAAACATCTTTAAACAGCGACTCAACTGCAGAAATACACAAGAAGCTTCATTTCCACTCAGCTCATCCACAGAGAGACGAGGTGCGTTTGTCTGCTCCCGCACCGACCAATTAGAAATAAACAACAATTCAACTTTATTTAAATGTCCATACTGTATGGTTTGTATTCCCTATTTATCGATCACACACGAATGTATCAATATATATCGTTTTTCATTTCCTGTCGTGTCACGACTCTTTAAGTACCATTAATGCGAAGCGTTTCCACAGTTAGACTCGCACTGATGTAAAAGACGAACTACAGAGTGACGTCACGGAGTCTCAACAACCACTGACCTCGAGATGGCAGCACGCGCGCGCGTGCACCAGTGACGTCTAGACAACTGTCTTTGTGTGTGTGTTGAATGGAATTGTAGTTACATAGTTTTGGCCTCCACACGGAACGTGAAAGACTTCATTAACTTTAAAACAAATCAATGTTTGTGAAAACCTTTGAAAAACACATGGACTCATTGCACATGTGATCATGATGGTCTGTAAAGGCAAACGCAACCAAACCATCAGTGGGCTTAATGTCAGAACACCGACTGCTGTTTCTTTAACATTCATTCATTTGACAGACGCTTTTAAGAGCATATAAACATTTTGTCAACACGCTAAATGTGTTCGGGCAATTGTGACCTAATGGTTAGAGAGTGGGACTCGTGACCAGAAGGTTGGTGGTTCACTTCCCAGGGCCGGCGGGTATTGACTGAGGTGTTCTTGATCAAGGCACCTTGACCCTACGTGCTCATCGGGCGCTGCAGTGATGTCTGCTCACTGCTCCAGGTGTACGCGTATTCATCACTTGCTGTGTGTGTGTTCAAGCTACTCTCTGGATGGTTTAAAAGCAGAGGTCACATTACCGGTACGGGTCACCATATCTGACTAATAGGTCACTTTCACTAAACGGCACCATTAGTTCACAAGGCTACAGGAGGGTTACATTTTTGTGTAGCATGTGCTACTATTGATTGATGTGCTACTATTGATGTAGTATGTGTAGTATTGATAACACAATACTCTTACCACGAGCTGTAGGATTAGAGCTGGAGTATCAACAACAAGATTGTTTTTATTAGACACAAGACACAGACAGTTATTGGTTAGTTAAGTAAATATGGAACAGGTGTGTTATGAGCTGATTTTTGGCAGTTGTGAATGATGCTGCGTTCAGGTGGAGGCTGGCAGTTCATTCCACCACAGAGGAACACAACGAGTAGGGGAGAGTGGGGTAAGATGACCCACCCACTGTATCTCAGCGACACTTTTGTTGTCATTTGACCATTCATTTTGGAATCGCCCGTTATTTCTGCCAGAATGTGACAATGTGATGCACATGGAGGAAGTGGACAGCATTTACTGACTTTAAAAGCTGTTTTTTGCTCCTCAATGTACATTTTTTGCAAACCAGCTTTAATGACTGGTACATCAAATAAAATGGATCCAGGTCTACAAACTTCTCTGATGCATGTTGGTGATTTACCAACGTATAAAACCATGCAAATAATTTGGCTAAATATTAGCCTGAATTGGTAATCTAGCTAGTTTTTTCCAAAGTGGCAGCTGGGGGCCAGAGTGAGGCAAAGGCTGTGGGTTGAATTGAGGCAGTGTCAACACTTAATTTAACTTCAATTTCTCATTTTTAAACCTGTATCATTTTTACTTAACTTAAGTCTCTATTGTGGAAGCACATTATTTACAGTCTCCATGTACAAACTGTGTACTTATAACGGTAAATATAATAACTAGGTACTAACCCTAACCCTACCACTAAACTTATACCTTGTAGTTACTTTATTCTACCAGTACTTTTTCAGGTAAGTACACTATAGTTTCACGTACTGTCAAATAAAGTGTAACCACTGATGGCCTAACATGTTTGAGCGCTGTATAAACCCACTTACCCCTATCACGGAAAGAAAAGGCATATTTTTAAAACCACATGTCATATAATTTAGATTGATTGGAAACATCCTGAAATGAGATGAAATCCTTGCCCGTATGCCTCGTCTTCTTTCATGTTGAGGACCACATAAGTAAAAAAATGTCTCTTCTTAAACCACTCAGATCTAAAGATTTTTGCAAGTGATTTGGTGCCTCGCTATGATGACACAACCAGGCGTCGCTCATTTTCAGACCATTATTAACCTTGAAAAGCTCTTTGTTTGATTTGTCATGTTCTGTCCGTTCCTTTTCTCCTCATGGATTGGTGCTACATATAACCTGCCTGATGGAGAACAGACATACACATACACCAAATTCTCAATCATGTTGCTACTTTATTTATGTAGAATCAATGTTGACAAAGCCATTCTAAACATCAAGCAATGATGAATGCTGGTCTGCTTTAGAATGAAACTGTTTAATGTAAAAACATCATGAGTCATAAATCAGTACAGTTCCTATTCCACTGTGAACATGAAGAACTCAACTCATCTTTGACATGAAACACTGAATGTTATAACAACATTACATAAGCAGATTTCTGTAGTTTGTGATGGTTTTAGTGATGTGAAAGGACCAAAATCAACCATGAAAGCTTGATGAACCGTCGTGATGTATGCTCAGGGCTGTATCGACGTGCAACAGCTTGTGAAAGAAGACAAATGAAATAATCTTACTGACTGATTTCCCGAGCGAATGAACTGAACTGAATGGCTTTCCATCATTTAAAGGGCACTTCATACACAGCACACATAAGGTTTGATTCTTCTGCGCTTTATCCAGAAGACTCTCTCAGTGGGATTTCTTGCTGATCTCATCAGATTCTGTTGATTATTGAACATCATTACAGGATGAAACAGGACAGCAGATGCAGATGAAAAGAATCACGATATGATTCATCTGCTCGTGTGATGTGAGGAGATCAGCTCTTTGGTTTTGGGTGCGAGCGATTCAACTCATCAGGTTCACATCAGCTGCTTCTGTCTAAGAAAACCAAGATTAACAGACAACAACAAACCGATCCGAGCTCTGGAGATCCCTCCGAGAACAGCTGCACTGTAGTGATTAGTTTCACAAAATAAAATCCTGTTGTTATTTATCATCCTCAGAAGAAGGCTGCTTTTCATTTCTGAAGAACCCAAAAATAATGGCCACATCTGTCAAACTTATAGAAGAAGAGTGTTTCTCATCATGATCTCAAAGCTCACACACAGTGGAATGAGATCTGCAGCATCACCTATGACGCGGAGATTACACACACAAACACACACACACACACACACTTCACGCGGAGATTACACACACATGACGCGGACATTACACACACACACACACACACACATGACGCGGAGATTACACACACACACACACATGACGCGGAGATTACACACACATGACGCGGACATTACACACACACACACAGACACACACATGACGCGGAGATTACACACACAAACAGACACACACACACACACATGACGCGGAGATTACACACACACACACATGACGCGGAGATTACACACACACACACAGACACACACACACACATGACGCGGAGATTACACACACACACAGACACACACATGACGCGGAGATTACACACACACACACACACACAGACACACACATGACGCGGAGATTACACACACACACACACACACACACACACACACACACAGACACACACATGACGCGGAGATTACACACACACACACACACACACACACACACACACACACAGCAGTGAGACTTCAATTGAGATGTTGACAATGTGAAACGAGATTCTTGATCATTAATAATAATAAAAAGAATCAAAATTTGGAAGTGAACTTGAAGAACCTAAAGGGTGATTATGAGTAAATAATAATTGGAGGTGAAATGGATATTTAAAGTTCTGCTCTCAGGACGGAAGGTTATTTGAGCAGACATGCACAGCTACACAACACACACACACACACACATTAATGAGATCATGCAAAACATCCGCTGGCCACTTGAGCCACATTCATCTCCTCCAGGTTTGCATTCAGTATAAAGCTGCTGTCCTTCATTTCTATGTACATCAGAGAACATCTTAAGACAGGATTGTTTCGTCCATGCGAGGATCGGCTAAATCTGTCTGTAAATTCAAGAGTTTCAGAATATACAGACGTACAATTGAGTTAAGTGTCGTATCAAACAACCTCCGGTCTAATAATCACACAGCGCAAACCAATATTCAAATATATATATATACAAAAAATACAAATGCCCTAGAATAGATCTATATATATATATATATATTGATATATAGACTTTAATCTTTGAATTACAAATCCGAAAATATCATTTCTCATCTTTACAAAAAAAATCTTTTTGAAAACCATGCAGTTCATCCGTCCACACGCCCCCGCAGTCTTTGTGGTGAGAAAGAGGCGTGTGAGATAAGGGGGCGCTCGTGACCTCGTGGCCGCTGCCTTCCTGAGCTGACCTCTGACCTCAGCCTAACATCTGCAGACGCAGGGGAGAGGGAGACGTACATGTTTTGTCCTACACTTTTGACTCGTTCTCCATATTGGCGATGTCTCCATTTCTCTCCGTCAGCTCGTCCGTATCGGGTCTCTTCTCGTGAGTGTCGTCCTGTGTGTCCAGCGTGCCCTGTTGACTCAGTTTGCTCGGCACCGACCAGGTGAGTGGCAGGCGTGAGCGCGCCATCATTTCTGTCAGCTCTCGAGCGCTGCAGCTGGGCGTGTTGGTTTCGTAGATGTCGTGGAAGCTGTTGTAATCGACTTCATAAAAACCGTCTTCCAGGGTCAGGACAGGAGTGAAGCGGTATCCCCACTTGATCTCACTGGCCACGTATGAGCTGCGCGCTTGACACGTCATCCCTGAGGGCCGAAAGAGAGAAGAACAGCGAGTTAGGTTCAGGGGCGGAGCTGTGATTTGGGGGCCCCATCAGTCCTTTCTTTCAACATTTTTAAATAAACTCACATCTTACTGTCTGTAAAGAATTCGTCTCAAAGTGAAATAATAATGAATTAAAAAATTTAAAAAACTATGCAATTATTAACAACATTTGAAAACACTTTAATATTACAGGAAATCATACCCAGAAATCAGTTTCAACGAGGCCACGCTGCAAATTGGAGGAGCTGCTGTACATATGAAATAAAATACATAAAACAGACTATATTCACCATCAGCTGTTTTTTTCACTGTTTTTATATTAATGAAGTAGTTAATGCATGTGACTGGTGTTAACTGAGATCATTACACTGCTTCTTGGAACGCTTGATTCTGATTGGCCAGTAGACACATTTACAGTTTCATTATTCAATTCAATTGATTTATTAAGCGCTTTTCACAATGTGCATTGTTCCAAAGCAGCTTTACAGGAGCAAATAAGAATGTGTCTGTTCTCAGGCTGCACTCAACGACCCATTCCTGGATATAAGGTGAATAAAACTTGATTTATAAAATAGATGAGCTCCTGCAGCTGATGTGGGAGCAGCACTATCGGTGGAGTTTGTGTGAATAAAGAAGAGAGTTTTGGAAGTAAGGCCACAGTTACGCTCCATTAGCTGCTTTGCAGTTGCACATCTTCTGCAAGAAAATGTTCTCTCGCTCTTCTAAGTTCAAACGGTCTCAATGATCCACTGATACATGATGACAGGAAGCACATTAACGTGTATGTTATGTTTTAATGGTCATATGCTGATCATATGTTGTACATGCTTTATATAAAGATCATGTATGTGCTGGTTTCCTGGGATCCTACGCGGCTGCTCACCCCACTTATTGCTTAAGTCCGCCCCTGATTATGTTACATTAGCGGCAATTGAGTAATCTAACATCATCTAACACATTTATTGAGCCTTTAAGTGTGAGTCGTACCAAAGACCAGAGGATGATAAACGTGACGGCTGAAAACAGTCATCACTGAAATAAATTCAGACACCTGGGGCCAAAATGTTGGGTAGAAACTGTCCTAATTAGGATTTGTCGATCATTTCTCAAAGTGCCTACATGTGATTTATATAACCAACGTAAGGTCAGAAAACATGTGTGATCTGCAGCACACGGACAAGCAAAAGTGTGTTCATCTGCACGTCAAAGAACATTTTATTAATATGGATGGATTTTTGCCAGCTAATCTGTTTAACAAATCGGCATAGAAATGATTGACTGGCGGGAGTGTTTGGATAAGCTAACACAGATGAGCTGTTCTCAGAGATTAGCGTCTCAACACCTCGGTCACAAACACTGCTGAGAAAAGGTGAAGTGTGTAAATGTGTGGATGTGTGTGTCCCTGTTTCATATTCTCAGCCAACAAAGTTCCTAAAGAAAACTTTCCTGACTATAATTATGTTCCATTAATCTGTTGAATAATTATTTAAATCATCAGATGTAAAGTAAAAGCAAAGAGATATTTGATCATAAAGCAGGAAAAATAAATGCATGGTTGTAGGTCTGTCTGTCACAACACACAGCAGAAAGAATAATAAAAACTGAAACTGTAATAAGAAGTTCCTCGTCTAAGCAAAACATCACAATTACATGTGTGTGTGTGTGTATACAGTTTAATACAACCTAAGTGTGTGTGCGTACGTGTGATGAGGGGGTCAGAGGTCACACACAGATACACAAACACTCAAGAGCAAACACACACTGTCCAGATGCATGAACCGTGTGTCTCTGGTGACGTGTGTGTTTTGTGAGGACACGTGCGCTGTTCTCTCATCGTCAAGACAACAGGTCAGCTGTGAAAGCGTCACCAGCTGTTTCCCAGTCTTGCCCTGAGCACCCACCACCTCAGTGGAACACGTGCACAGAAAACAATGAGCCGTGTAAAGCAGAACACCTCACTGTTCCTGTGCTGTGCTGTGTGAGGTTGTGTTTTCACTTTTGTCTCGGCCTGTGGTCTGAGATCTGCTCACATCATCATCTTCATCATCTTCATCATCATTCTAGCAATGACAGAAACAGTGTGTTTAGATAACGCTGTTATGTAATGTCAGTGGGTTTTCCTGACACTGCGCCGTCACCATGGCAACCACACTCACGGTTCCTTAAAATAGCATCACAGTTGCTG
This sequence comes from Triplophysa tibetana, assembly GCA_008369825.1. Lineage (NCBI taxonomy): Eukaryota > Metazoa > Chordata > Actinopteri > Cypriniformes > Nemacheilidae > Triplophysa > Triplophysa tibetana. The sequence continues at coordinate 19,561,487 of CM017915.1, read as the reverse complement.
TGAACATGAACCCTCTGCTTCTGTTGCCTAATTCACCACATCAGCCTTTATTTACTATGTGTGTGTGTGTGTGTGTGTGTGTCTGTGTGTGCGTGTCAATCACTCAAACTGCATATACTTGAAGAACAACAGTGAGCAGTGAATTGAATTGAAAGAGTTTATCATTCATGTGTAGAGTGTGTGTGATCTGTGAAGAACATCTGTGATGTTACAATGCATAAAACTGTTGAAGAGATCATCTACAGAAGAATCACGTCACAGAGAGACTCAGTCTAATGAACACAACAATAGAGCAGAAGCTTTAACACATATATACATGAATATAGACTCACTGTAACACACAACACACCAGACACACAACACACAACACACACAACACACATCAAAGTCTCTGTCTGAGTGTTCTGCTGATAGAAAGTGACATACA
>CM017915.1:19546945-19560960 GCA_008369825.1 Triplophysa tibetana | reverse complement strand
GTGTGTGTGTCAGGTTCTGGTCAGATCCAGTTGTGGCAGTTCCTCCTGGAGCTTCTGTCCGACAGCTCAAACTCGTCCTGCATCACATGGGAGGGCACCAATGGAGAGTTTAAGATGACCGACCCGGACGAGGTGGCCCGACGCTGGGGCGCGAGGAAAAGCAAACCCAACATGAACTATGACAAGTTGAGTCGAGCTCTGCGCTACTACTATGACAAAAACATCATGACCAAAGTGCATGGCAAACGCTACGCTTACAAGTTTGACTTCCACAGCATCGCGCAGGCCTTGCAGCCCCACCCTCCAGAGTCGCCCGTCTACAAATACCCGACGGATCTGCCCTACATCAGCTCATACCACCCTCAGAAGATCAACTTCATGTCTCCTCAGACGATACCCGTCGCCTCCTCCGCTTTCTTTGCCGCCCCGAGCCCTTACTGGAACTCCCCCGCGCCGGGCATCTACCCCACCCCCCGCCACCCCCCCGCTCACATGAGCTCCTACTACTAAACATTAGACACATCACCATCCTTTGCAAATTTTAGGAACGGTTTCCTGGACAGAGTTAGAAAGACGTGTCAAGACGAGCTGAAACAAAGCCTAAAATATATCAGTGTCATTGTTGTGTCTGGAGATGAACCCAGTAGCTCTTCTTGTGAGGCATATTCCTCCTGTTCTAATGGAAGAAAAACTGAAAAACTGCAGCGATGAAACTCAAAGTGTCACAGAGTCCACCAGAAGTAGTGGTCCCTGATAGTGACCATAAATGCATGACCAGTTACTGAATAATCTATATGTTTAATGCATTAAACTGCCTTATTTTACTAAAGACAGAGAGAGAGAGAGGGAGAGATAGAGAGTGAGAGAGAGAGAGAGAGAGAGAGTGAGAGAGAGAGAGAGAGAGAGAGAGAGAGGGAGAGAGAGAGAGAGAGAGATAGAGAGAGAGAGAGGGAGAGAGAGAGAGAGAGAGAGAGAGAGAGAGAGAGAGAGAGAGAGAGGGAGATGTGAGGTGAGACAGTCAGTGAATATGAGAATGACTTTTATATCTTTCAGTATTATGTGTGTGTAAGACGAGATATCTGCATCTTTCTTTTGCTCTGTAGATAAACTGGAAGTGTCGTTTTTTAAGACTTCAAACCTTTAAAGACGGAGGTTGATTTTTATAAATCAGTGCCTTACAGAATGAATACCTGATTGTGATATTAATATTATGTTATGAGTCGCGAACGCTGTGCGTTTGTAAGAGTAAACAATTCCGTTTTATAATTCTTTTCTATAATAGATATATAACTTAAACATTTACGAGTTGATCTCAGCCGGCCAAAGACTTTTGATAGAAGATGAAGTGAAGTGTGGTCGTGGTGTCTGAATGAAGCTCTATGTTGTTTACATGTGTTGGTCTCCGTTCAGAGAGAATCTGTTGCTCTGAGACATCATTTACTCCAAATAAATTATATGGTTTCCACTGAATCATTATAATAAAATAATATTTTCAAAAACTGGTTCTTCTGGCTTTGTGTCACCCAACACTCGCATTGTTTCGTTCTTAAACTGTGAGCAGCGGCGTTCTGTTGGCCCAACACGTAAGCACATGTGTGTATGTTCAGAGGGTTCTGTGTTTCCACAACACATCTGAAGTCATCACGTGTCTTTCTTTCTCTGCAGTGAGAAACACAAATGTAACTCTTGTATTTATTGTTGGAGAAACACATGAAATGAAACAACACAACGGAGCAGAAGTTGATGAATTCTGCCAAAGCATTTAACACACAGAACATTATTCAGTAGATTAGAGATCAGCTTCAGAATGTCGTCTGTATTCCTCCTCCAGCTGAAGTTTCTCGGTGTCGTCCGTGAGCGCCGCCGGCTCGCCGCACCTATGGACCTCATCAAAGAAGCTAAAGTCAGCGACCAGCTTCCCGGCGGGTGTGTTGAAGAGCACGGCTTTGAACTCGTAGCCCCACAGGATCTCCTGCGGCACGTAAGACGTTCGGCTCTGACAGATGGCGCCGGTGGACTCCATGGTTCCGTTCAGAGTGACCAGCAGCTCAAACTGACGCGTGGGCAGGTTGTCGGCCGTGAGATCAGCCAGCGGGCTTCTGCCGTCCAGCACGTGACAGAAGGTGAGAGGCATGAGAAGAAAGGGACATTCATCGCTGGAGTCCAGCTGAAAGTCTAAGGTGGCCTGACGGATGAGGCTCTTCTCGCCCTCCCGGGTGACGTAGGGCGATAGCAGTTTGCCCGAGAGCTGACACTGAATCAACAGGCTTTTCCTCATGTTGGCCACTCGCACCATCAGACACCGTCTCCCCTGACGCTCGCACACCACCGCTGACCGGCTGAACTTTATGCTCTCCGCCCGCTTCTTAGGTCGTGCCAGCTTGGCCAAAAAGGCGCCGGTCACAAAGATCTCCGCCAGTCCCGTGACGACCAGCTGAACTACCAGCGCCAGTATGGCGAGTGGACATTCCTCTGACACGTGACGGAAGCCGTACCCGATGGTGGTCTGGGTCTCCAGAGAAAACAAATAGGCGCCTGTCAGCGTTTCCACGTTCATCACGCACGCCGTGTGATTGGACAACGGGTCGGCCGCGAAGTCGCCGTTCCTCAGACCGATGAGGTAGAAGACGACTCCGAAGGTGAACCACGTCATGATGAAGGTGGAGGCGAACAGGGTGATCTTGTAGCGCCATTTCATGTCCACCACAGTGGTCCAGATGTCGTGTAAGAAGAGCTTTATCATGCCCTCCACATTGTCGATCTTGACGTTATTATGGCCGTCTTTGGACACCACTCGGCGTATTTCACCGCTCATGACTCCTAACGCTGGAAAACAGAGCCACGGCTGTCAGGAGAAACCAAACATGTCATCAGAAGGTTTGGACTGTGAGTGCTTGACCTTCACTCTCAAGTTAATCTAAAGTCTGGAGTTGTAAATGAACACAAGCACCTCACAACGTCACAAACACCTCTAGAAACATACACTCTCAAAAGGGATTCATTGTCCCAACAACCATATTGTATTATGTTAAGTACCTTCTACTTCACAAAACTTTTTTCGTTGAACTTTAAATCCTTTGTTCATGCAACACAAAATATCAACGACAAGAAAAGCTCAAAAGTATAAAGATGCATAAAGTGAACTGAAACATTTGAGTTGTGCAAACTACAGTTACCTAACATACATGTCCAGTGCACTGAACTTAATATTATCAGTACAAATGCTTTGAGGAATACCCATAAGACCTTACACCTGGAAAGTTTGATTATTCATGATTTTTTCCAATAATAAGCTCTTGTTGGATATTTATATAGATGTTATTAAGATGTTTAACGAATGTAAGATGTATTTAGTATAACTGATGTTGTTTTGTTGTGAATAATCGTTTCCTGATCTACCCATGGTATCTCTTAGCACAATAAGGAGGACACACATCAGAAATGCAGTATGTTGTGTACGTGCTTCTGTGACATCAAATCAGTCATCAATTATTTCAACAGTGTTTCTTCTAATAATATTCTTCACTATGAACATTAGTTACTGTAAGATCATGATGCACACACATATTTGAATTGAAGTCCACACATCATTGCAGTGTACAGGGAAGATCTTAAGCTGTAAATATTCAAGACTTACGTTGCTCTGTCCGTCTGTGTGGTGTGTCGCAGTGCGGCGTCTGTGTCCTGTTCTCTATTGTCTGGGTGTTTCACGTTCTACGGTCTACACACAATGATGTCAAGAAGGGTTGAAGAAGAGTTACAGTACCTGTTGTCCTGGTTCCCTCACAAACTCCTCCTCCTGTCTGCAGCGTTCTCAGTCCTCAAACACTCAGACCTTCACTTACTTCACAATACACACACACTTTTCTCATTCACAAATGCAACACATCTTGTGTTGTGTTTCTGACACTGAATCGTTTCATCCAAAGACTGAAGTGACTCAAGTGATTCACAGGTGTCTTGTTTTCAGTGTTACTTGTATGAATAACACACACATGAAGTTTCTCCAGACGTCTGGATCTGACCTTGAGGTCACATGACAGAGTCTGAGTCTGTTATTAACAGGAAGTAGCTGTGATCGTGATCTGGACAGGTCACCCATGTGGAAATAATAATGAAAGTTCGGTTAATGAATAATATTACAGGAATGTTTTGTGAAGTGGAAAATCCACAAGAGAAGAGAAGGAACAAACAAACTCAAACACACACACACACACACACACACAGGAGATCTCCTTCAAATAAAGTCACTTTCACAGACTTCTACACGTCTTCATTAAACAAATCCAAACAATCAAAACGGTATTTTGCAAGATGCACACAATGTTGTTTCATTGTTTTTCTTACTGACACACTAAATCAAAATATGTACAATACACTGTTTAATGGCCCAATTCTACATGAGGCTGTAAAATGTGTGTGTGTGTGTGTAGGTGTGTGTGTGCAGACTTGACTTTTATATGTAAGTGGGGACCTAAACCTGAATGCACACCAACTCACGGGGACCCGTGTCACTGTGGGGACCAAAATGAATGTGTGTGTGTGTGTGATGTAGTTTCCTATGATGAATGGATGATGGCGAATATAAGCTTGGACTTGTATATATCAAGTGTGTGTGTGTGTGTGTGTGTATTTGTGTGCGTCTCAGAGGAGATACACATCACTGTGAGCCACTGTCCCCATGCAGTCCTCTGGGCCGTGTTTATTTTCGGCCTGTGGGTGTGATGTGTGTGTGTGTGTGTAGTGTGTGATGTGTGTGTGTGTGTAGTGTGTGGTGTGGTGTGTGTGTGTGTGTAGTGTGTGGTGTGGTGTGTGTGTGTGTTCTCTAAAGGCATCAGTGATCATAGCATCTGCTGTTGTCTACTCTGGCACATTTAAGTCTTCATCTGAGGTGAGAAATGAAAGTCTCTCAGCACTGCAAGTCTTTTATTTTCAGGGAGACAAACTTTCTGTTATCATGTAGTGACCCACACTGAGCTGAGATCAGACCTTGAAACGTGTGACTCAGCGTCTGATATAGCATCTGCTTCTGAAAGGTCAATGTGTTTCCCAGCAGATATTGATGCACTGATCTTACACCAGTTCAGACCGAACGTCCTGTTATCTCATCCTGAGCTTCTCTCGACTAATCCTGAAGCACAAACTCATCTAAACCTCCACATTCACCTGCACTGATACACGCACCCCTGTCACGAGCATGTGCTTAATCTATGAGGTCTCAGAATTCTCTCATCTGATGAGTGTGGAGGTCAGAATGGTCATCGTTATAAATTCATGAGCTTTGCAGAAAATCTGTTCCAAAGCCCAACTATCTGCTTGTGTTATCTCACACTCATGTCATATATCAGGTGTATTCTTCTAGTGGTTTAGGGGGGAGACATCAACACAGTCCCTGAGATTCAGTTTCCATTCAACTCTTCAGATCAGACGATCGTCTGGAGTGACTAGACCATTATTATTTTTTAAGTATATTTCATATTTATTTCCATAATGATTCAAATTAAGAATTAATACTTGAAATAGTGTAAATTATTCAGTTTTCTATTTCTTTGTCTCTTCTAAACTCTCCTCACATCATCATCTGAGCAATACTTTTAAACTATATATTTAACATTAAAAACATTCATTTGGCTTCACTCACAGTAAAATTCGTTTTAAAATAACCTTTCACTCGTGGGAATGTGTTGTTTAAGTATTTGTTGTGATACGCAATCACTCAGTATTAAAGGTTTATAGATGGTGACTAATATGCATTATGTCTTTTTAGAGTCGGGTTGTTGTCGCTATTGTGTTTGTTTAGCATTAATATGCGTTTGATATTCATAGATAGACAGGCGTTGACCGGTCCAATATGGCGGATGACTTCCGGCTCATGAAAATGCCAATAAGGCATCGTGTTTATGGTTTCTTGCATGCACTTCTGCTCATATAACTGGTCTTAAAGCAGCTTGACTGCTGCGAGCCTCGAACCGGCGTCTGTTTAGGATCCGTGTGTGGTGACGATCTCTCTGTGATCACAGAAAAAACTTTCTGAATGATTGACTGTTTCTGTCTTTATCAGTGAGCGAAATAGTTAAACTTCATCAGATCACTAATTGTAAGCATATAGAAATAGAATAACAGGGAAATAAAAGCACACCTTAGGATTGCTAGGAAATGTTTTTTTACGTAAGGATCTATCCATCCGTATATTATGCCTTTACTGTTAGTAAACGTTGTGACGCGTTTTTATGGGCGGGGCTTAGGTGGAGGCAGAAACACCCTCTGACCGCATGACTAATGCTAGGTAGCAGCAGCACGTTTTTTTCTTGCTTTTTGACAATGATCTAAAACAAATTTGAACATGTAAGGTCATTTACTGTCTAGGAGCACGATTGTTTTTGAAAAGGTTAACTTTAACGCCATGAACGTGGCCGACCTCTCTGCGCTCACTCAGTGGATCCAGAGACGAACTGACAGGATGACCTCCTCTTAAGTGTCCTGACATCTACACCCACCAGACACAGAAACCAAGCGTGTATAGTGATGATAAACTGACAGCATATACATCTATACATGCCTGCGTGTGCTAACACAGGCAAACGTGAGTAAATTCATTTACTTTAACACAAACCTCACACATCTTGAGCCTTCTCACTGTTCTCTCTCTCTTTAACTAATGCACCTGTACAACTAAAGAAGAGATGACAACACTTTCTTTTATGTCTAGTTTCTGGCCGACAGTTAACTGCTAGTTATACAGCATAACTAACAAAGTTAGTGTGTTCAAAAGTTAACGTTACTTGAAAAATAACCTTGTTCCCCAGTTTCTGATTTGGGCACGTGAAATATTTTTAGACCCAAATAATAATCCACACAAACTAAAGACTGTAGTTTTCTTATATTAAGTGTTATTTGAGCATTATTGGTGATCGTTTCTGTTCAGTCCGCTCGTTTTATTGTGTTTATCTACAGCTGTCAGTGTGTTTTTGTTTGGCAGTTGCAGCATGTTTGTGTTAGAATGTCAAACTGGAGACTTCAGTATTATGTCCATTGTGGCACTAAACAACACAACAAGATGATATTTAAACCAAATCTGTGCTGGTTTGTTTTGGCCTTCCCCAGTTTCCGTTTGTTTTGACTCCTGCTAGTGACGTGAGTGTGATGCGGCGCATAAGGCGTCTATAACGATAACTGTAATTAACAATAACTGAAACTGTAACTATATTTACGTCCACATGATAAAAAAACGTTCTGTTTATTGTAAGCATGTACGCTGCAGTGTTCAGTCTTAAATAAATGTAGATGACCTGCTGCTGATGCTTTCGTCTTTATTTCTCCAAAATATGACAGCTGAAGTCTGGATGCTCTCTCTGATGGCGCTCGTGTCCGGGATGTAAAGAATATATTTTGACAGCTTGCTTAAGGCTAAAATGCACTACAAGACTTCTGCTCAGATTGGAGTTGTTGCAGAAAGTTTGTGCCGGTCTGCAGATTTGATCAGTTCATGTGTTTCAATCTGAAACTTTGTCTACAAGTGCGTGATGTCTGTTCAAATTTTAAAAGTCTTATAATGTGTTCCAGCCATTAAACTCATAAGTGTTGCGATCACCAATAGTCAAATGTTATTTGCTGAACTGTCTGAAAGTATGTTTTATTGTTCATCAGCTTGAAAAAATCCTTCTGAAAGTGATCACAACGATATTGATCTCTGTATCTTTATTTTTATCGTTATGGTGTGAATCCCACTATTCTCCTGAATTTAAAACGGTTTTTAAAACCTTATTTTTTATAGTTATTCTTATAATGTAAACAGCCCTTAAACATGTTCCCATGTGAACGCCAGATTCAGGATTAAAATTAAGATAATGCTGCATTTCAATCAAAGCAGTTTCCTTGTTTTATAAGATTTGTGCACATGAATCAAATGAGCTGCTTAATTGTTTCATCTTCATCGATCATCATCTTCATCATCTTCATCATCATCTTCATCGATCATCATCATCATCATCATCTTCATCATCATCTTCATCATCTTCATCATGAGCTTTACAGATGAAGACCCTACTGACACAAGGTGACAATTAACCCTCATTTACTTCAATGATTCATTTGTTCATTTAACGCTGTTATGTGAAGTGACAATGGTGAATTATTAGATTAGATGATTAGATTCAACTTTATTGTCATTACACATATACAAGTACAGTGTAACGAAATGTAGTTTAGCTCTAACCAGAAGTGCAATTAGCAAGTGCAGATATACAGTGTGAATAAATACAGAATACAATATTAGGGGAATAATATACAAATGTTGAATGAAAATATGACAGTCGGTATGTACTATGAACAATATATACAGAAGGATATATACTGTGAACATTAATGTACAGGTGGTTATGAACAGATAACAATATAGACAAAACAATAGTGCAAGTGACTTGAGTGTGCATTAATTACAGACATTAGCTATTAAAGTTACAGTGCAGTAGATGAGTTAATGCGGTTATTAAAGGTACAGTGCAGTACATGAGTTAATGCAGTTGTTGAAGTTATAGTGCAATACATGAGTAGATGCAGATAATACAGTTACAGTGTATTAGATGAGTTAGTGCAGTTATTGAAGTTCCAGTGCAGTAGATGCGTTAATGCGGTTATTAAGGTTACAGTGCAGTAGATGAGTGGATGCAGTTAGTTATGCAATAGATGCAATGGATGAGTTACAGTGCAGTAGATGAGTTAATTATTGTATAAGTAAAGATTTTAATAACATTACACGATTATGTGTTTCTCTCAGACAAATAAATGTGCAGCCAAACACACACACACACACACACATACGCACACACACAACATAATGATTGTGTTCATGTAAAAGATGATGATAGAAATGATCTCATTAAATTACACAACCAATATATCAAATATCAACATAATCACATAACCTGCTGCTTTACATTCTCTGATCTGACACACACACATACAGATCTACAGGGTTCCATACTGCTCAGGAAACACACAGTGCCAACGTCCTGTACATGAAATACAGCAGCTGCTCTCTCAGTCAGAGATCAGGAGACAACCCCCCCCACACACACACACACACACATGAAATGAACTGTGTTTCTCTAATGGTGATTGATTGAGTTTTGTTTAATTTATGTGGTATAGGAAGCTAAATATGTCAAACGTCATTTTGGTAAATAATGTTACTAAATGTTTGTTTTATTGTGTTGTGTCTATAACTAGCTAGATAAGTCCTATAAATAGATAACTGTGTGTGTGTCAGGGGGGATGATGAAAAAAGGTCAGTAGAAATCTGTCACATCATAATGTGTGACACATGAGTCTCTATGTTTGTGCAGGTCTGTTCTCATCCGCTGTGAACACATTAACACATTCATTTATAATAATCAGAGATGTCAGATCAGTTACTGTGAATGTGTGAGAGAACTTTATTGTGTTTTTGAGGGGAATGTTCGTATGCCAAGAAATGACATGTATACGTCGTACAAGACTGTGTGTGCGTCTGTGTGTGCGTGTGTGTGTGTGTGTGTCTGTGTGTCTGTGTGTGCGTGTGTGTGTGTCTGTGTCTGTGTGTGTGTGTGTCTTTGTCTGTGTGTGTGTGTGTGTGTGTGTGTGTATGTGTGGGGGGGCCTTTGTCTGTGTGTGTGTGTGTGTGTGCGTGCGTGCGTGTGTGTCTGTGTGTGGGGGGGCCTTTGATCTGCTCTGATACACTGAAACACATCTCCAGCAGTGTGTCACAGCAGAGGTCATGTGCTGTCTGCCTCCCTTTCATGTGTGTGTGTGTGTGTGTGTGTGTGTGTGTGTTCGTGTGTGTGTGTGTGTTCGTGTGTGTGTGTGTGTGTGTGTGCGTGTGCGTGTACTTGTGCGCGTTTGCGCTTGTGTGTTCAATCAGGACTGAATGCTACAAGAACTAAATCTGCCAAAATGTCCTTTGGAGAAATTGAGTACTCTATAAAGTTAATCATGTACCAACAGCAATAGTTTTCTTCTTTGCTGGGGTTTGTGTGTGTAGGCTTGATACACACACAAATAATAATTAACGTGTGCGTGTAAATATATAATTGAGTAAATGAGCAGCGTTCATTCTCTGAACATCTCTTTCTCTCTAGAATAGTTTCATGTCATTCATCCTCTTCATGAGGTTTTTGTGAGTTGTGTTGTTGTTGGATGGATGTTTAAGTGCAGTGTGTGTGTGATTTGTTTGACACCGTGTTCATGTTTCATTGGCTGCCATCAGAACTGCTGTGTGTCGGAGGAATCCTTCACCCCGTCCCCACTCCTGCCCCTTCTGCCCCAGGGTCCTCTGATACCTCCAGCACTCTTCCTCTGAAGAGCACGCCATCATCACGTTTGTCTGTTCATTCCTCATCCTCCTCATGTAAGTGACAGTAAGTGTGTCATCATGTGATGTATAAAATGTAGGCCTGTTTTTTCCAGAAATATTCCAGTAAAACATTTCATAATAAATTGGCAGAAACGCTGCAGTTTTTAAACGTGACCTGATTAAAGACACATTATTTTCACTTTTTAGCACGAAAGCATCTAAACCCACCTGCACAGTGATTTATTTGGTCTGCTTGTGTGCTTCCAACAATGTTTGAATTGAGTGGAAATTTAAGGAGCGTAACGTGTGTCAATGGGACATTATCCTCGCTGTCTGGTATCACTGTCACACATATCACAAGTGTGTTTGACTTGATGTGGAACCGGCCATCACAACATTGAAACAGCAATTCAACTGCACTACTCTTTCAATACTGTGATATGTGTAAAGCTGCTTGGCAACAATGAAAATTGGAAGTAAATACACCAAACAATTTCCACATCCCATAATAAAACAATCATCAACACATGATGACACGTATTGTTAGCGTCTAGCACTGAACTCTCTTGTAGTTTCCTTGAGGTCACTCTGTTGGATATACTGTATGTAACGGGTATAAAACTTTCTCCTTTGAAGATGATTTGTGAGTCCTGTCAGATTGATTTCCATCAGCGGTGGAGCTCCATAGAAGAATAGAAATGTGAATTATGAATGTTGGTGGTGGATGCTGGAGGGCGTCTCTTCTGCGCATGTTCTTCACTTCTACACAAGTATGTTTCTCCTCCTGTGTGATCCATGGATGACACGTCTGCTTATAATATGCAACTTTGGGCTTCATTTTCTGTCATGTCACATTGAAAAATTACAAGTTGTGGGTTCTTGGGCTAATTTTGAAAAATACAGTTACTTTAAGCAGAATCTAATATTAAAGCCCCAGTGAAATCAAAATGATCGTTTTGATTTCACTGGGGCTTTAATATTGGATTGGCTTTAAAGACATCTATAAACTGATATGCTCCTACGCCCTGATGAAATTCACATTTAGAAGATATCAGCGCTCCAAACTGTCAGTCTGGCATGTTCTATGACATCACACTACACTTCAGCCTCTCATCAACGATCTCGTCCAATCAAACCGACTTTAGAATGAGAAGGGTCCCGCCCCCTTCACCATCAGAGCCTCATATCAGACACTTGTTCACACACGTCCTACACAGGGCACTAGATCAGGGGTCTTCGACTACTTTTCTTTGAGGTCCAGATTACAAGTCTAAACAGGAAGTGGTCCAGTTTTTTCTTCAATATATTCAATTCTTCTGTCATTTAGAAATGTTGTTATTTATGCGTTTTGTAACTTTTATACGTTTTTTTATTGCCATTACTTTTATGCAATATATTAAAACATGCACACAGATATTGCATCCAGCATTTGTGTCCTTTCATGATATTGAATTAAAGGGGATATTGTTTTTTGAATTGTATTTTATGTCCTAAAAATTGCTGCTAACTTACTCACCCACACTCCTCCAGTACATCCAATATGTGGGTGGCTTTTTTTTTCAAGAAGATATTTATGAAGATATTTGGTTGAATTAATGAAAGTTAAATCCATAAAAGTCAAAAACGCGAATACATTCAACAACTGAAGGCAATTATCACATGTTCGTGTGATTGTGAGTCGCAGTCATGTCATTGTAAGCGGAGGTCTTCTGTTGGGAGATGAACAGCTGTTTTTCGTAAATATAGCCTTTAAATCATACATGTATGAATGCAGTAATAAAAACATCTGAGACAACACATACCCTTCCTAGGGTTAGCCTATCTTCAAGACGCGTGCGCAGACCGACTGCCTGTGGCTGTGGATGACACTTATAATGTTGTAAATAACATATGGTTTCTTGGACAGACCGATCAAAGCGCTTTACATTATAATCACTATGAGCCGCGGGAATGACTTTCCTATTGAATGTTGCAGCGTTTGGACTTTTAATGATGTGACGTCTCAAGAGCGTTTCTCACAGCACAGGTTCTTAAATCTCTCCACTCCAGATAAACATGATTAAAGATGATCCACTAGTGTAAACATTAACATTAAAGTCTTCATTTTGCGTAAGTGTCACGCCCCTCGGTGTGACAACACATTAGAACACATGAAGAGACTGCACACAATCACATGAGAGATAACACAATGAAAACTCTTCAGTTTCAAACTATGTTATAAAAACTTCTCTATTCAATGCAAAAACGTATAAACAAAATCTAATATTTACAGTACAATTTCATTTACTTATTTATTATCACTGTTGTATAAAAGCTTAAACTTGTCCTGACTTAATTTATTCTAATATTGTGATGATGTAACGAGCTTTTGATCGGCGCACAAAAATAACTGAATTAAATCGCAAGAGAACATTCGGACCTGCGACGCCGGTTCAGTCAATGCCTCCCCCATCTCTCTCTCTCTCTCTCTGTCTCTCTCTCTGTCTCTCTCTCTCTCTCTCTCTAAGTCTCTTTCGCTTCATTAGAGCTGATGTCAGGAAGGGAGGATGATGATGGGGCTTTATGTGTTTCTCTGTAAGCTTTGGACCGAAGTGAAGGTGAAGACAGAGCGCGAGATGATGAAGATTGACTGAATGAGTCGAACACTGTCTGGTATGTTGCAGGTTTTTACTCTTTCATCGCTGTGATGTTTAGAACAGGATCTGAAGGAAGTGATGGTTGCTTACATAAGGATCTAACGACACATCTCTCCTGTTTAGCCTGTAAAACCATCTTCATCTTTCTTATAGAGAGCAGCTGGAGAGAATTAGGAAGAATTAGGGTTTCTCTAAACATTCACATACATGACAGTTAGGAATCATCTCGTGTGTTAAATTGGTTGCTGATGTGTCTCCGCTCATTTTAACGTTCATCATCCGCTGACTCTGTTTGAGTGGGTTCTGGTGCCTCTCAAATCCCGCCCATTCTAGCGCCGTCTCCATGGAGACCCGCCGATCGCTCGTGAAACCCTAGAAATCCCGTTGAGCTCCGAGACCGGCGCGAGGACTCTCTCTCTCTGTCGTTATGTCATTTATTCATACATGGCTATAAATTCATGATGTATCGGAGTTTTCTGGTCATAATAATCATTGAAGTTTTCATGTGTCCAGAAGTGTTGTGATCAGTTCGCTAAATCTGAAGCAAGAGAGTTCACCTGTGTGTCCATTGTCTGTGTCACGTGATCCTGAAATATTCAACTTCTTATTTCATCATATATCTCACTCTTAATCTGCTGTTAGATTCTGTCATCATTGATTTATTCATCTGTGTCATGTTGTGTCAAGCCTGTATGAGTTTCATTCATCATCAGAACACAAAAGAAGAGATTATGAAGAATTGACTCCAATTGTATGAACACATTTCTTTAAATATCTTCTTCCACTGAAGAAAGACTCACATACAGATTTAAACACACGTGAAGAGAATTTAGATGAGTAAAGGAGTTAATGGAGAAGTTCACGTTAAATTTAAAATGTGATGATAATTCACACACATGTCACACACATGTCACACACATGTCACACACATGTCACACACATGTCACACACATGTCTGTGTGTTTAATTCTTCTGTAGAGGACAAACTGAGGCTTTTGAGGAAAGATTTCTGGTTCTTCTTCATATGATGCACTTCAACGGGGCTGTTG
>CM017915.1:19530720-19546845 GCA_008369825.1 Triplophysa tibetana | reverse complement strand
GAGAGAGAGAGAGAGAGGTTGAACAGATCTTTATTGTTACATTAAATCCAGGATTTACAACAGTAGTATTACCTGTATCATTTTATCTCAAAAAAAAAAGAAAAGTCAATAAAAAAAATTAAAACGTAAAAAATAGATCTGCATCATCAATAACACATAAAACCTCATTTATGCCCCAAATTTGTAAAAAACTTTCAGTATTATTGATCAGCTTATAATATGAAAATTCAATTTTTATCCTTCCTTTTACCATATACTTAAACATCATTTCTACATCTGTTGAGCCACTTCCAAGCTCCTTATTTTTCCTGGTTTTCCACATTGCAAGCTTCGCTGTACCAATTAAATAATTTAATAAACACAGTTTTCCTCTATCAAGCACTTTGTATTTGAGTCCCCCAATAAAAACTTTTTGGGAAAACTCCTCATTAAAACCCTGAAACCAACCATCAAGCAACTCGAAAAGACCTCCAAGCCTCAAGCATCTTAAAAACAGATGTTCTATGGTTTCTTCAACACTACAAAAACTACAATCCCTCCCCATTGCTGGATTTAGGCGTGCTACATGCCTGTTCGTAGCTATCGCCCTGTGGATAAGCCTCCACTGCAGATCGGCTGTCCGCTTCTCGATGGGAGGCTTATACAGGACTCTCCACCTATCCCTAACTAGGAAGTCTGGCTCCATTGTCTCTGTCCACTTTGAGAAACTCTGCCGGCTGAGTAAGTCCATATGAACAACTTTCACTGTAACATACAGCAATGCTTCTTTTGCTGCATCTTCAAACTCTCCCAGCTGTGGCGTTTTAAAAGTCAGTATAGATCCTTCAAGCTCTTCTTGTTCTTCCCTGATAGCAGGACTGATTTTCAACTTTGGAAAACCTCCTTTCCGCTGTTGTACATTCCCCCCAGCAACGAGGTTTCTGTAACTGCTCGGCAAAGCAGCGAAAATCTCATCTCTCAATTTTGAAGCAATTCTTATTGAGCACAAACCCGACAGTTCTTTAAAAGTGTCCACTGAACTCCATCTGCCATTGCCCAGTAAATGTCCCAGTTTGGTGACTCCATTCTTTACAAGAGTTCTCCGAATGCTTACTGATGATAAAAAACGGGTCTGAATCAACGGATTATGAAAGAGTGGTTCCTCATTAATCCAATCCCCAAGTTCATTCAAGTTTCTCTCCACCTTTAAGACCTTAGTCCAAGCCTGCAACATTGATTTGTAGAAAGAAGAGAGATTGTCCATTCTCACCCCATCCATTTTTAGTAAAAACAAGTGTTTGTCAAGTCCAAAACTCTCAACCTTCTGCAGGAATGCACATGCCGTCGGTGTCCACGCTAAATCTTCTTGATAGAGAAATTTCTGCACAGCTTGCAGCCTGAAAGCGACAATTCGACTCTTTACGTCCACCAGTCCTTGACCACCTTCATGTACCGGTAAGTAGAGCACTGCAGCCCGAGTCCAGTGTTCACCACTCCAGAAAAAATCAACGATTTTTCTCTGTATGTTACAAATGAGTTCACTTGGTGGTTCCAGGACAATAACTTTGTGCCAAAGCGTAGACGCTGCCAGATTGTTTGCCACCAGAACCCTTCCTCTGTAGGATAATTGTGGTAATAGCCATTTCCATTTAGACAATCGAGTCACTACCTTCTCCAGCATTCCCTCCCAATTTTTTATCTTAAAACTTTCCTTTCCTAAAAAAACACCTAACACTTTTATGCCCTCCCTCCCCCAGATTAATCCTCCTGGAAGTTTCGGGGGTCCAGTGTCGCTCCACTGGCCAATGATAAACCCCTCACTTTTCTCCCAGTTAACTTTAGCCGAGGAAGCCATCTCGTATTGCCTAATACTTGTTTCCAGAGCTATTACATCATTTTGTCCTGAAACACACACAGTTACATCATCGGCATAAGCGGACATACACACCTTGAAAGTTTCTTTTACACCTCTAATTGAAAAACCACCCAAACCTCTCCTTAATTTACATAGCAGGGGCTCGATTACGAGACTATATAATTGCCCAGAAAGGGGACAACCCTGGCGAATTCCTCGAGTGACCGCTACTGGGGCACTTATTCCCCCACCAACCTTGATTAACACTGATACATCAAAGTATAACAATTTAACATAAGAAATGAATTGATCGCCGATTCCAAAACTCTTTAACACATTAAAAAGATAGTCATGGTCTACCCTATCAAATGCTTTTTCCTGGTCTAATGACAAGACACCCAAATTAGAATTATTAATAAAACCACAATCAATCACATCTCTTAGGAAAAACAAATTGTCCATTATTGATCGGTTCGGCACACAATATGTCTGATCTTTATGTATCAACAAGTTTAAAACTTCTTTAAGCCTATTTGCAATAGATTTTGAAAATATTTTATAGTCTAGACATAACAAGGATACTGGCCTCCAATTCTTTAAAAATCCTAAATCTCCTTTTTTTGGTAACAGCGAAATTACTGCCCTCCTACAACTGACAGGAAGTACTTTATTTTCCAAACATTCTACTACAACCTCATAAAAATCTTCTCCTAGTATTCCCCAGAAATGTTTATAAAACTCAGCTGTTAATCCATCTATTCCTGGAGAACGCCCCATAGACAACTGCTGCACTGCTTCTGTTAACTCTTCATGTGTAATTATGGCATCCAAGGCTTTACTTTTTTCTTTCCCCAACTGTGGTAAACCCTTCAGTAAATCTTTTGCACTGTCTGGATCACATTCCTCAGCACTATACAACACAGAATAAAAGTCCATCGCCAACTTCCTCATTTCAGCTGGATTTGTTATTATATTTCCATTTTGGCAACGAAGATAGTGCATCTGTTTATACTGAACAGTCTTTTTTTCCAAATTAAAAAAATATGAAGTTGGGGCATCCATGTCTTTGATGGAACAAATCCTTGATCTTATAAGTGCCCCTTTCACTTGTTCTTGTAGCAGAAGTCCAAGTTCCTTCTTTTTCTTTTTTAAAAATGTGCCATTGTCCTGTGCTCTTTCATTTTTTGTCAAGTCCTCTTCCAGACACTCAATTTCCTTTTGCAAACTTTGTATAGTTTTTTTCATATTCATAAAATTACAATAGGAAACATTTTGACAAAACTCTTTAATTTGCACCTTGCCCACATCCCACCATTGACTAAGGTTTTCAAACTCACATTTTCTTTCTTTCCATTTCTCCCAAAACAACTTAAAACTATCACAAAAGAATGAATCTTTTAGCATTTTTTCATTGAAATGCCAATAATACCTTGGTTTTGAAGTTTTCTTTATATTGAAATCAAACATAATTAAATGATGATCGGAAAGCCCATTCGGCAACACTGATGCACTCATTACCCTATTTTCTACCATCTTACTTAAATAGAACCTGTCCAGTCTAGCCCCACTAACCGTATTTTCTACAACTCTAATCCATGTATACCGTCTCACTCCAATGTTCCTCCTCCTCCATACATCAATTAAATCATGCTTTCCCATTATCTTAGATAATAGTTTACTAGAGTGACTATGTGGCTCTTCACCATTCCTATCAATTACAAAATCAATAGTACAGTTCCAGTCCCCTCCTAACATTAACCAAGTGTCATCATCAAAATTTTGAAGTGCTTTATCTAATTGATCAAATACTCTTACTCTTTCCATTCCATTATTTGGGGCATACACATTCACTAGAACAAAAACATTTTCTCCATACTTTATTTTTAGTAATAATACTCTTCCTTTTTCAATTTCTTCAGTATGTAAAATGTTTATATTCAACCCTTTTTTTAAAAGTATAGCTACTCCCGTACTATTATTTGTCCCATGACTTACTGCCAATTTCCCTTCCCACCATCTATTCCACTCAATTTCATTTTCCTCATTGCTATGAGTCTCTTGCAAAAACACAATATCGAGACGATTTAAGTTTAAAAACTCAGATATCACTGCTAATTTATCCCTATCTCTTCCTCCATTTATATTTAAAGAGCCCACTCTTATGTTTTCCATTGCTAGGTTAGAAGATAAAGTGGACAGAGACAGAAAGAGAGAAGTACAACACATCAAAAGAGTCACCCAGTGCATTTTTGCCATTACTTTTTCAAAAGAGACGCCCCTTTATTTTTCCTCAATTTTGTAATTAATTTCTTTAATCTAAACCTCTTTTGTTTACTCAGTGCATCATAACTTGCTGTACGCTGAAGTATTTTCACTGAAAAAACAAATTTTTCCACATCTGGGAAAAAATCTCTCACCTCTACCACTTTACCAAATGTCGTGTCTAAAAAACCATTAATCTCATCCAAAGAGTACGTCTCCTCCATATTCTGAGAACCGATCTCAGAAATAGCCGAAAGAGTATCCTCATCCCTTAGTTCCTCCTCTCCAACCATCTCAGGACAAACCAACAACTCATTCACCTCCATATTAACCACTTCTTTCATCTGAACCTCCTCACTTTCCTTATACACTGATCCAAGACCTTCCTTAAGTTCCACTACAGTCCTGTCAAAAATGCTTTTTTCCTGTTCTACACCACTACAGGGTGCCACAACACTTCCCTCACTTTCTTTTGTTTCATTTCGAACCAATTGCTCCCCATTAGATTCATTTCTTGCCTCTGAAACAACAGCAGGGATTATTTTAGGAGACATTTGCATTCGATTGGATTCACTGGCCTCTGAATCCACATTCAGTGTGATATTATCAACACCACTAGCGTTACTGCCAGCCTTATGTGGACATTTAGACCTTTTATGTCCTACATCTCCACATTCAAAACACTTTAAACTCCCTGTACTAGCATATACCATATATGTCTTCCCTTCATGTGCAACTCTAAAAGACACGTCTAATTCAGGTTCTTTCAGAAACATTACTACCTGTCTCCTAAATGACATGACATGTTTTAAAGCCGTATTTTTGCATCCTAGTGGAATTTTTTTTATCGTGCTAGCAAACTTGCCGTACGATAAAAGTGCACGCTCTATTTCATCATCAGGGATAAATGGAGGAATGTTCGAAATAATTACCTTTCGAGTCGGATTAACTAATGGAGAAACAACAACAAACAGTCCACTTACCGAAATTCCGCTGCTTACAAGACGGTTAACCAAATTTTCCTCCTTTAGGAAAACCACAACAGCTGTGTTCATTCTTGAAGCTGACGAGATATTCTCGTATCCAACTTGTTCTCCAATTGATAGTAAAACTTCCTCCACCGCCACGCTCGATTCAACCTCGCACCTGACACCATGACGGAGCGATGGCGGCGCTTCTCCGCCCTCAGGCCGAGATGCCATCACAACTCCGTCGACAATCCTCCCTGCGCCGAAGCGCCAAATAAATAATTAAAACCTTTTCTTCTTAGTTCTCAATCTTAAACAACTCTCATAGGTCATAAGAAATAAAGAAAGAAAAAAATAGCTACAGCAGAAAACCCACTTTCACCCTCTACTCGTGAACGCTCTCACACGCACCCAAACACTCCAGACACAGAGAGAGAGAGAGAGAGAGAGAGGAAGAGAGAGAGAAAGAGAGAGATTGAATCTGTCGTTCAAATCAAACACATTTCAGCTTTCAGGTACGTTCATCAAATCTTGTGTCTTAACCTGTTTGAGACACTGCACCCAAAAATAACATTATGTGATGAATTACTGCACTCAAGATGTTCCAAATCATTTCTTTAGGAAACAAGTCAATACACAAGTAAAGCATTACAAAAGTCAATACACAAGTAAATCTCTACACAAGTAAATCATTACAAAAGTCAATACACAAGTAAATCACTACACAAGTAAATCACTACACAAGTAAATCACTACACAAGTAAATCACTACACAAGTAAATCACTACACAAGTCAATCACTACACAAGTCAATCACTACACAAGTAAATCACTACACAAGTCAATCACTACACAAGTAAATCACTACACAAGTCAATCACTACACAAGTAAATCACTACACAAGTCAATCACTACACAAGTCAATCACTACACAAGTCAATCACTACACAAGTCAATCACTACACAAGTCAACCTCTGCACAAGTCAAGATCCTCCATCAACAGACCTTCCTGACACACGGACAACATACAAACTCTACACAGATTATTGATGGATGGTTTTCTTCTGTGATTGTGCGTGTGTGTGTAAAATGTGTTTGTGAATCAACCCCTCCAGCTAAACTACATGTTACCCCCAAATAAATCCCTTTAATATAAGAGATATCAAACTAAAGTTGATCTGAGCTGCTCCAAAACACATTACAGTTTTAAAGAAATCTTCATTTAAAAACTCATGTCAAAGAGACACAACAGTGACATACAACAAATGAACAAATGGAGTTTGACAGTGTTCACATCAACAGAGAAGATTAGTTTATACTCACTGGTCAGTTTACTTAAGGCTCATATGTTTGTTGATCATGTGTCTTGTGTTCTCCTTGAGAATCATTACTTCATTATTAGGCTTTATTTACTCAGGCTTGTGAGATGCTTCTTGTAAGGTTAAGAGATTGTGTCTATAAATATATCTTCAGAGGTTTCATGTTGTGTTGTGTTGTGACTTGAGGCCACGGCAGGACGACTGAGAGAGAGACTTCACAATCTCACGGTAGACGAGACATGAAAGAGCACAAACCGAGCACAAACTCAAACTGAGACTGAAAGTGATAGTTTGCCCAAAAATGAAATTTCTGTCATCATTTACTCACCCTCCAGTTGCTCCAAATCTGTACATATTTCTTTGTTGTGACAAAAACAAGGAAAATATTTGGAAGAACGTTAGCAACTTTCAAATCTGAGACACCATTCACTCCCATAAACAAAACATTGTTTATTTTTGGTTCTGTTGAACACACAATTAGATATTTTAAAGAATTTACGAGAGCGAACATTTTCGTGGCACCTTCGACTACCATTTTTTTCTTATTGCATTACATTTACATTTTACATTTAGTCATTTAGCAGACGCTTTTATCCAAAGCGACTTACAAGTGGGGTAGGTAATGGAAGCAATTGGGACAGCATAAGTACAACAAGAGCATAAGTGCAATCAAAAAGAAGAGGTTTCATATAGCCTAACACAGTATACAGAAACATTCACTCATACATTTTTTTTTTTTTTTTTTTTTTTTTTTTTTGAGTAGAGAAGAAACGAGTAGAGAAGAAAAGAGTAGAGAAGAAACTTGAGTCAGAACAGAACAGTAAGATGTTGGCGGAAGAGATGGGTTTTCAGGCGATTCTTAAAGATGGCTACAGAATCTGCAGATCTTGTAGCAGCAGGCAGATCATTCCACATAGGTGGAACAGATCCGGAGAAGGTGCGCGAGAGAGATTTTCTACCTTTATGGGATGGCACCACAAGACGCCGTTCGTTTGCAAAGCGTAGGGATCTGGCGGGTACATATGTCTGCAGTAGTGAGTGAAGATAAGGTGGTGCCAAACCAGTGGTGGTCTTGTAGGCCAGGAGCAGAGTCTTGAATTTGATGCGAGCGACTATAGGGAGCCAATGTAGCTTAATGAGTAGAGGAGTAACGTGTGCTCTCTTCGGTTCATTAAAGATGACTCTTGCCGCAGCATTCTGGATCATCTGTAGAGGTTTGGTTGTGCAAGCTGGAAGTCCTCCCAGTAGTGCATTGCAGTAGTCCAGTTTGGACAGGACTAGAGCCTGTACTAGGACTTGCGTAGCATGCTCTGATAGGAAGGGTCTAATTTTCCTGATATTGTAGAGGATGAATCTACAGGACTGGGTGGTGCTGGCAACTTGATCTGTGAAGTTGAGCTGGTCATCGATCACCACTCCCAGGTTTCTTGCCTTTCTGGAAGGTGTTATGGTTGATGAGCCCAGTTGAATGGAAAGGTTGTGATAAGTTTTTATATCAGCCGGGATTACAAGCAGTTCGGTTTTTGAAAGGTTCAACTGCAGGTGATGGCCGTTCATCCAGAGTGAGATGTCGGCTAGGCAAGCTGAGATGCGTGCTGAGACAGTCGGATCGTCAGGGCGAAAAGACAGGTAGAGTTGTGTATCATCCGCATAGCAGTGATAGGAAAAGCCATGTTTCCTAATGACAGAGCCAAGGGATGTCATGTATACAGAGAATAGCAACGGACCAAGCACTGAGCCCTGAGGCACACCTGTGTCGAGATGTTGGGACTCAGACACCTCACCCTTCCAAGATACTCTAAATGACCTACCTGAGAGGTAAGACCTGAGCCATTGTAGCACCATTCCGGAGACCCCCATAGCCTTGAGAGTGGACAGGAGGATGTGATGGTTAACAGTGTCAAAGGCGGCAGATAGATCCAGTAGGATGAGAACAGATGAGTTAGAGGAAGCTCTTTCCAGTCTCAGGGCTTCGATAACAGAGAGCAGCGCAGTCTCAGTGGAATGACCGCTCTTGAACCCAGACTGGTTGCTGTCCAGGAGGTTGTTCTGGATGAGGAAGGATGAGAGCTGGTTACAGACAACACGTTCTAGAGTTTTAGCAGCGAAGGGGAGTAGGGATACCGGTCTGTAGTTTTCTAACAGTGCAGGATTAAGAGTAGGCTTCTTTAGTAGTGGGGTAATACGGGCCTCTTTGAAGAGAGTAGGAAATGTGCCAGTGGTGAGGGAGGAGTTGATAATGTGAGTCAGAGAGGGTACAACTGATGGAGAGATGGCCTGGAGGAGATGGGTGGGGATGGGATCTAGGGGGCAGGTAGTCGGGTGGTTAGAAGAAATTGCCTTGGAAACTTCCTCTTCAGATAGGAGAGAGAACGAGGGGAACGAGCATGTGTCTGGGGATTGACTGTGGTCAAGAGGTGGTGGGGCAGAGAATTGATTGCTGATGGTGTTCGTTTTCTTTACAAAGAACGATGCAAAATCGTCAGCTGTTAAGTCTGAAGGAGGTGAGGGGGTAGGCGGGCAAAGGAGGGCAGAAAAGGTTTTAAAGAGAGTACGAGGGTCAGGAGAGTTGTTGATTTTAGTGTGGTAGTATTGGGTTTTCGCAGAGGAGACATCCGCAGAAAAGGAAGAGAGAATAGACTGGTAGAGAGAGAGGTCAGTGGGTTCTTTTGATTTGCGCCACTTTCTCTCAGCAGACCTGAGAGAGGCGCGATGCTCACGGAGAACATCAGATAACCAGGGGGCAGAAGGAGATGCACGAGATGGCCTAGATATCAGAGGGCACAAGATGTCTAAGCAGGAGGTTAGTGTGGAGCAAAGGCTGTGGGTGGCGGTGTTAGTATCAAGGAGAGAGAACTGTTTAGGGGGTGGGAGAGTAGTAGAGACTGCAGAGGATAGGCGGGAGGGAGAGAGTGATCGTAGGTTGCGTCGGAATGTGACCAGTGGGGAGGCATGTGTAGTGTCTGGAGAAGTTAAGTCGAGATCAAGAGTGATGAGGAAATGATCCGACGTGTGCAGTGGGGTGACCTGGGAGTGATGGGTGGAGCAATAGCGTGTGTAGATGAGATCAAGTTGATTACCAGATTTATGGGTTGCTGAAGTGGGGACTCGCTTTAGGTCAAACGACGCAGTCAGGTTGTTGAAGTCAACAGCCTGTGGTTTTTCCAGGTGGATGTTGAAGTCTCCAAGTACCAGCAGAGGAGTACCATCCTCGGGGAATGATGACAGAAGTGTATCCAATTCCTCCAAGAAGAGTCCAAGGTGCCCTGGAGGGCGATAGAGAACTACAACATGTATTACAACAGGGTGGATGACAGTGACAGCATGAAACTCAAAGGCGGTGTTGTTGCATGAGGGTGCCAGCTGTTTAAATTTCCAGTCGTTAGGAATAAGTAGACCGGTTCCTCCGCCCTTCCCTGATATGCGTGGGCTGTGGGAGAAAGTGTAATTATTAGAGAGGGCAGCCGGTGTGGCAGTGTCCTCTGGTTTGATCCAGGTTTCAGTAAGTGCTAAAAGAGAAAGACCGGAATGTTTTGCAATAGCTGTGATGAAATCTGCCTTGTTTACAGCGGATTGGCAGTTCCATAAACCAATTGGAAAGGTAATTGAGGTAGTGTTGGATTCTGAAAGAGTACGCAGGTTGTTAGCATTAGCCATGCGTGGCCTTCTGCGAGTTACCGTTGGTTTACGAGATGTAATGACAGTGTGGATTTACTTATTGCTACTATGGTATGAACAATGTCCAATCATTCTCTGTATTCGTCAAAATAAAGTAAGACAAGGGGTGCTCCAAGACCTTTTTAGGTGGGCTTCAGCTCCCCTGTCTGTCATCTTAGCCCCCTAAACCTATTAGCTCTCAAACTATCAAAGCAGCGTGTTTCAGCCCCCCGATGCAATATCAACACTGTCCGCCACGAGAGTCGATTTTTCGTGATTGCCCTATAACATTTTATTTGACTATTAAAAACAGTTTAATTGATTATAACATTACAGGTGAACACAGCGTGTTGATGCTGGAGCATCTCTCTCTCTCTCTCATTTCAATTAAAATTCCAAATAGCTTTACATTTTTGCACTGACAAAGCATAGAAAAATGTGACAAAAATAATTTACAACTGACCAGTGAAAATAGTATTTAAACAAACAATATTCTGTAACAGAAGAAATCTCTCTCATGTTGACGATCTCATGACTGTGGCTGTGTTTTACATTTACATTTACATTTAGTCATTTGGCAGACGCTTTTATCCAAAGCGACTTACGGTGCACTTATTACAGGGACAATCCCCCTGGAGCAACATGGAGTAAAGTGTCTTGCTCAAGGACACACTGGTGGTGGCGGCTGGGATCCAGCCAGCAACCTTTGATTTACCAGTTCAGTGGTTTACATTTACATTTACATTTACATTTAGTCATTTAGCAGACGCTTTTATCCAAAGCGACTTACAACTGGGGTAGGTAATGGGAGCAATTGGGACAGCATAAGTACAACAGGAGCATAAGTGCAATCAAAAAGAAGACTGGTTTCTTATAGCCTAACACAGTATACAGAAACATTCATTCATACATTTTTTTTTTTTTTTTTAAAGTAGAAAAGAAACGAGTAGAGAAGAAAAGAGTAGAGAAGAAACTTGAGTCAGAACAGAACAGTTTTCAGGCGTTTCTTAAAGATGGCTACAGAATCTGCAGATCTTGTAGCAGCAGGCAGATCATTCCACATAGGTGGAACAGATCCGGAGAAGGTGCGCGAGAGAGATTTTCTACCTTTATGGGATGGCACCACAAGACGCCGTTGGTTTGCAGAGCGTAGGGATCTGGCGGGTACATATGTCTGCAGTAGTGAGTGAAGATAAGGTGGTGCCAAACCAGTGGTGGTCTTGTAGGCCAGGAGCAGAGTCTTGAATTTGATGCGAGCGACTATAGGGAGCCAATGTAGCTTAATGAGTAGAGGAGTAACATGTGCTCTCTTCGGTTCAGTAAAGATAACTCTTGCCGCAACATTCTGGATCATTTGGTTGTGCAAGCTGGAAGTCCTCCCAGTAGTGCATTGCAGTAGTCCAGTTTGGACAGGACTAGAGCCTGTACTAGGACTTGCGTAGCATGCTCTGATAGGAAGGGTCTAATTTTCCTGATATTGTAAAGTATGAATCTACAGGACCGGGCGATGCTGGCAACTTGATCTGTGAAGTTGAGCTGATCATCGATCACCACTCCCAGGTTTCTTGCCTTTCTGGAAGGTGTGATGGTTGATGAGCCTAGTTGAATGGAAAGGTTGTGATAAGTCTTTTTATCAGACGGGATAACAAGCAGTTCTGTTTTTGAAAGGTTCAGCTGCAGGTGATGGCCGTTCATCCAGAGTGAGATGTCGGCTAGGCAAGCTGAGATGCCTGCTGAGACAGTCGGATCGTCAGGGCGAAAAGACAGGTAGAGTTGTGTATCATCCGCTTAGCAGTGATAGGAAAAGCCATGTTTCCTAATGACAGAGCCAAGGGATGTCATGTATACAGAGAATAGCAACGGACCAAGCACTGAGCCCTGAGGCACACCTGTGTCGAGATGGGGGCACTTGTGGCCTAATGGTCAGAGAGTCGGACTCGTGACCAGAAGGTCGCCGGTTCGATCCTCAGGGCCGGCAGGTAACGATTGCAGTGCCCTTGAGCAAGGCACCTAACCCCTACACGCTCTCCGGGCGCTGCACTGATAGCTGCCCACTGCTCCGGGTGTACGTGTGTTCACCACTTGCTGTGCGTATGTTCACTAGTCACTGGATGGGTTAAATGCAGAGGTCACATTTCGGGTATGGGTCACCATATCTGACAAATAGGTCACTTTCACTTTCACTTCACTTTCATGTTGGGACTCAGACACCTCACCCCTGCAAGATACTCTAAATGACCTACCTGAGAGGTAAGACCTGAACCATTGTAGCACCATTCCGGAGACCCCCATAGCCTTGGTTAACAGTGTCAAAGGCGGCAGATAGATCCAGTAGGATGAGGAAGCTCTTTCCAGTCTCAGGGCTTCGATAACAGAGAGCAGCGCAGTCTCAGTGGAATGACCGCTCTTGAACCCAGACTGGTTGCTGTCCAGGAGGTTGTTCTGGATGAGGAAGGATGAGAGCTGGTTACATACAACACGTTCTAGAGTTTTAGCAGCGAAGGGGAGTAGGGATACCGGTCTGTAGTTTTCTAACAGTGCAGGATTAAGAGTAGGCTTCTTTAGTAGTGGGGTAATACGGGCCTTTTGAAGAGAGTAGGAAATGTGCCAGTGGTGAGGGACGAGTTGATAATGTGAGTCAGAGAGGGTACAACTGATGGAGAGATGGCCTGGAGGAGATGGGTGGGGATGGGATCTAGAGGGCAGGTAGTCGGGTGGTTAGAAGAAATTGCCTTGGAAACTTCCTCTTCAGATAGGAGAGAGAACGAGGGGAACGAGCATGTGTCTGGGGATTGACTGTGGTCAAGAGGTGGTGGCGCAGAGAATTGATTGCTGATGGTGTTCGTTTTCTTTACAAAGAACGATGCAAAATCGTCAGCTGTTAAGTCTGATGGAGGTGAGGGGGTAGGCGGGCAAAGGAGAGCAGAAAAGGTTTTAAAGAGAGTACGAGGGTGAGGAGAGTTGTTGATTTTAGTGTGGTAGTATTGGGTTTTCGCAGAGGAGACATCCGCAGAGAAGGAAGAGAGAATAGACTGGTAGAGAGAGAGGTCAGTGGGTTCTTTTGATTTGCGCCACTTTCTCTCAGCAGACCTGAGAGAGGCGCGATGCTCACGGAGAACATCAGATAACCAAGGGGCAGAAGGAGATGCACGAGATGGCCTAGATATCAGAGGGCATAAGATGTCGAAGCAGGAGGTTAGTGTGGAGCAAAGGGTGTGGGAGGCGGTGTTAGTATCAAGGAGAGAGAACTGTTTAGGGGGTGGGAGAGTAGCAGAGACTGCAGAGGATAGGCGGGAGGGAGAGAGTGATCGTAGGTTGCGTCGGAATGTGACCAGTGGGGAGGCATGTGTAGTGTCTAGAGAAGTTAAGTCGAGATCAAGAGTGATGAGGAAATGATCCGACGTGTGCAGTGGGGTGACCTGGGAGTGATGGGTGGAGCAATAGCGTGTGTAGATGAGGTCAAGTTGTTTACCAGATTTTTGGGTTGCTGAAGTGGGGACTCGCTTTAGGTCAAACGATGCAGTCAGGTTGTTGAAGTCACTTTTAGGTTTAACCCACTAGACCAGGGGTTTTCAACTGGTTCTGTGCCAGGGACCACCATTCAGACTACCAAGTAATCGGCTGCCCACTATTGTGTGTGTGTATGTACCAGGGTTGCAAGGTCCAAGAAATATTTAATTATATGCCCATAACCCCTCAAAACCCGCCCAAAAGGAATGAAAACTAGCCCAATTTTTTCCCTGTGTTGAATCAAAGTTAACAACTCACTAAAGACGTTTCTATTGCCTTATTTTTTTATCTGAATGGTTTCCTGGGTATTGTATATATCATTTTGTTCTGTTGAACACAAAATACGTTTTGGGATATTTTGGAAAGCAAACAATTCTGGGTCATGTTTGACTACCATTCATTTTTTTTCTGCTATGGTAGTCAATGATGCCAAAGAATTTTCAGCAGCTAACATTCTACCAAATATCTTTGTGTTCAACCGGACAAATAATTGTATACAAGTTTGGAACACCTAGAGTAATTCATAACAGAATTTAAATTTTTGGGTGGAGTGTCCCTTTAAAAATATCCCACATCTGCCACGCACGCAAATGGACGAGAAACATGTTTTCTCTTCGTAAGAAATTCAGAAACTTGCTTAAGAAATAAGGATGGTAATATTTATTGCATAATATATAATGTGTACAAACACGTCAGTGTTTAAGTTGTTCTATACTGCGTGTAGCGCTGCTGAAACGTGATATTTGGCAGCCGGTAGAATCAAGTGTTGTACACTCATGAGTGATTTCTTTCATTGTGCAACGTGACATTCACCTGATGAAACATTGATATAAACATCATTCGGCTGCACCGTGTCTAATACCACCGCTAATTTCTCCTCTTTGGTTGAGCTGAGCTCCCGCGTTCCTCCCTGTACTGTAGCCGTCTGTCAGACTCGTTCTCCACACTTTTGAGAACGGGCCGGTCCTGGAGTTGCCAGGTATTCATTCGGAGTTTGAATACACAATAAGAAACTCATCAATTATCATTCATCCTTATAATATAAATAAACATTTTGGCGGCCGCAGTACATTATGAAAGTAGCCCAAACACTCGCAACCCTCGACTCCATAATTTTTCCCGCAACTGCATTCTCAAAATAGCCCAATTGTGCGGAAAAACCGCGACCCTGGCAACACTGGTATGTACGTATATGTACGTATATGACGTTGGGGAAGCAAAACACAACGTTAGCAAAGCATAAGATAGACCAGGGGCCTGTACCATGATGGTAGTTGAACAAACTCTGGGTTACAGGATTGGTTTTGGGTTGTCAAAACCAAACCAACGTGATCAAGCTTTGTTGGTACCATGAAGCAGCTCCAGGAGTTTCTTTGTCAACTCAAGCTTTGATCCTGAAGCTAAGATTAGTTTGTGCGCGCGTGCACATGAACGAGTGACGTCGGGATCGCTAAACCAATCGCGTTCAACATGGATAGAGGGAGTTACGTAGGTTTCTTAGGAAATAATTATGCGCAAATGTTAGTAACACAAAAATGTATTTCAGCCACGGAGTAATACTGTTTCTGCTGTTTACGCAAGAGAGAAGGGTTTCAGAAACACTGCTGATTGAGTTAATGCACAAGTTGAACGACTATATAGTACACACATTTACTGTAGTATACTGTAGTAAGGTAAATATTACAGTAATGTAATATGATGTGTTTTATGTGTGTACGTGCCCCCACAGTGGATGAACATACCCTGCTAACATTAGTTATCATTTAGTTTACCTTTATTAATGAGGATGAAGCACATGATGAAGCGAAATGATCTGTGTGCTGACAAAGTTAAAGAGATAAATGTACTGTACTATTCATTATGGCACAAGTTAGAATGTGAGGATTTATATTTTATGTTACTGGTGTCTCTTTTATTGTAGGACATTTCACAACCTTCCCCAGAAACTGATACCTCCAAAGGTTACAGAAGTAACACATGTATTTTGTGAACAAAATACACTAGAGAAGCTTACTCTTAATAAAGAAGGTTAAATAAAAAATACCAGTATGTGAACTTAGTTGTCAGTTGAAGTGTTCATTTAAAAATCCGATGGTCATCTCAATCCTGACTCTGGTTTGATTGAGGGCCATGTTGAAGTGGTTCTGCGGTCAGGATAGCAAAAACCTCTGGCATACATAGGGACCCCCGTCTCCCACCAACAGCCTATCAAACAGCCCTGTTATACTTTCCCTTCCTTAAAGCACTGACAAAAACACAGATGCATAGGGAATGTTGTAGGCATTACAAGTATTAAAAACGTCTTAAACATTTAAAAATGTAGGTTTACTCTATGATACATTATTTAGGTTCATTGTAAGTGTAACTTGATAACAAAAAGATTAAAATAGCAGTGTTAAAAATATGTGATTTCACCGGTCAATTTATGGTTTTGTCTGTATCTTACTGTAGCTGTATAATAGAAGGTTTCAGTGGACAAAGAAGATAAATGTTTCACCCAACACAGTGAAACTGGAAGTGTTCCTAAATGTTCTGCCCCACAGACAGGAATGTAAAAAATGCAATGCAAAGAA